>CM073444.1:20732500-21332500 GCA_037074515.1 Mimosa bimucronata | reverse complement strand
ATGATGTTAAGCAGGTAAGAAGCTTGCCTCTGCTCCTTTTTTACCGACCCTGCCTTCAGTTATTTGCATTTTGTATATGTTTGTTTTAATGAATTAGTATTTATTATTGGCATTGATATGTTAAAACTTGGTCGTGACTTTTGTTTATTTCAGGTTATATGTTCAGTCTGTGATGTTGAGTAGGAGGTAATTAATGTCTTCTTTATTGTGATTTACTTAGTTGAATTGACTCTGATTGGCTTCTAATATTAGTTTGGATATAAATAATAAAATTAGTTCATTTTTTTATTTTAAGTGTTATATTTCTATTATTCAGATAAGATATTGGGGTTTTTTTTAGATTGTGGTTAATCAGCCTAATTAAAAAAATATTCTTTTTTTTAAAAAAAAAGGACTTTTCACGTCTCTTATTTGAAAAAGAGACGTGAAAAGTATTTTTTACGTCTCACATTAAAAAAGGAGACGTGAAAAGTGGTCGCAGAAGACTTTCCACGTCTCACATTCAAAAAAGAGACGTGGAAAGTCCCCACTTTTCACATCTCATTTTTGAATGTGAGACGTGGAAAGTCTTCTGTGGCCACTTTTCACGTCTCACATTCAAAAATGAGACGTGGAAAGTGGGGACTTTCCACGTCTCACATTCAAAAATGAGACGTGGAAAGTGCGGACTTTCCACGTCTCATTTTAAATGTGAGACGTGGAAAGTTCCGACTTTCTACGTCTCCCGTATCCACGTCCCACAAAAAAGAGACGTGAAAAGTCCAAAGAAAGAGACGTGAAAAGTGTTTTCTGTAGTAGTGTGTATTGCTTGAATAGTTAAAGCATCCAAATCACATTGCAACCAAAATCACTTCTCAAGACAAAAATGGAAACCATACAACAAATAGTCAAGGAAAATAAGATGAAAGCACCTTCTCATAAAATGGAGGCCTTTTCTTCAATTGAGCTACATCAATTTCCAAGTTTCCAAAAACTGCAAAAAAATTTGAACGCTGTATACCAGAAACACCTTGCAAACTTAGACACTACACAAGATGAAAGTTACTCGACAATGTTCCCCTCACCTCCTCTGCAATCGATCGTTGTGTGAGAAATGAATCAGCTTAAACAAAAAAATCAATGCACAAACTAGATGAAAGGAAGAAATTAAACTGAAACACTCTCCTTCAGCTCACCAAATTAGCTTCTTCGATGTGGGAAGAAACCACAGGCATATACGGCGCGCCAAACAAGAACATGGAATTTGATCATTAAAAATAGAAGAGAGAATCTTAGCTCATCAGCACTAAAATCACGTCATAGAAGTCATCAGTTATTCCTTCCAGGAGTATAATCCTACACATGAAGAAAGGAAAAAAAAGACATAGGGTAAGGTTCGATTAGAGAGCTCTAGCATTCCTTACAAAAAACCACTATTTTTTCTCTGTTTAGGTTTTTTTATTCCTACTTTCTGATTTAGTTTTTTTATCATCAACACCAAAATCAATGGAAAGACAACACAAAATAGAGAACAGAGAAAAAGAAGATGAATGACAAAGAAGCTAACGCTGACAACGGCAATGCAAAACAGACCACTAGCCATAACCAAAATTTGAAGTCTAAAAACTTGAAAAAATTAAACATATTCGAGAACAACATCTGTACTAGAACCCTAACTAAAATTTAAAGTCTGTAAACTTCAAAAATTAAACATAACCGAGAACAAGATCTGAATAGTAACCCTAACAAAAATATGAAGTCAAAGTGCAAGAGAACAATTAAAGAGCCTAGCAAAGCAAAGCAAAGCAAAAAAAAACCATAAACCTAGCTAGATACGCCCATTTGGTCGCACACTGTAAGCAAGAAAATCACGATGAAAAAAAACCATGAACCTAGCTAGATACATTATGGAGCGAATTTGGAGTTAAAGAAGGGAGGGAGGGAGGAAGGGAGAGAAAGAGAGGAGACCTTGAGATTGGAGAGAAGAACAAGGGAATCAAGGAATGATGAGGCCAGGGGGAATGTTGCAATAAACGCCAAGACGTTGGACACCAAAGATGGGGGTAGAAAGGGAGAGGAGGAATGGTGGAGCTGAGGGTTTGGGAGGAAGAAGAGGAAGTGGGGAGCAGAGGGTTTGGGAGAAAGAAGAGAGGAAGTGAGGAGCTGAAAGTTTCAGGTCAGAGGAAGCTAAGTGAAGAAGTGAGAGCTGAGGGAAAGAAAAATGCGCCTTGTTTTAGAAACAATGTCACACAATTGTTTAATATGTGACGTTTTACTAATGACGTCACAAGTTAAAGGCATGTGACATCGTTTCTCAAAACGATGTCACATGTGGTTAACATGTGACGTCGTTTATAAGAAACAATGTCACATATTTGTTCATATGTGACATTGTTTCTAAGTAACCACGTCACATATTTTTCATATGTAATGTCGTTAATACGACATCCCACATTTCAAAAATTGGGGACATAGTTTCTCTTTGGGTCCCAAATTTAATTACAAAAATGTCACCACTTTATTTTCAATGTCTGTTTTATAATTAACTGACATGAATTGGTGACATTAAAAGGGTTTACTGTAGTAGTTCATTTATGTGCAAAGTGGACAACACAAATAGTTTGGGAGTAGAGCTTTGGGCCTATATATTTGCACTCTGTCGTGCATGTGATGGTGGATTTTAATGCGCCTAAAATCTTAGTAACTCTACGGATGTAGTGTGAGTTTGGATACCACGTTGGGAGGGCCCAACATGGATCCAAGAATGAGAATGACTTTTTAAAAAAATTATGTTTGGGTGAAATTATTTTGAAAATGACTTTTGGTCCAAAATGACTTCTGCAATGCCAAAAGTCAAAAGCAAAAAAACGTGGGTTTTGGCTTCTGACTTCTGGCTTCTGGTGGGTCCCATGCCTTTTGTTATGTCTTATTTAATAAAGTGGGTAGGAAAATTAGACTGTTAGACCCCTAAAATTCTCAAATAAGATAATTTCTTTTAATCTAAAATTTTCTTTTTATCTCCCAAACTTTACCATAATAATTTCTAACTACTTTCTCCCATAATATACTCCTTTGAGCTAAAAATATTATTTTTTAAAATTATTTTCCCAAAAATAAGGGAGAAACTAAGCATTTAATAAGAATATATGCATATTATATATGTATTATTTAATGACAATAATGCCCTTTTTAGTAGTTTTTCATCTAAACGTGCTTTTCAATATAATCATCCAAACATGTTTCTAAAAGTCAGATTGAAAAAAAGTCACTTCTATCATCACAAATCCAAACATAAATCACTTCACACAAATGATTTATATCCAATCTTACTTCTGAAAAAGTCATTCTAAAAAAAAGTCACTTCTCAGAAGCTCAATCCAAACACACCCATAGTCTCTCTAGCTCAACATCAAATTTTTATTTGGATGAAGTGGCACCTCTCATTACTAAGCTTAAGAGCCTACTGCAAAGGGAATGGATAGTGCAGGTTTCCCATAAGGGTAGAATTTTGAAGGGCTAAGCTGACATATTAGCAAGGAAGGCTCCTTCACTTCCTTTGGGCTTGTAACTTTTATCAAGGGATTCAACACTCAGAATTCTCGTTGATAACAGTGTCATGTAACTAGTTTTCCTAGGCTTTAGTTTTGTTTTGTTTTATGTTATTTCAATTTCCTCATGTATAAAAAAAACTTGACAAAAAGACTAAGATTACTTTCCCCATCTCTTTCCCCAATTTCCATTATTATTATTAAATTAAATTTGAACAATTAAAATTTAATTTCTTTCTAAAATTATCATTCAATTTAAATAAAAAATATAAATAAATCATGTTTTCATATATTGTTAGAATCAATTACAGTCATATCACATGATTGGGAAATTAAGGCTTGACTATTATTTCCTTTTTTATGTAATCAGATTCCTAGTCATTCATTTCAAATTTATTTGTTGTTTTTTAATAACTATATATGATAGATTGTTTTCCATCATAGTTATACTTTTAAAATGACCAAGTTCTTTTATAACTATGATAGGCTTTTCAGTCTTTGCGTTTTACTTTCCTATAGTAGTTAACCTTAATTAAGGTGGTTAAATCATTAATAACTATGGTAGACTATTCTTGCTATTATAGTTAAATTTTCAAACATAACTAAACTCTTTCTAACTATGATAGACTTTTGCTTTAGCAACCCTATTTTCTATCATAATAGCTTCTTAATTTGGATTCAATAAATTGATTGGACGTTTGGTTTAAAAAGAATTAGTAAGAGAAATTTACTATTCTAGTTAACCATCAATTAGTAACTATTATAGATTGGTGATTATGTAATATGGCTTATTCAACCCATAATTTCAAGGTAATCTGTAATATCCCAAAAATCGAAGAAGCTTTTAAGTAGCTAGTAAATGAATATTAAAGAAGATAATTAGGGCCTAAAAAAAAGAGTTTTCTAAGATTTTAGAAGGGGAGTTATTATAAGATTAAGGGCCCAAAATAGTTAGAGCTTGAAAAAACAAGCTTGCAAGAAAAAGATTAGTGTACAAGACTTGTAGAACAAGCTTGGAAGGAAAGATTAAAATATAAAGTCTTGATAAGCAAGCTTGTAATTAAAGATAATTTATATGTCTAAGTTGCACATTTAGTTAGAGGATTAGCATTAAAATTAATTAAGCATGAATATTGTCCCTACATCCTCTTTTATTCAAGAAATGCCACATTAAAGTTTGCAAGAAAAGTTTTAGGGGTGCTTAAGCCAACAATGATGAATTCAATACTGATCCCAAGTTGTTCATGAAAGCCATTCGCGATGAGTTCCACAAACTCAAGATGGAAATGGCAGAGCTAAAGGAATCTAAAGCGTCCAGCAGTGAAGAAGAGACACGAAGATCACGTTCTTCATCCTCAAAAGGAAAAAGAAGATATGCTAGACATGATGTAGATGAATCCGACTCAAAGATCAAGTACCCTACTTTCAAGGGTAGTACCAATCCAGATTTATACCTTGATTGGGAGATTAAATTTGAGCAGATCTTCAGAATGTGTGATTGGTCTGAAGAAAAGAAGGTAAAATTAGCTTCTTTTCAATTTTCTGACTTTGCTACTGTTTGGTGGGAAGATTTACAGCTTAAGAGGCGGCTTAGAGGCAAAGGTCCACCTCGTAAGTGGGAGAAGCTCAAGAAACTAATGCAAAAAAAGTATGTTCCCAGCTACTATTATCAGGAGCTAAATCGAAAGTTGCGAATGTTTAGCCAAGGCTCTATGGCTGTGGATGAGTATGTACATGAGCTTGACCTTTTGAAGATGCGTGCCGGAGTTCAAGAAGGAGAAGAAGCAAGTATGACCAGAATTGTTGATGGTCTGAGGAGCGAAATTAGAGACAAAGTTTATATGTACACTTTTGTTGATAAGGAAGAGTTGGTGCACAAAGCCATCAAAGTGGAGAAGCGAATCAAAGAAAAACGCTCCAAATCCTCGTCTTCTGGTTGGAAGGACTCTAAAGCAACCTCCAAGTGGAAGGATTCTAAGGCTAAGAATGACACAAAATTCCCACATAAGGCCAAGGAGGAATTCAAACCAAACGCTGATGGTGGTAAGAAACTTGACCCTAAAACTTCCTCTAATGATAGAACCGCTTCTATTCAATGTTTTAGGTGTCTTGGCAAGGGGCATATTGCTTCCCAATGTCCTAATAAGAGAGCCATGATTCTCAAGGATAATGGCGAGTGTGAAAGTATTCACTCTAGTGAGAGTGATGATGACATGCCCTCTTTGGTGACTGATTCTGAATTGGAGATTGATGAGGCTGAGCCTGTTAAAGGAGAAGCATTGGTGGCTAGAAGGGCCCTCAACATGCAACTAAAGGAAGATGATGAGAAAGAGCAGCGAGAACTCATCTTCCATACTAGATGCTTCATTAAGAACAAGGTATGTAGCATGGTTATTGATGTGGTAGTGTCACCAATGTTGCTAGTACCTTACTCGTTGATAAGTTGAATCTACCTACTATGAAGCACCCCAAACCTTATAAGTTGCAATGGCTTAATGATAGTGCTGAAGCTAAGGTCACTAATCAAGTGTTAATTTCTTTCTCTATTGGAAATTATCATGCTGAAGTTTTATGTGATGTAGTTCCTATGCTTGCTGGACATCTTTTGCTTGGAAGACCGTGGCAATTTAACAGTAGGGCTCAACATGATTGTTACAAAAATTGTTATTCTGTACCCTTTAATGGGAAAATCATTGTACTGAAACCTCTTAGGCCAAGAGAAGCTTATGAGGACTAAGTGAGGATTGAGTAAGATAGCAAGAAAAGAGATGAATTGAGTGAAAAAGAGAGAGTGTGCAAAAGAAAGAAAATAGAGAAAGTGAAAAGAAAACGAGAGCAAAGGAGAAAAAGAAAGAAAAGAAAGAGAGTTTGTTTTCTGGAAAAAGTGAGATTAAGCGAGCATTATTGAGTAAGCAAGTCTTGGTACTTGTATGTAAGGATGCTCACTTCTCTACTAACGAACTTAACCCCTCTTTGCCCTCTAGTGTTGTGTTTTTATTGCAGGAATTTGGTCATTTATTCCCTGATGAGGTACCGGATGGACTTCCTCCATTAAGAGGAATTGAGCATAAGATTGACTTTATTCCCGAGGCTTCCTTACCTAATAGACCCGCTTATAGAGCCAACCCTGAAGAAACAAGAGAAATTCAACGTCAAGCAGATGAGCTTATGAGGAAAGGCTTTGTAAGGGAAAGTTTGAGCCCGTGTGCTGTTCCAGTTCTCCTTGTGCCAAAGAAAGATGGTTCGTGGCGTATGTGTGTTGATTGTAGAGCCATCAATAAGATAACAGTTAAGTATCGCTATCCCATTCCTAGATTAGATGATATGTTCGATGAGTTGCATGGTGCTGTTGTTAGAATCTTAAGTTTTGATGAAGACTGATCTATGAAAAATATCTCTAATGAATAATGATAACTTAGCAGACCAATAATGAATGAGTATCCTTATCGCTAAGTGTATCTGTATAGCAAATTGAAAGAAAGGAATAGCGAGTGAAGGCTTAGCAAATATCAAGGTTAATATCTATCGCTAAGTTCCCCTCTATCGCTAAGCAAAGGTTCCATCGCTAGAAGTTCATTGAGCTTATAAGAAGATGAAACCAGCAGATAAATGAACTAAGTCCCTAAATTAGCTAGCGATAATAGATTAAGCTATCGATAACCATAAGTGCTTCAGATAATGATCTTTCAGATAGCTAGTGCCTAAGAGCTAATGAATCAAGAGCTGATATGTTTGCTTGCGCTAAAATGTTTATCTATCGACAATAGGATACCTGGAAATATCTGAATACTTGGATGATTGTATCCTGAAGGATAATAGCGATAACGAATTTGCTATCGATAGAGATAATCTATGCAGATGAAATGCTTTCTAATTTAAGAGAATATGTTATCGATAACAAGCTCTGATATTCCTTATATTATCTATCTCATTGAACTAATGAGCTTTGCTTGTGATAACAACTGCTGTGCATTTATATGATCACTTGCTTAGCTAACATCTCAAGTGCAGAAATTATGCTATGCAGTTAGCGATAGCAAAGCATGCTAGCGCTACTGAAAAGCTGCTATAAAAGTACAGGTGTTCAGAGCTCTCAGTCTAGCCTACTCTACACATAAAAAGTTAAAACCAGATCAAAAGCTTGGATCTCCAACGGCTAGAAGTTCCCAACGTCTTTATTCTAACGGGCATATGAAGACGAATCAAAAAGGCAATCCAAGAAGATATAAGTACAGAAAGAGTTGCTTCCAAAAAGAACGATCGATCAACGAACGAAAACAAGAGATGAACAGAGCCTTATACAGAATCGCAAATTCCTTAGATTGAGAATGTTTTGAAAAGAAGAGCTAGAGAAATACATTGTTCAGATCCTTAAAGCTCTAGTTGTATTTCTTCTTACACCTTATTTGTACTTAAGTGTTTATCATAATCAGTTCATTGAGTGAACCCTATTATTAAAATCCTCGACTGTTTGAGGTAGTTCCTTAGCTTGGTGCTTTGTGAACTGGGTGGTAACCTTACGGGTAGTAAGGGGGAGTGTTTAGAAGATTCTAAAACTCTGTAAAGGTTGGCAGGTGAACCTGTGATCATAAAACCCGTGGTAGGCTTCTCTTGTGCCAGGTTTAAACAAGAGGGTAGTGGAAATCTCAGGTGGAGCCTGAGGACTGGATGTAGGTCTGGGTTGACCGAACCAGGATAAATCTTGTGTGCATTATCTCTTCCCTAAACTCTCTTAATTTCCAGTCTGTCCTTTTATATCTGTCAGTCCATTTCATATTTTGAAATATTCTCAGTAAGAGCTTAAAGATTTCAAAAAGGTTTTAAATTATAGCCTGTCACCCAATTCACCCCCCTCTTGGGTGTCAGCCAGTACTCTCAACTGTAATTTTTACTAAAATTGATCTTAGGAGTGGCTATCATCAAATACGCATGAAAGAGGGAGATGAATGGAAAACTGCTTTTAAAACTAAGTTTGGGTTGTATGAATGGTTAGTTATGCCCTTTGGTTTAACTAATGCACCTAGTACTTTCATGAACTTAATTAATCATGTCTTTCATTCATATATTGGAAAATTTGTGGTTGTATACTTTGATGATATACTTATTTACAGTAGAACTTTAGATGACCATGTTGTGCACTTGCGTGAGGTGTTTAACACTCTTAAGGAAAATAGCTTATATGCCAACTTTCAAAAATGTTCTTTTTGCATGGATTCTGTTGTGTTTCTTGGATTTGTTGTAGGTGCTCAAGGGATCCGTGTGGATGAAGAGAATGTGAAAGCTATTAGAGATTGGCCAACCCCAAAGAATGCTAATGAAGTTATGAGCTTTCATGGATTAGCAAGTTTCTATAGGAGATTTGTTAAAGATTTCTCATCTATTGCTGCACCTCTAAATGAACTTGTTAAGAAGCATGTAACTTTTAAATGAGGTGAAACACAAGAAAATTCTTTTCGCACTTTGAAAGAAAAGCTAACCAATGCACCATTATTGTGTTTACCTGACTTTAACAAAGTTTTTGAAGTTGAATGTGATGCTTCTGGAATTGGCATTGGTGCTGTTTTGATGCAAGAGTCAAGGCCTATAGCCTACTTTAGTGAGAAATTAAGTGGAGCTTCATTGAATTACTCTACTTATGATAAGGAGCTATATGCTTTGAAAAGAGCCTTGGAAACTTGGCAGCATTACCTATGGTCACGTGAATTCATCATACATTCTAACCATGAGAGTTTAAAGTTTTTAAAGTCTCAAGGTAAGCTTAACAAGAGGCATGCTCGTTGGCTGGAGTTCATTGAGACCTTTCCATATGTGATCAAGCATAAGCAAGGTAAAGAGAATGTTGTTGCAGATGCTCTCTCTCGGAGGTATTCTCTTATCACTTCCCTTCATGCTAGATTACTTGGATTTGAGTTGCTGAAAGGATTGTATGAGTCTGATTGTGATTTTTCTAACATCTGGTCGTCTTGTGAAAAGCATGGATTGAATGATTTTTATAGATGTGATGGGTTTCTTTTCAAAAAGAATAAATTGTGCATCCCAAATTGTTCTATGCGTGAATTGCTTATGAAAGAAACTCAAAGGTTCAACCGCATGGTTTGTATTCCCCTTTACCTGTGCCTTCCCAACCTTGGATAGATATTTCCATGGATTTTGTGTTGGGTTTGCCTAGGTCTCGATCCGGGAAGGATAGCATATTTGTTGTGGATGATCGATTCAGTAAAATGGCTCATTTCATTGCATGTTCCAAAATAAATGACGCTGCGCATATTGCTGATTTATTTTTCAAGGAAATTGTTAGATTGCATGGCTTGCCTAAGACAATTGTGAGTGATAGGGATGTAAAGTTCCTCAGCCATTTTTGGAGGACTTTATGGAGTAAGCTAGGAACTAAGTTGTTGTTTTCTACTGTGGCACATCCTCAAACGGATGGGCAAACTGAGGTAGTCAACAGAACACTCACTACTTTGTTGCGTGCAATAATTCAAAAGAACCTGAAGAATTGGGTAAGTTGTTTACCTCATATTGAATTTGCATACAATAGGGCTGTTCATTCTTCTACTTCCTTCTCTCCATTTGAGATTATTTATGGCTTTAATCCCTTAACACCATTGGATATTCTACCATTGCCTTCTAGTGAACAAACTAACCTGGATGGCAAGAAAAAGGCTGAGTTTGTGCAGGGATTGCATGCTAAAGTAAGGGCCAACATTGAAAGGAAGAATGAGCAATATGCAAGGCAAGCTAACAAAGGTCGCCGGAAGGTTGTCTTTGAGCCTGGAGATTGGGTTTGGATACACTTGCGAAAGGAGAGATTTCCAGATCATCGAAAATCTAAGTTACAACCAAGAGGAGATGGTCCTTTCCAAGTCTTAGAGCGAATTAATGATAATGCTTATAAAATAGATCTACCCAGCTCATATGGTAATGTTAGTGCTACCTTTAATGTGGCCGATTTATCTTTATTTGATGTTGTAGATTCGAGGATGAATCCTTTCGAACAGGGAGGGAATGATGAAGGAGCATGGAGTGCCAAGACTTTAAAGGCAACTGAACTAGGCATGGAGCAAGCTCAAGGATGGAAGCCCAACGTCCTAAAAGATCCATTACAAGGCATTGGAGGCCCGATGACAAGAGCAAGGACCAAAGCTATGAAGGAGGCCCTGAACTGCTATATAAGAGATCTTAAAGAGTTGGAGCCCAACTACTTTAAAGATTCATCCATTCATTTGTCCAACAAGAGCCCAATAAAGGTGGTCACAATGTTAGAAGCCCAACAAGTTGATATACAAGGCTTAAGTGGTGTTCATATTGAAGAATTCACTTAAAATACATGTGACAAGCATGTGCTTTTGGAGGAGGAGCATAAGTGACGTTTTGGACAAATCAAGAAGCATCTAGAACACTTCCTTATGCATCAAATCTGATTGCAATTCATTTCAATTAAGTCTCTTATTTTATTTCCATAAAATAAGGCCATTTGGTCAATGAATGTTCTAGAATGTCTTGTCTTATTTTCCTATTTTGAATAGCTGACTTTTCCTTCAAGAATAAGTCATTTCTTTGTATGGAATGGTGCAATTCAAAATGCCAATCATCATTAATGCACCATTGATGTCTTAGGGTTGTCTTCATTCTAGACTATTCCATTGTTGCCTATATATAGGCTTGCTTTGTACTAAACATTTCAGACTTGAATGAATTGAGATTTTTGTTTCTCTTGTGTGAGCTTTGCTTGCATCTTTGTATTCTCTTGAGAATACTTGACTGTATCAAGGACTGATCATCCTTGTAGTGTCTTTGTGGGCTAGGGTTGTAAGAGACGGGAACTCTTCCTCCCATCGATCATCGGTTCCGTGTTATCTTTTTCTTGTCTTTATACTTGTCTTCTAGTCAACAGAACACTCACTACTTTCAAGGGAACGCATGTTCTTGCAACTGCACACATCGTATTAACTTCTATCGTCTCTCTAGTTATTAAGCCTATGACTTATGCTTGTTCTCAGGTCTCAAACCACTAACGGAATTTGGATGGCTAGATGTGCTGGCTTGGAGCCTTGGACAATAATGATGGATTTGGAGGGAACAATGGACGAGAATGTGGAGAGTTGTGTATTTTTTCAGCATAGTTTGACTTCAATAACCATGGCTGTAATGTGGAGTTTATTGCCAATCTCCAGCCCCATTTCAATTTTATATAATAAAAATGCATGTAGGGCAATGTGTCTTTAAATTCTGTTCCTTTGCCAATAATAGAAGAAACTTGAGAAATGGATTGTCTCTGCCCTTTGATTTGTGATCTGTATTTGTTGACATTATTTATCTCTCAGGATGATAGTGTCTTCGAAAAGCAGAGTGCTCTGTTTGCTCTTGTTGTTTCAGATATAGTGCTGATAAACATGTGAGTCTTTTACCCACTATTTGTATATCTTTGATAGTGATTGATTTAATGAACTTTGTCGGTTCAGAATCTGCCGATACTTGAAATTTTTGTTCCAATGGTTGTGTAGCTTAACTATTTTCCCTGCAAACTTTGTAAAGGTGGTGTCATGACATTGGACGTGAGCAAGCTACACATAAACCTCTATTGGAAACTATCTTTTAGGTATTTATTGTCAACCTATTGACTGACAACATGCCTTCCTTGTATTTTAAAAGTTGTTACAAGATTCTTTATTATTTGCTTTCAGGTCATGATGAAATTGTTTAGTCAGCTCAAAACAACATTGTTGTTTGTCATTCGTGATAAAACAAGGGTGTGTAGGCAAACTTGTTTTATTATTATTGTAGTATAGCTTTTCATAAATGTTGAAGTATCTATATATATTTATTCAATAAGAGGGGATCTTTAATATAGCTTTTACTTACTAGTTTAACTTTCCATTTTTCAGACACCCCTTTAAAATTTAGAGCCTGTTCTACAGGAGGATATTCAGAAGGTAAGGTAGTGCTTTGATCTTCATGCAATGTTGTTAATTGATATTAATTTTGTTTATTATTATTCACTTTTTTCCCGTTGCAGATATGGGACTCTGTTCCAAAGCCACAGTCCCACAAGGAAACCCTACTAAGTGAATTTTTCAATGTAACCCTGTCATCCCTCTTTTCGTTTAATTGACAAATTTTAAGAATTTTTTGGGGGGATTTTAGAGTATAATTTAAACGGTGCAAAAGATGGAAATCTACAGCAGATAAATGGTTTTTTACTTTCTGGGCACCCATTTAGTCTCGCACACTATATTTTTAATGATGAATAATGATTACTCCTTTGGGGCCTTACAAATGATAAATTCCACAGCTTTGCATATATTTATTAAAAATCAAATAAGTTTAACCATTTTTCTCATCAGCATTAACAACTTCATCGTAGAAATTAACAACGTTCGAATGGCGATTAAAAACTTAGACCTAAGCAAATTTTGCAATATCAATGACATTTTTCCCCAGGCATTAACAACTTCCTTGTAAGCACTAACAACTTCATCGTAGGAATTAACAACATTTGAATAGTGATTAACAACTTAGGCCTTTGTTGCTTGCAACGTCAATGAGGTTTTGTCCCACTCATTAACAACTTCTTCGTCAGCATTAACAACTTTATCGTAGGAATTAACAACGTCTGAATATCGTTAATGAAATTAACACTCCAAGAGTTAAGAATGTCCTCCCAAGCATTAATAACTTCATCTTAGGAATTAACAACTTTATCATAGATATTAACAAGATTGGCGTAGCGATTAACAACTTTCATATTTACTTTTCGCAATGTGAATGGGATGGAAACACATTGCTGTCAGCGTTAACAACTTCTTCGTAGATATTAACAACTTTATCATATATATTAACCATATTTGCATAGCGATTAACAACTTTCTTGTTTGCTGTTGCGAATGTCCAAGTGAAATTAAACTTCATTCTTAATAACACACTAAATTTATGGCAAATCACAATCACACCCAAAAGTAGCAACATTAAACCACATTTTTCCAGTGACATAGAGGTTTTTTTACATATTCAATGACAAATAAACATTAAGATCGCACTTAATGTTTCCTTGTCACTAAACAAAAAAAAGGTCATTTACAATTTGCTGTCATATTATTTTGAAAATAGTCAGCATAGTGCCTAAACCACATTGCGAAAAGCAAATATGAAAGTTGTTAATCGCTACGCCAATCTTGTTAATTCCTATGATGAAGTTGTTAATGTTTACGAAGAAGTTGTTAAAACTTGGACCTACCATCTCATTCATAGTGCCAGCAACAAAGTCATAAATTGTTAATCGCAAATTAGACCTTGTTAATTCCTATGATGAAGTTGTTAATGCTTATGAAAAAGTTGTTAACGCTTGGACCTAACATCTCATTCAGTGCCAGCAACAAAGTCATAAGTTGTTAATCGCAAATCAGACCTTGTTAATTCCTATGATAAAGTTGTTAATGCTTACAAAAAAATTGTTAAAAGTTGTTTTTTTTGGATAAATATATTCAAAGAGGTCTGTGAATATACCACCAAAATTCGCCAAAAGAAACATACAAAAACGATAACTTTGTCCTATACTCCATTCAACACAAATTGTCCAATTAAACAAAAGAGAACTTCTTTCAACATTTCATCAACTATACAAAAAGTGGAACGCTTACATCTTGTCAAATTGTTTCAAAACATGTTAATTTCACAATAACTACAAATACAAGTCCTAAAATAACATCTAATGCAGTCAATCTACAATCATTAGCTTAATTTGTTTCCTACAAATACAAGTGAAACCTTGGAAATCTTTGTTTCCTAGCCGAAAGATGGCTTAACTTTTTAAACTTGAAAAAGCTATCACTAGAAATTGAGCCGGAGAACCCCAGAGTTGTTGGTGTTCTTCCATGGCTGGTCAACTCTACATGGTGACAATATCAACCATGTGAAGCCATTGTCACTAACATATAAGATTGAGGTCCCTGCACAACAAGAAAAAAACTAATTAGAAATATCAAATTAATTCTAAACTCCACAAAAGAAAACAGGAAACATTATTAATCGAATTAGCAGAAGAAACAAACATAGCTATCCGCCCAAACCTTAACAAAGTTTTCTTCAATGGCTAAGTAAATAATAGAATCATCAGTAACCTTAGGTTCTTTAATGGCTGGAAGTGATTCTGCTAAGTGTAACTTAAAGAGAGCCCTAGCATAATCATTTATTTGGCCAAGTAATAAATCTGAACTATGTAGAAGATAGTGCTGTAAATTTTGTCTGACTGCAACTTGAGCAAAGTTTTCATTATTGACAGATGCTGATGGCAAGTCAGTTAACTCCCCAGGATCAATGTCTGTATGGCTTTGGTATAGATGCCATGTGATAAGCAAGTCCAATACAGAGTCACCAAGAAACTTAAGACTCTTCCATAACATATAAAGTTATAGGAACATCATATTGAACTTTGACACATCAATCTAACTGTATGTTCGCTAGTGATTATAAAAGATCCACTAGTAAAACCTAAGAGAAGAATTATGACAGAAGCAGTTCCACATTTCCAGACATCCTTTATAGTCCATTACAAAACCCGTTACTAAAAAAACTTCAGAATAGACAAGCAGCAAGATATTGAACTAAACAATGGCCAAATCGATTCTACAGAAAACCCTTTATGCATCTTACAAGCAAAACCAAAAAGTGATTGTGGTAGAAAGGCTTTGTCGACTCCAAAAATGTCATTGCACAAGTTCTTAAGGAAGGTAGAAACCTGCAGTAGAGAGTCAGAATTAGTTAAAGAGAGCAAGCATCAAACTGCAACCCTCATTAATTGGGGATTGCAAAGTTCATGGCACTTACACTGGAAAATTCTGATCCATAGGAATGACATTGTTCAATTAACTTAACCCTGTGATAGAATTTAGTACTAATTAAACTACAGAGGAACAATTCATATTCTATCTTTATGGTATGGGAAATGTAGGCACCTTATGTTTATAGATACAAAATGTTATCTTTTTAATGTGGTTTTTAAATAAAAACACTACTTCTTATCGCCACAAAAAATTAAGAGCCAGATTCCAACCAAAACCATAACAAAAAAGAAACCTTAAAAAACACTAATCTAATATGATGTAGAAATTTTTTACTGCTATATCATTTTTCTATCATCATCATCATCTTTCAGTACAATTGCATAATCCAATTAAAAAGGTATTTCCCTGCAAAATGTATGGAATTGCTGTCATAAAGTAAACTATTAAGTTTTTAACAAGAGAAAAGTGATGCAGAGAGTTAATAATCAATTTCCTAGAATAAACTACAGATAGCCAACTGACCAGTAACGAAGACACAATCATTAAAATAGTATGTGATTTTAGGAGGTTTCAACTTAATCTATAGTCTCTTTAACCCGTGAGTTAATGATGTCATAGTAGAAAGTGGCACCTATTAACAATGCAACACAAAAAAATAAAGGTTGAACTAATTGCAAGGTCAAAAGGAGAGAGAAGGAACACACTGAAGGAGAGAAGTTTCAAAGCCAAGGCCACCAAGTTTGATAGCATGATAGGCAAGATTTGTTACGGCGCGACTGAGATCCTGGAAATCAGAGTTAATCAATTAGATGGCATCGTCTTGTTGGGGACCGGTCTTCATAGCTAACAGTTGATTCCTCTTAAGGCCGTTGCTTTCCTTTGGGTCTATGAGATCAAATCGGCAGAAATGAAGGAAGAAGAAGATGAAGGGGAGACGATGCATACTTAGGGAGATATGGAGGCCAACAGAGAGTGGGGAGTCTTCGTTGGAGGTTACGATGGCGGTGTGGTGGATGTTCATGGTGACCAGTGTTAGGTTTTAGCTGGGGGTGAGGGTGATGAAGGTGGCGGCTAGAATGAGAAGGTAGACCAAGCGAATATGGAGAAACATTTCAGGTCAAAAAAACGGAAAGAAGATGATTCAATAAGGGCAAAATGGTCTTTTAGTAACATGTGCAAATCCCAAATTGATCTCTAGGGCCTGATTTGGGATTTCAAATGATGAGGGACTGATTTGTCCTTTAACATATTTATTTTTGGGTTTCCAGAAAGCCCTACATGTCTAGTATTTTACATAAAAATAGACATTTCATATAATGGAACCCAGAAAACAGCATTTCAATTGCATGAATTAAAACTTGTTCTTAAAATGAACACATACATACATAAATCCAAAAGGGAAACATAATAACAAAAACAAGAACATTGAATTCTTCATCTTGACTAAGCTAGCTTCTTCTCTTTCTCCTTTGATGAACTTGCTCCTAAAATGGTTTAGATTTGGGGGGGGTGAGATTTTGGGGAAAATCTCATTAGCACAAAACTCAACAAACAACCATGCAAGTTTTGTTAGAAATCTTAAGTTTTGATGAAGACTGATTCTTAGAAAACATAAGTGAAAGATACCTCTGAATTGAACGTATAAAAGCTGCCAGGTAACAGATCACCCGTGCAAGAATATAGATCCATCACTGATGAAAAATGACAACTTAGCATATCAATAATGGATGCATATCTCTATCACTAAGAGAATCTCAATAGCTAATAGCGAATGAAGACTTAGAAATAACAAAGACATTATCTATTGCTAAAGAAGAATTCATCGCTAGAAGCTCATTAATAACTCAGCTAGCAGAAAAATAAACTTAGTTCTTGATCTAATGAAATCAGCTAGCGATAATAGGTTAAGCTATCGATAACAAAAGTGCTTTTGATAATAATCATTCAAATAGCCAAGGCCTCAGAGCAAGTCAAATAAACGAACATGATTTTAGCGCTAACATGCCTGACTATCGATAGTAGGATACCTAGAAATATCTCTGAATGCTTAGATAATAGTATCCTGAAGGATAATAGCGATAATGAATTTGCAATCGATAGAAATAATCTATGCTGATATAATGCTTTATGATCCAAGAGAATATGCTATCGATAATATGAAAAGCTCTGAAATACCTTATATTGTCTTTATCTCATTGAGCTAATGGATTAAGCTTGCGATAGTAACTTCTGTGCAATATATGACTATTTGGTTAGCTAACAGCTTAAGTGCAGAACACACTCTATGAGATTAGCGATAGCAGTTCAAGCTAGCGCTAATAGAAAGCTGCCAGAAAGTACTACTTGTACGGATGCTCAGAGCGCTGAGTCTGTCTCTCTCTTAGCTCACCCTATGCAAGAAGTAGTTGAAGCTAGAGCGGAGAGTTAAGCCCGATAAAGAAGCTGCATTAAATGCCAACGGCTATGAGCTCCCAATGACTAAATTCAAACGGCTTCTTGAAGATTGATTGTTAGGGCAAAAATCTTGGAAGATATAAATACAGAACTCAAGCATTTATTGAAAAGACGACGAAAAACGAGAATATCTGAAAAAAACTCATTCATTGCTCTGTATTTATTATTTTCGAGATTTCATCTGTACTTAAGTGTTTATCAAAGTCAGTTCATTGAGTGAACGTATTTATTGAAATCCTCTACTGTTTGAGGTTGTTCTGAAAGCTTGGTGCTTTAGAACAGGGATATTGCCTTACAGGTAGTAAGGGGGAGTGTTTAGATAGATTCTAAAACTCTGTAAAGGTTGACAGGTGAACCTGTGCTTGTAAAACCTGTGGTTAGTGGAACCCAACAGAGTGTTGGAGAACTAGACGTAGGCAGTGTTGGCCGAACCAGTATAAATTCTGTGTTGATTGAACTTATTCTTAGTTTTTTAAAATAGCACAATTCACCCCCCTCTTGTGTGATTGCCACTTTCATTTGGTATCAGAGCAGGTCTTCTCTGTTTCAGATTCCAACGAATCCGAGAAGCAAAGATCTAAATGGCATCGCTTGAAAACATCCTCCCTGAAGGAAGCTCCATTAATAAACCCCCTGGCTTTGATGGGAAACATTGCACCTGCTGGAAGTTAAAAATGAAGATCTACATCAAAGCCAACGGATACAAGCTCTAGAAAATTATAGAAGAAGGAGATATTGTCCCTAAAGATCCCATGGGCATTCCAAAGGCAGAAGATGAGTACACAGAAGAGGACATTGCTAATCTCGAGCTAAATAGCAAAGCAGTCCTCATGATCCAGAGTGCTCTTAGTCAAACAGAGTTCTTTAGAGTGAGTCACCTTAACTCTGCTAAAGAAATGTGGGAAGCACTGCAAATAGCTCATGAAGGGACTTCTGGAGTAAAAGATAGGCGTGTGGAAATGCTAGTGGAAGAGTTCCACAAGTTTGAAATGGTTGAGGGTGAGAAGATAAGGGATCTAGAGATCAGATTTACTCACCTCATCAATAATCTTGCTGCTCTGGGGAGAAAAATTACAGAATAAGAGCAGGTCAACAAAATTCTAAAAGTCCTGAAGGGGGATTGGCTCATGAAAGTCACAGCCATTCAAGAAATGCAAGGAGAATCAACAAAATCCATAACTGCCCTGTTTGGCAGCCTTGCTGAATATGAGCCTACCCTGATAGCTCAAAGGGAAGCACAAGGAAATTCCAAGAAAAAGTCACTTGCACTTGCTGCTTCAGAAAGAGATGAAATTAATGATGATGAGGAAGATCTTGATGAGGAGGACATAGCGCTTATGGCAGAAAGGATGCCATTTGGATTATGCAATGCACCTGCCACTTTCCAACGGTGCATGATGTCTATCTTCTCCGATATGATTGAGCATACTATTGAGGTATTCATGGATGATTTTTCGGTGTTTGGTGACTCGTTTGACTCATGCTTGGATAATTTGGATCAAGTGTTGCAAAGATGTGAGGAAACCAATCTTGTGCTAAACTGGGAGAAATGCCACTTTATGGTGAAGGAAGGAATTGTTTTGGGCCACAAGGTTTCTAAAGATGGCTTAAAGGTGGATAAAGCCAAGATTGCCGTGATTGAGCAACTACCTCCACCTACCAATGTCAAAGGTGTGAGGAGCTTTCTAGGCCATGCGGGATTCTATCGCCGCTTTATTAAAGACTTCTCAAAGATTACCAAGCCCCTTTGTGCTTTACTCGAAAAAGATGTGCCATTTGTTTTCAATGAAGAGTGTATTAAGGCATTTGAGGAGCTCAAGAAGAGGTTGGTGACTGCTCCTATCATTGTGGCTCCGGATTGGGGTCTCCCATTCATTGTGATGTGTGATGCAAGTGATTATGCCGTGGGGGCCGTCTTGGGGCAAAAGAAAGAAAAGATTGTCCAACCAATATACTATGCTAGCAAGACCCTTGACAGTGCTCAAGTTAATTATACTACTACAGAGAAGGAGATGCTTGCAATAGTGTTTGCTTGTTAGAAGTTTCGATCTTACATTGTGGGAACTAAGGTGATTGTTTATACCGACCACTCCGCTCTCAAGTATTTGCTTACCAAGAAGGATTCCAAGGCTAGGTTGATCCGATGGGTGCTCTTACTCCAAGAATTTAACTTGAACATCCTAGACCGCAAAGGAACCGAGAATCAAGTGGCAGATCATTTGTCTAGATTGAGTACTGAGGCTCAACTTGATGAGAGTGAAGGGATTGATGCATCTTTCCCATATGAGCATTTATTCTATGTGGATGAGTCTTCCACTCCATGGTATGCCAATCTTGTGAACTACCTAGTTTGTGGAGTTGTACCGCCAGATCTTAACTCTCACCAAAAGCGCAAATTTTTGCATGATGTGAAGAAATATTTTTGGGATGAACCGTACTTGTTCAAGCGGTGTCCCGATCAACTTATTAGAAGATGTGTGCCAGAAAATAAGCAACAAGGAATTCTCCATGGTTGCCACTCCTCTGATTATGGTGGCCACTTTGGGGGTGAGAAAACTGCCGCTAAGGTGATTCAAAGCGGTTTCTGTTGGCCTACTTTATTCAAGGATGCCTACACATTTGTCTTGCAATGTGACAGATGTCAAAGAGTGGGCAATATTTCAAGAAGGGATGAGATGCCCTTGACCAACATGCTTAAAGTAGAGCTTTTTGATGTTTGGGGAGTTGATTTCATGGGTCCATTCCCTAAGTCTTTCACCAATGAATACATCTTGGTTGGTGTAGATTATGTCTCAAAGTGGGTGGAAGCCACGGCATGTGTGAACAATGATGCCAAAACGGTCATCAAGTTCCTTAAGAAGAACATTTTCACAAGATTTGGGACTCCAAAAGCCATTGTGAGTGATGGGGAAACCCATTTTTGCAATCACCAATTTGAAGCTTTAATGAAGAAATATGGTGTTAAGCACAAGATTACATTGCCCTACCACCCTCAAGCTAATGGCCAAGTAGAAATTTCTAATCGGGAAATCAAGAACATTCTTGAGAAGGTGGTGAATGTCACTAGGAAGGATTGGTCCACCAAGCTAGACGATGCTTTATGGGCCTACCGAACGGCTTACAAAACTCCTATTGGGATGTCCCCATTTCGCCTTGTATTTGGTAAGGCATGCCACTTGCCCATTGAGCTAGAGCATGGTGCATATTGGGCTATCAAGAAGTTAAATTTTGATCCAAAAGCTTGTGGAGAAAAGCGTCTTCTTCAGCTCAATGAATTGGAAGAGTTCCGATTGGCTGCTTATGAAAGCTCTAGACTTTACAAAGAGAAGACCAAGAGGCAGCATGACAAGCTCATTGTTCCTAAGACTTTTGAACCGGAGCAGCAGGTTCTATTGTTCAACTCTAAGTTGCGGTTGTTTCCCGGCAAATTTAAGTCAAGATGGTCAGGCCCATTCACCGTTGTGAAAGTTTCTAAGTTTGGTAATGTGGAGCTTGAAACTGAAGATGGAGAAAGATTTTCCGCCAATGGGCAAAGAGTCGAACATTATTGGGGTGGACAAGTAGACCATGTCATCTCTACCGTCTACTTGGATGATCAAGCTTGAAGCGGCAAAGTCAGGCTGAGGACTTAAAACCAAGCGCTTCTTGGGAGGCAACCCAAGCTCTTTAACCCATCTTTTTCATTTTATTTTGGTTTGTTTTAGTCTTTAGATTTATGGTTGATCTTTTGTTTTGGTAGGAAAGAAAGTCTACACTTGCTCTAGTGAAGGAAGATTTCCAAGGATTGAGGGATGCCATGTTTTCAAGTCAGATTTTTGCTTGCAAAAAGGGGAGCTTCCAAGGGGAGTACACTTGAACTTCTCTTTTATATTTGGATTAAATTGTTGTAAATGCAGTAGTACTGAGGCTATTGATTATATGCTCTCTGATATGGATTGTTAGAATGATAGTTGGCATGCTTATTGTTCTTTGTGTTGAAATTTTTGTGTAAAGCATGAGATCTGTTGGTTTGAAATTGATTGAATGTTTTTGGATGATTTTGGGCTGAAATTGTTGTTATTGGGTGTATAAGGTCTTTGTGGTCATCCCTACACTTGAAAATGGTTGAGACTATCATATTTTTAGTGGAATGTTGTTTTTCTTCCACTTGTATAGCTGTTGTGCCTCAATTTTGAGAGTTGGTAGTTTCATTATCCTTACTTTCACTACTTGATGTTGCATGTTCACATTGAGGACAATGTGACATTTAAGTGTGGGGGTGACGGTACCATTGATTTTGCATGACTTGTCCTTGAGTTTTGGGTTTTGCTTTTGGTATTTCTTAGAAAAATTTCAACAAAAAAAAACTATTTTTTTTTTTGGAAGTTTGGATTTTACTTGCAAACATTGTCAAAATCATTTCAATTTGAACTTGAAAGAATTGTGTTTGATTGAAACTTGATTCTATCTTCTGGGAATGTTTATCAATATGCAAGTAATTTGGCTTAGGTGATTGACTTTAGGATGCCAAAGACCTGTGAGTAATTTGAGCCTAACTTTCATTTCTTTCAAGAGGGAGTACACTGTTTGTGATTCATCTCTAGAACTTGTCTTGAATCTCTTTTGAGGCTTAAAATCCTTTTTGCATGCACAAAGATGATTTAGGCATTCATTTTTATAGCTTGTTTGGCCAAATGTCCATCCTTATCATATAAAAATCCTTCGCTTTTACCCCTTTGAGCCTAAACCTTCTTAAAAGAAAAATTGCATTGATTATATAGCCCTTTGTTTAAGTTGCAATTGTTCTCTTTTCTCATTTACTCACTACTTTAATAAGTGCTAAGCTATACAATTTAGAAGAAGAGTGAACGAAACTTTTAGTTTTGGTAAAAAAAAAGAAGGTACATGTATGACAAAAATGCAAAAAAAAAAAAAAAACAGACAAAACAAAACAAAAAGAAAGAAAAGAGAGATACATAAAGAAAAGCAATAATAATGTGAAAAAAAAAGAGTTTGAATCAAGAAGAATAAAGTTTGCAATTTTCCTTGTAAAATGTGTGTTTATTGTTTAGCTTGATATTTCTTCACTCTTTAGGTTTGTTAATAAAATGCTTAGAACTAATTGAAGTATTTCTCCATTTTCATGTTCATTCCATTATCTTTCCTTATTCACCATAACCCTTGAAAAGTCCTTTTGATATGTGAATGCATTGAGATGAAAAAGTGGAGATTGAGATGATAGACAAGCTTATGGTAGATGGGTTTCAATAGGTGGAATTGAGTGAAACACAAGCCCTTAATCATTGTGAGAGAATAGTGCAAACACTTGACTTGTGAGAAGCATTTTAGTGTTATTTATCTTTGTCAAGTTATTTGTCTTGCTTCTTACATTTTTGGAAGATGGAAAAGATATTTGTGAAAACTTGAATCTTGAAAAATTGAATTGATGTTGACTTTGTAATGTTTGCATTAAAATCTTGCTTCCATGTTTTTCTTTGGTTATTTTAGAATTCAAAATCTTGAGGACAAGATTTGATGCAAGTGTGGGGGTGTGATGACTTCCCATTATTTAATTAGATTTAATCATATTTTGGTATATTTGGGGAGTCATTTATTCAAAAATTTAAGGATTTTGTTGGGATTGGATAAGATATTAATTTGGTGCTTAATTTGGGGATTTTAGTTTTAAATGTCAAACTTTAATTTAAAAATTTTAATGGTTAAATCTGAAAAGTGCCAAGGAAAGGATGCATTCACGTGATGGTTAAAACTTAAAAGTATGTTTCAGTTTTTTTTTTTTTTATTATTTTATTTATTTATTAGCCTTTCATTTTATTTTAGTTTTATTTTTTTAGGCACTCACGTGAAGCAAGAGGCAGCCATTTTGAGAGGAGATTAGATAGATCTAACCTAAGGACAAGAGAGGGCACGGGTTCAGTGGAGGAGGCGGAGCAACACAAATTTCATTATTCATCTTCACTGTGAGCGAGAGAAAAGGAGGCGTGCTTCACTGTTAAAAGCATCACATTCATCACTCTACTTCCTTCTGGAGCGTCCAGCAGCGAAATTTCCAGAGAGGAGGAGATAGGAGCAAGCTTCGACCCTGTTCACCACCATTCCCAAAATCATCCCCATCGATCTGATTGTGTAACACAGGGCAGAGCGGCTGTAATTTCCTTCTCATTTCTCTGCAATTTCTGAATCTACTGATGAATTTGATGTTAAATCTTGAATTTATTTTCAACATGTGTAGCTAAATTTATCATCTAGGTCTATTTTGAAACTTGTATGGATTGATACCTAAACTCTATTCTCTTTTGTTAATTAATTACTGTTATGTTGTGGGTTTAATTTGTGTTTAATGTTTTCTAAATGGATGGCCAACATTTAGATTGTTTGCTTAATTAGTGGCTTGAGAGAGCATTAATTAGTAAAGAACTAGATTAAATCCAAACTTGTCTTACAATTCTAATTTAGAATTGGAAGTGTGTTAGTGAGATAGAGATATTCACTAATCAAGTTTTGTAAAATTGAAGTGGTTTGTTTAAAAAGACTAATTGATGATAGTATGTAGTAAGATATTATGCATACTAAATTCAATTAAGGTTTGAATAGGCTTGAGAGAGCTATTTAAATATAAGAGACTTCAAACAACAACATAATAGGATTAATTATCATTAGGGAAGGAATTATTGGGTATCATGACATACAAGTGGATAAATAGGCCTAGGTTTATCCCATTGTTTGAATTAAATTTTAAAAGTACCTTTTGTTATTTTTATTGCGATTTTTGTTAACCAAATTTGAACCCATCACTTGATTTTTGCCCAAAGTTAATTTAGATTGTAATGTATTTAATGAACTTGCTTATTACATAGTCTCTGCGGAACGACACTTTTTACCACTATACTACTAAACTTGACCCGTATACTTGCGGTGGCAATTTTTGCGAACACTCAGAAACTTTAAATGTGATTTTAAGCAATCAAAAAGTATTTAGAGATAAAACAGGAATTGGCTATGAGCCTAAACAAAAGTTTTCAAAAAGATGGGTTGAACCAAAAGTGAAATCATAAATGAAATATTTTAGAAAATCTTCTGAAAATTCTTCACCTTATAGTTTTTGCAATTACTGCAACAAGAAAGGCCATACACAGTCAACTTGTATTCACAGAAAGTATGGTGTTAGAAGCTCTTATAAATGGGTTCCTAAAGGAACTCATGTGCCAAAGGTCCCTACACACCAAAAGCACAAGTCTGACCTTAAAGGACCCAAGAAAGTTTGGGTACCTAAATCTGTATAGTATGTGCAGGTGTGCCTAAAAGCATCCAGCAAAGGGAAATGGTATATTGACAGTGGATGCTCAAGACATATGACTGGAGACAAAGACAAAATCAACAATCTGGTGATAAAAGATGGAGCCAAAGTTAACTTTGGTGGAAACCAAAGTGGAAAAATCACTGGAGTGGGTGAAGTAGGTCCAGTCAAGGATGTCTACCTAGTGGATGGCCTCTGCCACAACCTGCTGAGTGTTAGCCAAAGTGTAGACCATGGTAACTAGGTAATTTTTGATTCAAATGAATGTCTTATTGTTGATAAGAATGATTTAGATATAAATAAATCCAGTCTGAAGTATAAGATAAAAGGAAATAAAAATGGAAACTTATATACTCTGGATTTATGCCAACAGCTTGAAGAAAAATGCTTTATTTCAAATGATGAAAATTGTTGGTTATGGCATGAAAGATTAGCTCATGTGAACTTTTCTCAGTTAGATAAATTAGTTAAGAAGGAATTAGTAATAGGAATCCCCAGTTTTACATCAAAGCATGATTTAATTTGTGAATCCTGTCAAAGAGGTCAACAAACAAAGTCCTCCTTTAAAATCAAGAAGACAGTCTCCACTAGTAGGCCATTGGAACTAATTCATATGGATCTAGTTGGGCCAACAAGAGTGAAAAGTCTAGGAGGAAGCCTATACACTCTTGTAGTTGTGGATGACTACTCAAGATTTACATGGACTATGTTTCTTTCCTCTAAGCATGAAACTTTTGATGCTTTTTGTGTGCTTGCTAAGAAATTACAGAATGAGAAAAGCACAAAGATTATAGCCATCAGGACTGATCATGGAGGAGAATTTGAAAATAAAGAGTTCATGGAGCTATGTGATGAAAATGGAATTGACCACAACTTCTTTGCCCCTTGGACTCCTCAACAAAATGGTGTTGTAGAGAGAAAGAACAGAGTGCTCACAGAAATGGCTAGAAACATGCTGAACGAGAAACAAGTGCCTCAAATATTTTGGGCAGATGCTATGAGTACAGCTTGCTACATTTCTAACAGAGCCTACATCAGAAAGGGGATGGAAAAGACTCCATATGAGCTCTACAAGGGAAGGAAGCCTAATATCAGTCACCTGAGGATTTTTGGATCAAAATGCTACATCCACAACAATGGAAAGGTAAATTTAGGTAAATTCGATCCTAAATCTGATATTGGCATTTTCATTGGGTATTCAAGTAGAAGTAGAGCATATAGAGTTTATAATAAAAGAACTCAAACTGTTGAAGAATCTGTTCATGTAGTATTTGATGAAACCCCTCAAGAAAAACAACAATCTAATTGATGAGGATGAAGATTTTTCAAAGTTTTTAAAACAGCCTCTATCGATAGCACCTCAGCCATCGATAGCAAATCTTGAAAACAATATTGAAAATAATCAAGATAAAGCTGAAGATGATCTAGATGGAAGTAATGAGCCTCAATCCTCCACTAGACATCATAAAAACCATCCTCCTGAACAGATTATTGGAGAAATTTCAAAAGGAGTTAAAACTAGGAGGCAATTACAAAATGAAATGGAATTCTCTTGATTTCTTTCTCAAATTGAACCAACTTGTATTGATGAAGCTCTTGCTGAATATGACTGGATAATCGTAATGCAAGAGGAACTTAATCAATTTAAAAGAAATCAAGTTTGAGATTTAGTACCAAGGCCCAGAAATCATCCTATTATCGGTACTAAATGGATTTTCAAAAACAAACTTGATGAAGTTGGTCAAATTGTGAAAAATAAAGCCAGATTAGTTGCCAAAGGATATAACCAAGAAGAAGGCATTGATTCTGAGGAAACTTTTGCTCCAGTTGCAAGACTTGAAGCAATAAGGATTCTTCTACCTTTTGCATCCATAAAAAATTTTAAACTTTATCAAATGGATGTTAAGAGTGCTTTTCTTAATGGCTATATTAAAGAAGAGGTGTATGTAGAACAACCTCCTAGATTTGAAGAAAAGTCTAAGCCTGACCATGTTTTCAAACTTAAAAAGGCTCTTTATGGTCTCAAACAAGCACCAAGAGCTTGGTATGAGAGACTTAGCACTTTTCTGCTTGAAAAAGGATTTTCTAGAGGAAAATCAGATACTAAATTGTTCTTCATGCATAAGAATAACCACATGCTTATAGTCCAAATTTATGTTGATGACATTATTTTTGGTGCCACTAATGAAACTCTGTGTGAGGATTTTGCTAAGACAATGCAGGGAGAATTTGAAATGTCTATGATGGGAGAATTAACCTTCTTCCTAGGTCTACAAATAAAGCAAAAGAAGGATGGCATCTTCATATCCCAAACCAAATATTGTAAAGAAATTCTCAACAAATTTGGGATGGATCTATCCAAAGAAGGGGACACTCCCATAAGTACCTCTGCCAAGTTAGATGCAGATGCTCCCGGCAAAGAAGTAAATCAATCACATTATAGAGGAATCATTGGTTCTTTACTTTATTTAACTGCTAGTAGACCTGACATACAATTTAGTGTAGGAGTCTGTGCTAGATATCAAGCAAATCCTAAAGAATCTCATTTAACAAATGTAAAAAGGATTTTGCGTTATTTACAAGGGACTCAAGAACTTGGGCTGGGTATCCCATGGGAACTCAAGAGTACCTTCTTGCCTATTCTGACTCTGACCATGCAGGTTATAAATCAGATAGAAAAAGCACAAGTGGTCAATGTCAATTTCTTGGTAACTGTTTAATCACTTGGGCAAGCAAGAAGCAAAATTGCGTTTATCTTTCATCCACAGAGGCAGAATACATTGCAGTAGCAAGTTGTTGTACTCAAGTCTTATGGCTTAGGCAGCATCTAAGAGATCTGGGTTTGAACTTCTCAGAAGTACCCATTCTCTGTGACAACACCAGCACAATAAGCTTGGCCAAAAATCCAGTTCAACATTCTAGAACCAAGCATATTGATGTGAGACATCACTTCTTAAGATATCACATTCAGAAGAAGGATGTCAAGGTGAAATTTATATCAACTCACCTGCAACTTGCTGATATTTTCACCAAGCCTCTTGAGCCTGATCAATTTCATTATATCAGAAGAGAGCTAGGAATGGTAAATCCAACTGAATTGTGAATATTATTATTCTTAATTTGTTTTTATTGATTAGTCATATGAATTATTGCTGACTTAGGCATCGGAGTGCCAAATCTTAAGTTTTGCAGGACTGACCAATCGATAGTGAGTTTCACTATCGCTATCATATGCAGAACAAAGCTAAGTTTGAGCTGAGATTGCCATCGCTAGCCTACAGAATTATGGATAGCAAAGTCAGTTATCGATAGATAAACCTTGGAAGGAGTAAGTAAAGCCCAAAAGTCACTTGCTCAGCGTGGGATCATGGCTACTAGTGATAGCTGCTTATACTAGCGATAGCAAATCACTAAAGAGTCTCAGAATACGAAACGTCAGCGAATATTATATCATTTATGGTAATTTCTAAACTCTATAAAAGCAGGTCATATGCATTTTCGTATTCATTAATCCCCTGAGAGTCTCTTCATTTCCTTAAATCTCTCTGAAATCTCGAGGCTCCCTTCTCTTAAAACCCTAAAATGGGCAGAGCCAAGATTCCAAAAATGAGTGATGATAAGGAACCCTCTAGCGCTAAATCCTCTTCTCTATCCGCTAGCAAGTGTTCCAAAACTCAGAAAGCTGTGTCATTCTCCAAAGAAATCATTAAATCCGGTATCCAATGTCAAAACCTAGTCTCCTCTGTTTTAATCCTTTCAGAAAAATCCTTCAAAGTTCAGATTGCCCTCCTCGCTCATAGAAAAACCCTAGCCAGGGCAAGAGTTTTGGTGGATTTGTTCTTCTACAGAGAGCCTGAGGAGACCAAACCTCTTGAGGAAAACGAAGCGACTCCTGTCCAAGATTATTCTGCTGATCTTAGTATCGGTTCAGGGGTACCATTCGTCCAGGGTTTGGTGTTTTAAAACATTTCTCTCTAACAAATGATGACAAAAAGGGGGAGAAATGGTTCATGGTTCAAGCAAAATCTTTTATTAGGAAGATTGAGTGAAAAGCCTAATTTCTGAAGACATGGTTCATGGTTCAAGCAAAATCTTTTATTAGGGAGATCGAGTCAAAAGCCTAATTTATGAAGACCTCCCTCATATGCATCATGCATAAATAGATAGATTATGTCTTAAGCATTATTCTTCCTCAAGATGTACTATGTTCTGAATATATATCAGATGTTCTGTAAAAGATTTATTGTTATTCAAATTCTGATATGCAAGTCTTGAAATATGCTTGTGCTGATATAAATATGTTTATGTTCTGAACTTGCCTTTGTGTATATTTAACTTATGTTTTGTCATCATCAAAAAGGGGGAGAATGTTAGAAATCTTAAGTTTTGATTAAAACTGACTCTTAGAAAACATAAGTGAAAGATACCTCTGAATTGAACGTATAAAAACTGCCAGGTAACAGATCACCAGTGCAAGAATATAGATCCATCACTGATGAAAAATGACAACTTAGCAAATCAATAATGGATGAATATCTCTATCGCTAAGAGAATCTCAATAGCTAATAGAGAATGAAGACTTAGAAATAACAAAGACATTATCTATCGCTAAGTCATTCTCTATCGCTAAAGAAGAATCCATCGCTAGAAGCTCATTGATAACTCAGCTAGCAGAAAAATAAACTTAGTTCTTGATCTAATGAAATCAGCTAGCGATAATAGGTTAAGCTATCGATAACGAAAGTGCTACAGATAATAATAATTCAGATAGCCAAGGCCTCAGAGCAAGTCAAATAAACGAACATGATTTTAGCGCTAACATGCCTGACTATCGATAGTAGGATACCTGGAAATATCTCTGAATGCTTAGATAATAGTATCCTGAAGGATAATAGCGATAATGAATTTGCAATCGATAGAAATAATCTATGCTGATATAATGCTTTCTGATCCAAGAGAATATGCTATCGATAATATGAAAAGCTCTGAAATACCTTATATTGTCTTTATCTCATTGAGCTAATGGATTAAGCTTGCGATAGTAACTTCTGTGCAATATATGACTATTTGGTTAGCTAACAGTTTAAGTGCAGATCACTCTATGAGATTAGCGATAACAGATCAAGCTAGCGCTAATAGAAAGTTGCCAGAAAGTACTACTTGTACGGATGCTCAGAGCGCTGAGTCTGTCTCTCTCTTAGCTCACCCTATGCAAGAAGTAGTTGAAGCTAGAGCGGAGAGTTAAGCCCGATAAAGAAGCTGCATTAAATGCCAACGGCTATGAGCTCCCAACGACTAAATTCAAACGACTTCTTGAAGATTGATTGTTAGGGCAAAAATCTGAGAAGATATAAATACAGAACTCAAGCATTTATTGAAAAGACGACGAAAAACGAGAATATATGAAAAAAAACTCATTCATTGCTCTGTATTTATTATTTTAGAGATTTCATCTGTACTTAAGTGTTTATCAAAATCAGTTCATTAAGTGAACGTATTTATTGAAATCCTCTACTGTTTGAGGTTGTTCTGAAAGCTTGGTGCTTTAGAACAGGGATATTGCCTTACAGGTAGTAAGGGGGAGTGTTTAGATAGATTCTAAAACTCTGTAAAGGTTGACAGGTGAACCTGTGCTTGTAAAACCTGTGGTTAGTGGAACCCAACAGAGTGTTGGAGAACTGGACGTAGGCAGTGTTGGCCGAACCAGTATAAATTCTGTGTTGATTAAACTTATTCTTGGTTTTTTAAAATAGCACAATTCACCCCCCCTCTTGTGCGATTGCCACTTTCAAGTTTAACATTGGACAAGATATGGCAATACCAATAACTTATACACGTGAGCATTTATGTTCTTGAATAATAACATATAGCCATAGCATTATAAGAAACACATAATCACTTCAAACATGATTCATCAAGGTAGCCAAATATCACATCACAATATTGAAATAATGCTCGAAATGTAAGAGAGTAAGTACTACCTTAGAGCTTTACTACTTCTTTTGGAGTCCCAACCTCCAAGGCTCCTCAAGAACACCAAAAAACACTCCTTTTTCTCACACTTTCTTTGGGGCTACGAATTTTGGTGTGAAGAATGGGATGGAAGAGGTCTTATTTATAGGGGAAATGAGGGCAAGGATCACCCCAAGCCACCTCACACATTGCCCAATAGTTTTAAGATTTCTCTTGCATATTTATCCTATCTTAGACTACCCTCTTCTATTGCACCACTCATGCATTTTTGTTTTCTTTTGTTGCCTTCTATTTCATTTTCTCTTTTCTTAATAATTATTATTTTATCCCTAATAAGAGGCACCTTTAGTCTATTTGGACCCTAAATCCTATTATCTTATTTTATCAAATTGGCAAATTTCCTTTTAGTTCATTGGAGGGTTATTATTTTAACTATTTTCCTCTTCTTCTAGCCCTCCCATGCGCCACCCTTGGCCTATTGGGGAAGGAAGAGAGACTTCTCTTCTTGTTTTTCATGAGACATGATGACATCACTCACATGCATCTTCTCAAGCTTGCATGTCTTCTCATTGGTCACTTTTTTTTATTTCTTTTTCTTTTTTCTTTTACCTCTTGCATGAACTTCCATTGGCTCTCTTATTTTATCTTATTTGCTATTTTTTATTTTCTTCCTTGCGTGTCTTCCTATTGACTATCTTGTTATGATGGCCTCTTCTTCTTTTCCCTTGCATGCATTTCTATTGGTATAAATAATCTTTTTCTGTCTAATATAATTCTATGCATACACATATTGCAATTCCTTTTCTATTTATTATTTGCAACATAATTCCTTCCTTCTTCATGACATGTATTGCCACCCTAAGCTCCACAAGGGGGAATTACTCCTTCTCATGGGATAAGGTCTTTCTCTAGTCCATTTTCTAAGCCCAACCCTAAGCTAGATGGGTTTCTAAGCAAATAATACCGTGCAAAATTCTACTTAATTATTATAAATTCCGCTTAATGTTTTATGAGAATTCTTAGGGGAAATCATCAACAAATACTTAAAATTCCTCATGCTTAAAACTAATGCCTATAAAATGCAATTTCCAAGCTAATAAAAATTGGGACATTACAGGTAACACTTTGTTGGTAATGTTAAATTGCATCAAGAGGTAACAACTTCCTTGTCATACGGGTGTGTGTGTGTGGCTGATAAGGTTTTAAAAGATATTTGTATACTCACTTTCGGTACATTGGTTATATAGGAATTATATGTTAAATTTGATAGTCGTTGAAAATGAACAGCATTGAAAGTTTTTGAAATCACTATTGCAATTGAGCCATTATTATGGCATGCTATTGATAAAATCGGTGTGATTTAAATTGCCAAATTTTCAAGAAGTGTGTGTATGTACATACTATTGCATTTGACTGGTTAGTTGGTTTTGGTGAATTTTGAGCTATCGCTCACCCCTTTAACATGATGGTTCACCAACTGCCATCAGTGAACCTTTTAGGCTTTTAACAGCGTTTGGAATTGGTTCTTGGTGGTTCTGTCGGGCCGTGGAGTAGGAAATTGGTGACTCACGGCGAGAGATGCGGTGGTGGCAGTAGTAAATCTGGTTATTAGGGATTGTACTGGGCACTCTTTGGTTTGCCTCTTTGGAGGTCTAATCTTTGAACATGCTTTGAAAATAATTGGTTTTCAAATTCATATTGCTTTGGCATATCTAATGTTATCTAGTTTTATCACATTTACTTTGTATCATATCATTATTGTTCTGGATACTTGGTTATTGTTGTTGTTCCCACATAATTGTACATTTACACACACACATGTAGGGTAGAATATGAAGAATAAGTGTTACTGAGACACTGTCTCACCCCAGTATTCATTTTTTAGGTTCTAGTACTGGTGCTAGATAAGAGGGCAATGAGCCAGATGAGACTCACTGATTGTAATATCTCTTAGGTTATTTCTTCTGATGTGTATATTGCCAAATATTATAAACTAAGCATGCTCATTATGTTTGTTTCTGCATTTTCATAGTTTATAGATTGTTGTGTAGACATATTTGTTGAGACCGGTCCTTTCAAGAAAACTATGGCTAGAGGCCTGGTGGTCAATTTTATTTATTAGAACTATATTATTTGGCATGTTGTTTATCCTTGGATATTGATATGAGAATTTCCTAAATCGCCTTGGCATTCAAATGTAAAATTATTTGTTAAACTAAGGATTGCACTAGTGGTGCTTTCCCGGATCATCTCTCAAGGAGTTTAATAAACTAACCTAAGGAAACTAAATGCAGTTAAAGCGGTAAAATGGTGGTTTGGAGTATATGCAATTGGAAAACATGCAAAATGAGCCTAAATACTATGTTTTTGATCTTTTTCTAAATAAGGTGGAATGGATGAAGTGAAATTAATGCAATGAAATGGATATCTTGAGTTTAGTTGAAGTGGCAAGCAATGGTTCCATTCATTAGGGAGTTAAAGATACAATTGGGCCTAATTAACTAACCATACCTTAAGGGAATTCAATTAATGGATCATCATCACACTAATGCAAACTCAACCCTTAATATTAACTCATGCACATATTAAAGTCATGCTCACCAATTGGGATCACTTGAGGGACATACAAGTGTTCTACCCTAGGAGACTAGACCTAGATGCATACAAAAGCTAAATTAGGGTAATTAGTTAACTAATCTTGGATCCTTTTATACTTAGCCAACTTTGATTGGTTAATGTTTCTTTCTTTTTCAAGCTCAATTAATGGAAATCCTCCTTGTCACATACAAGAATCTCTACAAAGAGTACTCAACAGAATTAAACATACATGTCCACTAAATTACTTGGTAGAATTATTAAACAATTAGCTCAACAACTCAACACCAAATTAACATAATCAACACACACACGCGCGCACACACGCACACACACACACACACATATATATGATGAAATGCTCAAATAATAATCCAATACAACTCAGCCACATAAAACTCAAATATATGTATTCAAGTCCTAAATCAACTGTCTATGAATGAACATCAAAACAAGAAGTTCAACTACACATAAAGGAAAACCTAAATACACAAAAAACTAGAAAACTCCCAAATTGAAGCAACATTGCTTGAAGCCTCTTCAACCCATCCTCAAGAGATGAATAACTCCTCAATCAAACATAGAAACTTCAAGAGAAGCTTCAAGGAGAAGCCTCATCCAAAATTCCTCAGAAGAAGAGGGTGAAATATGGTGGAAGACAAAGAAGATGGAGATGGAAAAGGATAGGGTTAGTTGAGAAAATTTTAGGGTTTTGAGAGTAAAAGCAGTGTAAAAGATGAGGAAATAAAAGGCTAGGTTGAATTTTAAGTGAGGAAATCGGGTTTTGAAGTTTTTGGGTCGAATCATATGAATTTGATCATAAAAACCCCTCAAAATTTAGCATTTTTGCGCACAAGAATTTTTACACTTGCCATGGCCCTCACCACCGGTGTCCATAGCGAATGTTCACTATGGCATTCACCGTTGAAAACCATGGCTAAAAGTTGCATTTTTGCAATTTAATGAAATTCTAGGGCCTTTTCTATAATTTTCTTCAAACTTGACTTATGCATTTTTTGAACTTATTTTTTACATTTTCAACTTCTTTTTTCAATTCTCCCAAGTGAGCTACAATAAAGATCAAGCACAATTATAATATCCTAAGTCCATATTAAGAAGTGCATGAGTTTATTCCCTAAAATGCTCAATTTAAGATTAAAATACAATTAACTTAATGTCTTGGGACTTTAAGTACACAAGTGCCTAAACTATCATGTATTGGCCTAAATCATGCATAAATCCTCACAACTTAACTATTAAAAACATAATTGTTGAGTGTAATCAGAATATTGTGGGATTTTAGTAAATATACCAGGCTTTGTGATTGCACTTGATTATTATATGTTTTTATCTACTAATTATAGGAAATTAGCATTTGTTTTAGGCTATTAAATGGGGATTTAGACAATTTTATACTTAGGGTCCAAGATTAGAGAGTTAATAACATTTTCATTATAGTTTGAGCATATTAGGCATTTAACTCATGCATTTATTTTTTTCTGGACTTGAAATACTTCACATGTGCTTAAAATTTCCATTATAGGTGCAAAGAATAAAGGTCAAAGAAAGAACAAAGAAAAATAGGAAACTTCTACAAAAAAATGAAACTTTTGCAAAATAGGAAATTTTTCTGTTGGATTGGTCGATTGGGTTTGCCTAAAATATTTCCTTTTTGTTATTTCTACAAGAATAGGCAACCTAGGCTTGATTGAGGATAAGAAGTTTCTTTTCTTGTCCAATCTCATCTATATATTTCAATTCCATGTGTTTTGGTATATGTATATGTTTTTGGAATAAGTTGTCTTTGAATTTCTATTGGTCATGCATGTAATCAAGCGATCTTCTTTATGTGTATGAACATATTATTGTTTTTATAATATCATGCAATAGATATTTTTTATTTATATCTCGTTTGGATTTCTAGAATATGTTAAATGTATGTGCGATTGTATATGTGTTTAGATACTAGGTCCAACGTTAGATGGTTTCATTTTCTAACGAAAGTCTCTTTTCATGTTTATCATGATTCTTTACTACCGAGTTGGGAATTAACGATTGTTTGATTAATTAATTGAATGAGTGATGCGATTGCCTTAGGTTTTATCATTAGAACTCGGATTAGAACTCACATATCAATAAAACTATTAAGCCTCTTCCACCATTTAGATGCTCGGGATGCGTGTCCTTCTCACATTCCTAAGTTTGAATTCTTCTTTGAAACCCCAATATGCCCAAATTGCCCCTGCCACTAAAATTTTCCCTCCTATTTCAAATTTCAAATAAAATGCTTCTTCCTTCTCCATTTCCCAGCTCCCCATTATAAAGTCTCACCCCAACCATCCCCATTATTCTTCCACCAAGTGACCCCACCGCCATCTCCTCCGATCCGACTCCACTACCAGATTTCTTCTCCCTTTTCTCCTCACACCGCTTCTTCTCTTCACCCGGCCTCTTGGTGGTTTCTCGACTGGTCTCAATGTGAAGCCAATCGTACTTGCGGTGGAGATGCTCGGTGAAGCTAGGTCTGATCTAAGCCGTAAGTAGCTCTAAACAAATCATGTTGATCTTGCTGGGTCTACAATCTACATAATAATCCAAGAGACCCTCAAGTAGTTATTCCATCACTTTATTTCTTTTATACTCCATGATTGTCTTTGTTCTTTATTTCTGGAACCCTCAACAACGATTTGAAATGATACAATTTTGTGGTGCAAAAACATTTTTCCCTTCTCCTTTCACTCTTCCCTTTGCTAGATCCGGTCTTTCTTCCATTGTTTTGTTTGATAGTTGGATGTGAATGGGTAATACTCGATTCTCTCACTCTGTATTTTTTCCTTTTAATTTGTCTATGTTGTTTCGACCCATGGTATGATTGCAAAGGCAATGAAGGTTTTATTTGCTTGTGTTTTAATCCTATTGTTCAAAGAGGTGAATAATCCTATTGTTTAAAGAGGTGAGGTTCACCTGATCAACTACCAATATGCAACAAGGGTTTGTACTACAAGGGCAATGATGGGTTGAATGAAATCCCAGAAGAAAATGACGAAATCGAAGTCAAGAGCCAACCACACAAATGCAGGCCTGATTTCTTTGATTTAATAGGTGATTTCACTCAAAACCCAACCTTTAATATGACCCCTCCCTCAAGAAGACCATAATCAGAAAAAAAGAAGATGAAGAATGATGAGGGAGACTTACTTAAGCTTTTCAAAGCTAAGGATGTCCTTTTTTGAAGTTATAACCCCTTGCATTGCCATTATCATCATCAGTTTTACCACTTTGTTATCCATATCCGTGAGCGTCTATAGTTTTTCTCCACTTCAAACTAAGATAGAAAGAGGAGTATCACCGGTTTTCTCGACTTTAAACTGAGTAAGAAAGGGGAGCAGGAAGAAGAGAGAAAACTCTGAAAACAATGGAGCCGTGGAGTGTGGAACAATTGGAAGATGAGTGGGAGGGTGATCTCATGGCGTGTACAAGTATCAACAAAAATTAAAGCCTATCGGTATGTGAAGGCTTAAAGCCCGTCAATATGTGAAGCCTGGAGTTGATAGGGAGTATATAAAATAAACAAATTCTGATTAGGTCCAGCATACACCCAATCTATGAATCTTCTTTTTTTTATTATATATGTAGTAGATAGTAGTTAAGTTATAATTAGAACTTTGTTACTTATTGCAATCTGGAGTATATAAAGTTTTTATTTGTTTTAAGAAAGGATTTCTTAAATGGGGTAAATTTTTTAACTTGTAAATAGAAGATTAAAGAGATATAAGGATAATCTTTTAATTATCCTATTTTAAAAATAATTATATAAAAAGTTATTATCAATTTCAAAGGGGATCAATTTTTTAACAGATATAAAAAATAAATCCCTACAAAGTGTAATTATCAATATCTTAACCATTTAATACTTGCAATTTTTGGTAATTAAATAATATCATATTAATATAAGTTTTTGTTTTGTTCAACCGCGCCTTCCCATGTATCAACTCCCAAAGATTTTCTTGAAGTATTTGGTAGTGAAATGACAGAAGCTACCACCTACAAAGGTCAAAAAGAAGCTATCTTATCAATACCACTTCTAGGTATAATATTATTATTAATATGCTTTTACTTTCTTTCACTCTCATTGGAAGTTTTTTCTTCCACAACATTGGGCCTGTTTGGTATGGTTGAATTGAGCCCATGGATATGGAAATAGAATTGGACTCCATATCTTTAGATTGTTTGGTACAATTCTAGGCCCTCAGATTTGTCTCCAATGTGGAATCCTATCAAGCTCAATTCCATCAATTGAATTCCACCTAAAAAGCTCAGTTTTGTAATTCAATCTACCTAATTCCATGTGTGCCCTTCTTCCTCAACCAGTGGCTTTCTCAGTTCCCACCACCGATAATCTGCAACCCCTCACCTCCGGCCTCCAAACCCACCTCCGGCGACCTCTCTAAGTCCACCGTTAGCAACCTTCTTCACCACAATCAGCAACTCATCTCCTCCTCTTGTCTTCGTTCAGCATCCCACTTCACAGATCCATGGCAACCTACTTCAAACTAGCGAGCGGATCTGTACTCGCAAATCCGGCGGCAGCAACGGCGGCGGAGGAGAGCGGCAGCAAGATCTTCAACCACACAAACCTGTCCCCTCCATTTCAAACTTACAACTACCATGGAAGGGAAGATCTTGCCTATGGAAGGTCTTGATTTTGATGAAAGTTGTCTTCCCCCACTTCAGATCTAAAATTAATAACCTAAATATTTTCATACTTAAATCTAAAGAAACAAAATCAAGAACCATAGATTTGTAATCTTGCTCAAAACATGGTGGTTTGTGCTGGTGGTTTGTTCAGCTTGAATGGGGAATGGAAGTTTGCAGGTTCACAGGTTCAGGAGGAAGGAAGCTACAGGAAGGAACAGGGATATATTTTTTCCAATAAAAAAAATGGAGGACATTTTGGTAATTTCATATGAAAATTAGATCTCATTTTCATGACATACCAAACATACTTTTATGTCTAATCTCCATATCCATTTCCATTTCCATATCCATATCCATTTCCATTTCCATTTCCATCAAAATCAATTCCACTGTACCAAACGGGGCCATTATTTTTTGGCCTTCATTCTCTCAAGCTATGATCGGATAAACTCTTATTCCCTTTAATCTCTGGTGGCCTCTTTTACAATCAAAATAATATATCATAAAAGTAAAATATCATTAAGTATAGTTCCATGGGAATCGAATAAATTAGCAGCTGTTGAGATATTTTATGTTTAATATAACTTTGTATGAATAAATTTGAGAAAAGAGAAAAAAGCTAATTAAAGTCTTCTAATATAAATTAATAAGAATCTCATTCAAATCCATTCAAAAATGTTTAAATCTAATTTTGGGCCTACACTTTTAATAAATGCCTAATCACGTCAAAAGGCCTTATTATGGATTTCTAAATTTGCTGATTTTACCTTTATGCGTTTTTATTATTATCCGTTAGTCCTCTCTTTTTGTCTTCTTTTTTTTTAAATTAATTATATCATAAAAAACATTTCTTATAATTTTGAGAAGCTTCATTGTTTCAAAAATATGTAGATATGCAGACATTTCAAAATATCATAGAAATTGTAAATTATTAAATAATAAATTGTTTTAAAACCATAGATACTAAAAAAATATTAAAAAATAAGAAAATTATTAGAGAAAAGAATTTTTTTCCAAATAAAGAAAAAAATTGTTTGATTCATAAAAGTATTTTGGGGGGTAACTTGTAAAGAGTGCATTTTTTTGAGATATGTGAAGAGATATCATCATATGCCAGGGGGATGATTTATTTATGATTTATACAAATTCTAATTTTTGGGTTTTATTCTGTTTTAAATTTTACAGTCCATATGTCTTATATTTATACTAATATATACATACTCCATCCAATCTATAATATAAGAGATAACACATGACGTCATATTTTTTATCTTCAACATTGTAAGAGATGACATGTAAAAGTTGAAATAATAAATGTTTGATTTCAATTTTTATCCTTATATATTAAATCATTGAATACTAGATGGGGCAATTTTTTTCCAAAATTAAAATTATTTATTCATAGTATTATGTTATTATTTTCAATTATTAAAACATAGTACTCTTTTTAAGTCATCAAAAAATATGGATGTGATAAAGTTTCTACAATCACTTTTATTGTGAGCTATTTTAGGGAATTTATTTTTCTCCTCATCGATATACTAATAAAGAGATATAAACATATTCAAATTTCCTAGATATCATATAAACGGTCAACATCAGATTGTTTTTAGGGAAACTTATTTTTGATTTAAACATAGAATTTAATGGATAAAAAATAATATCTTAATTTTCATTGCCATAAAAAAATTTTATATTAATTATAAATATAAATACTTTTGAATATTTTTATTAAACTATATTATCTTAATTATAACCGATCTGGATTGGGATTGGCCTTTTGTTAAACTATTAGCACTCGAATCACTACTTCAACCCGTCAAGTTATCATTTCGGCCTTTTAAATCTTATTGTTCAGTTTAGTAGACCAGAGAAATGGATGCATGCTAGAAGTACATTTTAGGGTATGACTATATTCAATACGTGTGTTAGCTGAATTTTTTTAAGAAAATATAGTATTAATGAAAAATCCCTTCATTATTTTTACCTTCCAACAGATTTTCCTTAATAAAATAAAATCTTTGTTTAAAAAAATTTGAATTTTAATGAATGCAAAAAGATAATTTCAATTATCTTATTGGTAGATGCTAACGAAATAGAAAAACCAATCATTTTTCTTATGATGTTTGCCTATCTTTTTGGTAGATGCTAATAAAAATAGAAAAACCAATCATTTTTCTTATGATGTTTGCCTTTATTCGTAAGCATCGTTTGCAACCTTCTCATATCTCTATGAGCTTTTTATCTTCCTGTATGTTGGCATGGATGCCTTGGACTATGAGAAATGGAAATATGCCAGCAGGAGGCGAAGGATTGAGATGTAGCTTTTTATCTTCCTGTATGTTATCATGGTTGAAGAGTATGCGAGTGAGTTAGTGCTGAGGTTATGGGGCAATAGATAAAGGGTATGAAAGAGAAATCGAAGCAAGAAGAGAGGTGTTGAGTTTTTTTTTTTCCTTCGGTCAAGTGCTGAGGTTATGGGTCAACAGATGGTATGAGAGAAAAGTAGAAGTAAGCTGTGTTAATATAGGGATGTCCTTGAAAAAGTGTTGCAGCACAATTTCCTACTTCCCGTCACTCTATTCATGCCATCACATCCATCACCAACTCACCATATATATCAATATTATATATAAATAATTTGAAAGAGAAGAGAAGTTATGGTAAGAAGAGGGAGGGGACCAAAATTCAATACTCAAGTCGCTCTGTGATTATATACAATGTTATTTATATTACAAAATATGTATAGCATACCGTTGCCAGTCTCCATTCTTTATGTAAAAGGTCAAAAAAAAAGGTCTCCATTCTTTATGTAACTTTTAATATGTACACCACTGTCAATACAATCAAACTCTATGACACTAAACAAATATATGTTTATATGTCAATGCTTAGTATCAACTTTTAAATTTGCATGGATTGAAAAGTTTGTAATGCATTCGTTCCACATTGTCTTTCTATAAATATGTTTTAAATTGATTTACGATTGAATGTTTTATTAATGAAGTTCATGAAAAGGGTCATATACATGGAGATATTTAGGAAAGAATTCCTTAGTATTCTTCCCCGAAACATGGGCGAACAAAATGCTATTAATTCAAAATATTGAACCTTCATTTATGAGTAAATATAATGCCTCAGTAATTCCTTTGACGTTGTATGGAGTTTCAACACAATAATTTCATTTTTCACGACAATATACTATGGGATGATGCTTGGCCTGCAAATTTTTGGGACCCAAGTAGGTACAATTTTGTTCTATTTTAAGCATTCCATTTATGATTTTGTTTTTTTAAATGGATACACAATCTAAAATAAAAATAATCTCCTAGATTTCATTGTTTTAAAAAAAAGTAGTGATTTATTTCCAACAAAATTAGTGTATGAATACAAAATATGAAATAAAGATCATCTTTCCCATTTCATTGTTTACAAAATTTTTATAAAAAGCTTTATATATAATTTAATGGAGGAAATAATTAATTTCTTCCAAGCTAAATGCATAATGAAATTGCTCCCCACGCATCGTGCGGGGGAGTTTTTGCTAGTTCTTTTAGAAGTTAGGAAGGTTATCCAATTCATCAAGAGACCCATGTTCATCCCATAAGTTCATAACACCATTTTATTTTCCTTTCTCATAAATAAAAAATCCCAAAAATATTTAGTTTAGTTTTCCAAATCAAAATCACAAAAACCCCGACTATTTATAGCTTTTCGTGCATTTAGTTAGCTTAGGTTAGTTCATTAAGCTCCTTGAGAGATGATCCTGGAAAGCACCACTAGTGAAATCATTACTTAGAAATATTTTGCATTTGCACCCCAAGGCGTTTAGAAAGGTGGCAAATCAATGGCGCTATTGCTGGGGAGTCATTTTTGACTCCCTAGGTTATCTAAGTGTCACTTGAGGCATTTACAAGGGGTAGGAGTCCTTAGGTTAGTTTTTAGGTCATTTAGTTGCATTTAGGTTGCATTTGCATTTTTTAGGTTATTTTAGGTTGTATTTGCATTTCATAATTAAGAAAATAAAAAAAAATAATGTTGTTATTGGTGTGTGTTGTTTAATGCTATCTTGCTTGTACATTGATTGGAACTTGTTCAAAATACATTGACACTCACACTAAAGCTTGCTGTCAATTTTTGAAACTTTTCGCCCAGAAATTTATGAGCTTTGGTTTCCTAGAGTTTTAGGCCATTCTAAGCAAGTTCAATAGCTATGCTATTGGATGAGGTAAATTTTGGCCAAATTCCATCGTTTTGGGCATATTTTCAAATTTTCTTTATTTTCTGGTATTTTTCCAGATTTTAGGATAGTTGTGTGTTGGAGTTTTCTTATTTGATTTTCCTTCATTCTAAATTTGTTTGAGTTGTTTTCACCCATTATTCATCCCTCCATTGCTCATTTGATCTTGTGGTGCATTTTAGTTGCTTTTTTTATTCTTTGGGACTAAATCATTGAATTCTCATGTTTTGGAATTAGAGAAACTTTGGTTACAATCATGATCCATTTGAGTATTCTCATTCTTTTGTAGGAAATAAAAATATGATGGAAGAGGAATGTTCTTCAATTTGTAATGCATTATCTAAATGCGCTACCTAAATAAAGGCCGCTCTCAATTCCTTCTACAAATCCAATGAATTACTACGTCAAGACATTTATCCATCAAATTATTCTTCCTACCAACCACTACCTCTGGAACCTTTACCTCTACCTCCACCAAATAGATCATACCATGAACCATCTCCACGATTCCAATGGCTACCACCCCTCTGAGTTGAACAATATCCTCCATCCCAACCTTGCCCACCACCATTTTACCATTCATATAAACATCCACCTCCTCTCAGACCCATCACCCCTAAACAAAACCCAATTGATACATGGATCATTACACAAAAGAGCTCAAAAGGATGTATGAAGTAAATACAGACCGGTTTAGGGAGTTGCATAGGTACCAACTTAGAATGTCAAAGGAAGAGAAAGACGAATTGGAAGATCTAAGAGCCAAGCATTTTACTTGCATATGCTTTGGAAAAGAACAAAAGGAGAGGAAGGAAGCCCGTGGCCTTATGATCCTAAAGTTTAAGAAGGGATATCAAGTGAAGAGAAACATCCCATATCTCTTGTGGAAGAACCCTAACCTTTCGTGGGGACATTGAATGAACCCACACAAGTTGAAGGGATGAAGCAAGCTATCTCACAACCTCAAGGGGAGTAACACTCCTCACTAGGTAATAATCCCATCTTTGATGAAACTGCTCTTTCTATGGGTGTTCTTGATTGCATTATTATTGATTCTTCTTGTGATGAACATGCTTCTCTTCTAGGTACTAGACATGATGATGTTGTTGAATTGAATGTGATTAAATCTTGTTCATCTATGGAATTTGAAATTTGTGTGCATTGCCATGAGGTGAAAAGACATTTATTTGATGAATATCCAAAGCATGGTTGTGCCACATTGAATGACTCTATTATTGAACATGATGCATTTACTAGTGCTAGGAGTATTAAAATTTTAAATCATGATAAGATTGAGAATGCGGATCCCATATTGCGAATGAAATTGTTCCTATTGAATTACATGATATTGACAGTGAACTTATAAAAGATTCTCCATGCATAGATTTTGATCTTGTTGTTGATAGGGGATCTTGTAAACAAATACTTTCTTGTGATCTTCCACCAGATATATCTAAAACTGCAAGTGTTTGTTGTGATACTCCCATCACACCGGCTTGTGATGGGAGTATGATTGACTCCTTGGTTGCAATACTTATTTAGATAAAATGTTTCCTTCCCTAGAGTTTGTTCCGTTTGTAGTATTTTTCTTGCAGGAATTGAAACATCTCTTACCAAGAAATGAGCATGTGGGAGAAAGAGCTTACATGAAGATATATATGTTTCTCATTCGGGATGAGAACTTCTCCTACAAGAGTTTGAAGCATTTTAAATGCCAGGTTGTCCCTTTCCTTTACTGTTTTGCTTTACACTGCATATTGATTGGGTATTGTTTTAACTGGATGTAGTGTGTAGTTTAAATGTGTGGGAATGGGATTTACCAGTAGGATAATAGTTGTTTTGTTTTATTTTTGTTTTTGGTTCCCCATATTTTGTTGATGGTTGTCTATGCTTACAGGTTTTGTTCTTCTTTATCTTTGATATTTGGATATTTTACACATTGAGGACAATGTTTTGTTTTGTAATAGGCAGGAATGCACAAGAGGGGGGTGAATTGTGCTTTTTAAAATTTCACTTGAATGACAACACACTTTATACTGGTTCAGCCCAAACTTGGCCTATGTCCAGTTCTCCAACTTTCAGTTGGTTTCCACTAATACCTCAAGATTAAACCAGGCTCTTGACAGCCTTTACAAGTGACAGCAAGAAGTTACTCTCTTTACTGATCACTCCCTCTTACAACTTGTAAGATTACACCCTACTCTTAAGATCCCACTATCTTAAGAGTATGCCTCAATTAGAGATGATTACAGAAAAAAGGTTGTTCACTTAAGGAACTGATGATGTTACACACTTAAGTACAATAGGCACTTAATGAACCTTTGTGATTGAAAGAGTATTGAATGCAGTAAGTACTGTTAGTGCTGGCTGTCACCCAAGAGGGGGGGTGAATTGGGTGATAGAATAAAATCTTAAATTCTTTTATTTAAAACACAAGTGAAGACAATCTTAAAAATCTCTTTAGGTTTATCACTGTGAATATTTCAAACCATGAAATGCATTAAGGAGAATACAAGTTAAATATGCTGGAAACTAAAAGAGTTAAGGGAAGAGATAATGCACATAGAATTTATCCTGGTCCGGTCAACCCAGACCTACATCCAGTCCTCAGGCTCCACTTGAGATTTCAACTACTCTCTTGTTCAAATCGGGCACAAGAGAAGACTTTGAGAGTACTGGCTGTCACCCAAGAGGGGGGTGAATTGGGTGATAGAATAAAATTAAAACCCTTTTGAATTCTTTAAACTCTTACTGAGAATATTTCAAAATATGAAATGGACTGACAAATATAAAAGGATAGACTGGAAATCAAGAGAGTTTAGGGAAGAGATAATGCACACAAGATTTATCCTGGTTCGGTCAACCCATACCTACATCCAGTCCTCAGGCTCCCCCTGAGATTTCCACTATCCTCTTGTTTAATCCTGGCACAAGAGAAGCCTACCACAGGTTTTACAAACACAGGTTCACCTGCCAACCTTTACAGAGTTTTAGAATCTCTCTAAACACTCCCCCTTACTACCTGTAAGGTTACCACCCAGTTCACAAAGCACCAGGCTTAGGAACTACCTCAAACAGACGAGGATTTTAATAATAGGGTTCACTCAATGAACAGATTGTGATAAACACTTAAGTACAAATAAGGTGTAAGAAGAAATACAACTAGAGCTTAAGGATCTGAACAATGTATTTCTCTAGCTCTTCTTTTCAAACATTCTCAATCTAAGGAATTTGCTATTCTGTATAAGGCTCTGTTCATCTCTTGTTTTCGTTCGTTGATCGTTCGTTATCTTTTGTCCAGATGTCTTCAAGTCTTTTATATGGGGCTTGATACGTTTCTGACCGTTGGAGACTTGAGGAACTAGCCGTTGGAGATTTGCTTTAACTGTTTATGCGTAGAGTAGGCTAGACTGTGAGCTCTGAACACCTGTACTTTTATAACAGCTTTTCAGTAGCGCTAGCATGATTTGCTATCGCTAACTGTATAGAGTGAGTTCTGCACTTAAGCTGTTAGCTAACCAAATAGTCATATATAGCACAGAGGTTACTATCGCAAGCTTAATCCATTAGCTCAATGAGATGAAGACAATATAAGGAATATCAGAGCTTTTTATCGATAGCATATTCTCTTGGATTAGAAAGCATTTCATCAGCATAGATTATCTCTATCGATTGCAAATTCATTATAGCTATTATCCTTCAGGATACTATCATCCAAGTATTCAGATATTTCAAGGTATCCTATTATCGATAGCTCAATCTATTATCGCTAGCAACTACTTTAGTTCATTTGACTCTTCATTCGACTCTTGCTCTCAGGCACTGGCTATCTGAATGATTTATTATCTGAAGCACTTTTGTTATCGATAGCTTAACCTGTTATCGCTTGCTGATTTCATTAGATCAAGGACTAAGTTTATTTTTCTGCTAGCTGAGTTATCAATGAACTTCTAGCGATGGATTCTTTCTTAGCGATAGAGAATGACTTAGCGATAGATAATGTCTTTGATATTTCTAAGTCTTCATTCGCTATTCCTTTCTATCTATTAGCTTATACAGATATACTTAGCGGTATAGATTTTCATTCTTATTGTTTTGCTAAGTTATCATTTCATATTAGCGATATTTTTCATCGATCAGTCTTCATCAAAACTTAAGATTCTAACAGCCTTTACAACCCACAAGTTTAGTCAGTCACTTGTGAAGCCTTTACCACAGGTTTTACAGCACGGGATCACCTACCAACCTTAACAAAGGTTCAGACTCTGTCTAAACACTCCCCCTTACAACCTGTAAGGTTACAACCCTGTTCTTAAAGCACCAAGCTTTAGAATAACCTCAATCAATAGAGGATTTCAAATAATAGGTTCACTTAATGAACGAATTGTGATAATCACTTAAGTACAAAGAAATATATGATGAGATTACAATTCTAGAGCTTAACATGTTGAACAATGAGTCCTCTAGCTCTCTTTTTCTAATTTACTTGACTCATCATTCTTCTCTCATTTCTGGGCTCACTTGGTTTAGCTTTCAATCAGTGTAATCTACAAAATTCTGCATAAGGCCCTGTTCATCATCATCGTTCTTTATATAGAAACAAGTCTTAATCTATTTATATCTTCACAACTTGCTTTTTCTTTCAGCTTTATGTGACCGTTTGAATATAGACATTGGAGATCCAGAGCCGTTGGCAACTAATTCAAACTTCTGTCCTAGATTCAACTGTTCATGCATAGATAGAGCTAGTCTGCGCGTTCTGAACGATTTCAACAACTGTACTTTCATGGAAGCTTTTTTAGTAGCGCTAGCATGCTTTGCTATCGCTAACTACATAGAATAACTCTTTCACTTGAGCTGTTAGCTGAACAAGTAATCATGTAATGCACAGCAAATGTTATCGCAAGCTTAGTCCATTAGCTCAACGAGATAAAAGACAATATATCAGCTAAGGAATTTTTTAAAGCATTCTATATCGATAGACATAAGTATTATTGCTAGCGTATTCTTTTTAGTTCAATGTCCAGCGTACTAGCTATATTGTTTCAATAAGCATTCTTCTATTGATAGCTAATCCCATTATCGCTAGTTACTTGATTGCTCATTAGCTTAAGGATACTGAGTTATATGAATATTCAATATTTATTTCAGGTATCATATTATCGATAACTAAACCTGTTATCACTAGCTTGTTTAGCTATCTGAGTAACTTATTTCCTCAAGTATTCGATATCGATAGCTAATCCTGTTATCGATAGCAGTTTATGATATCACTAGCTGATTCCAATAGCTCGAGGACTTGGCTCATTTTTCTGCTATTTATTCTTCCTTTCATTTATCCATGTTCTCAATAAACTTCTAGCGATAGGATATTTCTTTAGCGATAGTGAAGGACTTAGTGATAGATATTAACTTTGTTATTTCTAAGTCTTAATTTGCTATGGCTCTTTCTCTATTAGCGATAGGGATATACTTAGCTATAGAAATATTTACTTTGGTTTTCAGCTAAGTTTCCAAAAGCTATTGTTGGGCTTTTCATTTTCGATAGACTTTAGCTCTAGCGATAGTAATCTATTACCTATCAGATTTTTACTTGTTTAAATTCAAAGGTAACTTGCACTCTATTTACTTATGTTATCGATGGTCAGTCTTCATCAAAACATAAGATTCTAACAAGTACAACTAACACAAAATATTCAATGTAAGCAATTAATCTATCTACCAACTTCTTCACAGAAGCTTTTACAGTCTCTTGGGGATTTGCCCGTTGCGAATATTATAGCCGTTGAATGTTTGTTCAGAGAGTTGGATAATCTGGTATGGAGTGCTTTTGATTGTATTCTGAGAAGCATTAACTCCATTGTACTTGTTCTGCATTTGCTCATCTCTCTTCATCTATCGCTGGAAGTGGTAGGTGACTTCCAACTGCTCCAAGAATTAGATTGCGTGCTAACATTAACTTCCTTAAGTAAGTCTGTGCAATTCTGTACTTAGAAAACTTAAAATAGACATAGCCATTGATTTTGAATAATTCCCATTGCCACTTCGATTACTATCTCTCATTGATCACATGGAATAGTTTCTAATCGATCACATATCGATTATACATAGATTACATCCTGCATCACTGAACATTAAATTAGAAAATCATTCGCCTAATCAATTATAGGAATCCCTGACCAAGTAGGCATATCTAATTGATTGCAATTTAGATTACATAACTCTTTGCACAATATCCTCTAATCGATTGAGTCTCTAATTGATTAAGCTTATTCTCTTTGATCGATTATTGCTCTCTGATCAATTACACTAAAATCCCTTAATCAATTACATGTCTCTAATCGATTAGGCACCCATATTTTTGACTTCTAATCTGAACTTGATCTAACTCTAATCGATTGGGCTTTTAGTTCTTTATCTTTGTGATCTTTCCCTGATTGATTGGGCAACTCTTAGAATTTTCTAACAGATTATCTCTAAACATTTATGATCTTATCATAGTCTTTCCTTATGCCTAAGTTATGTTTAGTTATCATCAAAACTTATTATTCTAACATGTTTAAGTGTGGGGGGTAGGTGTGTATTTTGAGGTTTCCTTGCATGATTTCCTATGATTAGTGGTTTTGGGTTAACTTTGACTGATTTTTAAAATTTTTCAAAATTTGGCTTGAGTTATTGTTGACTTGTTGAGAGTAATTCATGTGTTTTTCAAAATGTTTTTGAGAAAACCTAGTTTGCCCTACTTTTTTAAAACTTGTGCAAGAAGAGACCCATCTTAGGTTGTTTGTTTTATTGGACTTTGGATAGATTTGGCAATGCTTTTGTCCTTTGCTTTTCAATTTTCAAGAGTTAGGCATGAGATATGTTTAAGGCATGTATTTGTGAAAATTGCTTTGTTAATTGGTTGTTGAATGGTGATGTGTGAGCTTTAGCTTGTCCTGAGGTTATTGTCGGCCTAATTTCAACTTCCACTTAAATATGTGTGCATGCTTGCTTAATTGTGTCAATTTCTAGAACTTGTCTCAATTCTTGATTGAAACAATATTAGCCATATGTATTGAACATGATAGATGCATTCTTTCATCACCCATTGTCCCAAACACAAACCCTTCCATATTTTCTATTAGTCACCCCTTTGAGCCCTTCTATTTAATGATTTGCACTGCTTGGATCATTATGTGTAGCATTTGCCACCTTACATTTGTGAAAGCCATTTGTACAAGAAAGTTTGATGCCATATATGAAGAAAAAGAAAAAAGATCGAAAAAAGATCGAAAAAATTTGAAAAAAATAAAAAAAAGAGAGAAAAAAATAAGTTAGAAATAAGGCATCTTGAAAAATATGGCTAGTATGTGCTAGAATTTGTGGTCTTCATTGCTATCGAGAGTGTTTTAACTTGCATTTGCATCTCAACCATATTTCTTTCACATATTACATCTTATTCCATCTTTAGCTTTTACAACATTACAAGCTTTAAAGTCCTCTTGATTCTTTGCATGTGTGCTAAATTAGTGGAGATTTTGAGAATTGTTACAAGCATATGGTAAATTGTATGTTCAGCAAGTAGAGAGAAATAACCCATGATTGAGAGATTGTGCGAAACACTTTATATCCTTGATAGTGCTCACATATTGCTATTTGATTCTCAATTGCATTGTTGATTTTCTCATTGCATATCTTGATCATGTCTTGTTCCAACATAAGAATGTTGATTATCTTAGGCCTTTACCATTGTGAGTCTATGCTTTATCTAGGAGTACAGAGGTCTAAGTGTGGGGAATGGTTGCATTTGGTTGTTACATGTTTTTATCTACTAATTATAGGAAATTAGCATTTGTTTTAGGCTATTAAATGGGGATTTAGACAATTTTATACTTAAGGACCAAGATTAGAGAGTTAATAGCATTTTCATTATAATTTGAGCATATTAGGCATTTAACTCATGCAATTTTTTTTTTGGGACTTGAAATACTTCACATGTGCTTAAAATTTTCATTGTAGGTGCAAAGAATAAAAGTCAAAGCAAAATAGGAAACTTCTACAAAAAAAAAGGAAACTTTTGCAAATTAGGAAATTTCCTATTGGATTGGTTGATTGGGTTTGCCTAAAATATTTTCTTTTTTATTATTTCTACAAGAATAGGCAACCCTAGGCTTGATTGAGGATAAGAAGTTTCCTAATTTGTTTACTTCCTATTTTGGCTAGATTTCTTAAGATTGAGTGCTTGGCTCTTCCCGAAATCTTTCCTATATATTATGGGGGCCAAATTGGGCAATCGGAGGCCATTTTGGATAGTTTTTGAGAGGTTTCTTGTGCCATGGAGAGGGGAATCCGAATTTCCATATTTATTCAATCATTCTCTCTTTCATCCCATAATTCTTTCCCCAAACCTTTTCTATTTGTTAATCCTAGTAAGAATAGGACACCCTAGGCTAATTTGGAAGGTTTTGGGTTGTCTCTTGTGCTATATATAGGCCACCAATGAATTTCTACTCACCCCTCTCTCAAAATTTTGTCGTGCTCCTCCTCTCCTCTCCACCTTGCACGAAAATCATCTTCCGCTACACTTTCGTAGCTTCCAATTCCAAAATCCAATCCATGTTGATCGAGAGCATAAGTGGCTAGGTACCTTTGTGGGGATCTTGATGGAGGAAGGCAACCGGAGCTTCAACGTCTTTAATTGGGAGTTATAAGTTTCTTTTCTTAACCAATCTCATCTATGTATTTCAATTCCATATGTTTTGGTATATGTATATGTTTTTGGAACAAGTTATCTTTGAATTTCTATTGGTCATGCATGTAATCAAAGCGATGTTCTTTTATGTGTATAAACATAGTGTTGTTTTTACGATATCATGCAATAGATATGCTTCATTTATATCTTGCTTCGATTTCTAGAATATGTTGAATGCATGTACGATTGTATGTGGGTTTAGACACTAGGTCTAACGTTAGATGGTTTGATTTACTTCTAACGAGAGTCTCTTTGCATGTTTATCATGATTCTTCACTATTGAGTTGGGAATTAACGGTTGTTTGATTAATTAATTGAATGTACGATGCGCCACGTTAATTAGTTAATTAGTAACTGGACTAAGAGCAATTGCCTTAGGTCTTATCATTAGAACTCGGATTAGAACTCCCATATTCTTTTAGAAGCTAGGAAGATTGTCCAATTCATCAAGAGACCCATGTTCATCCCATAAGTTTCACAACATCATTTTATTTTCCTTTCTCATAAAAACTACCAAAAATATTTAGCTTAGTTTTCCATATCAAAATCACAAAACCCTTACTTTTTATAGCTTTTCATGCATCTAGTTAGCTTATCTTAGTTCATTAGGCTCCTTGAGAGACGATATGGGAAAGCACCATTAGTGCAATTCTTGGTTAGACATATTTTGCATTTGCACCCCAAGGTGTTTAGGAAGGTGGCAAATCATTTTGGTAACTAGCTGATTGAATCGATGCCTCTTTTGTTGTTGATTACCTGTTTGGGCCTAGTCCACTTCTAGCAATTGGTTAGTTGTGGATATTAGGACTATAATAACTATATCACTAGTTAGTTGTGGATATTAGGATTGTTGTCGTATATTTAAACTTGTTTCACATGCATGTACCTTGAATATTTGGGAGGCATTCCTCAGCAGTTGTTGGCCTTAAAATGCTCATAGTTTCTAATTATAAGGCGCAATATGGATGATATTTGTGGTTAAATTGTGAATTGTGTGACGATGATTGTTTTTCTATTATTGTGTTTAGAATTTGACTTGTAATCACAAAGAATGGCATGACCTTGTTTTTTAGATATGTTTTTATTTACAATGTTAGGTGCGCTAATTTAACTGTTGTCCTAATGTGCCTCGAGGTCAAATGCAAGAAAATTTATAAAACCAAGGATTGAGCAAAGTGGCTCAACCTCGTGTCTTCTCACACAAAGTTAATTTATTTTGCTACCTAAACTAACCTAAATGAAAAGAAAGCAAGTAAATCAGGGTGTGTCATGAGAAATGTATTTTTGGTATTTTTGATTTATAGGTATGCAAAGAAATTTGTTTTTGGGATTTTAAGTAAGAAAGCAAAGTGAATTTTGGTTGAAAACTCTCTTGATGAAATTAGGGCCTCATGTGGAAATCATGCAACTTTCCTAGCTTCTTAAAGATATGGGAGTTATGAATTCAAGACCTAATATAATTACACAAAGGCAATCGTCTAAGTCCAATTAACCTAATTATCAATTGATTGGATGTATCACTTGCACACTAATTAATCAGGCAATTGTTAAAACCTGCTTGGTAGTGAAATTTCTTGACAACACACAATGAGTCTCCTCTTGAAGGTATAATTTGACCCTTCAAGAGTGGATTTAGTGTCTAATACTAAGTGCAAACAAGCAAATTCATTAATCCAAGCTAAGAATCTAAAGTAGATAATAAATGCTACTACCCTAATTGCATTATGCCAAGTATTTAATACCAAGGATCATGTACATAAAAGAAATATCTTAATTACATACATGGCCTACAAGAAAACTAGCAAGAAGCATATAATTTATAGTGCAATATGTTCCAATCAACATATATACGTGTAAATTACAAGAATCTGAACATGAATTTGTAATTAGATATAATAAGAAACTAGTTAACTCCCCTAGATGATCCATTGAAGCTTTGGTTGTATAATTCCACCAAGAATCCTCAAGAAGCTTAGCCACTCATATTATTGAGCTTGTAAATCATGTTCTGCCTGGTTTGCTCTATTAGAAACAAGTAGTTGCCAATTAAAATAAAGGGACTACTAAAGAAGAAGTAGAAAATTGAAGTGGAGTGGAAATTGGTGGAAGAATGGATGGAAATAGGAGTTAAAGAAGTGAATGCTCAACAAGGAGTGAAGAATTTGAAATATGGGCTCTAGAGTTTGTTCTCTAGCCAAAAATGCTAATTATGGAAGTTTAGAGACGGGTTGGATTGGATCCAAATCGAATCAAAATGGACAACTTGAAATTATCCAGATTCGCGCCCTCACCGTGGGCTGCACGGCGAGCATTCAATGTTGGCTAACAGTGGTCATCGCCATAGTGTGCTTATTACACTTAATTACTACATGTTTTTATCCTCTAATTATAGAAAATTAGCATTTGTTCTAAGCTATTAAATGGGGATTTGGGTACTTTCATACTTAGGGTCCAAGATTAGAGAGTTAATTGCATTTTCATTATAATTTGAGCATATTAGGCATTTAACTCATGCATTTATTGTTTCTGGACTTGAAATAATTCACATGTGCTTAAAATTTACATTGTAGGTGAAAAGAATAAAGGTCAAAGTAAGAACAAAACAAAACAGGAATTTATGCAAAATAGGTAACTTCTGCTAAAAGGGAAACTTATGCAAAGTAGGAAACTTCTGCTAAAAGGGAAACTTCTGCAAAATAGGAAACTTCTACAAAATAGGAAACTTCTGCAAAAAAAAAAAGGAAATTCTGTACAATAGGAAATTACTTATTAGGAAACTGGATTGATTGATTGAGCTGAATGTATTGGTCTCTATACTTTCCTAATTGGTAAAATTGACAAGAATAGGAAACTTCCTATTTCAATTGGATTGGTTGATTAATTGATTGGATTTGCTTAAAATATTTCCTATTTGTTATTTCTACAAGAATAGGCAACCCTAGGCTTGATTGAGGAGTTTAGGGTTTTGGGAGTGAATGGGAATGGAAAAGATGAAGGAAATGAAGGCCTAGGTCGAAATTATAGTGAAGGAGTCGGGTCATAAGGTTCCTGGGTCGGATTCTACCAATTAAAACCTAAAAACCCGAAAAATCAGCAAAATTCGCGCATGTATCAGCATCCTCGCCTTAGCCCTTGCCGTGGGAGGTCACGGCGAAGGGCAGAGAAGGTAGTGAAGTTTCTGGTCCTCGCCTTGACTCCTCACGGCGAGGCTCACGGCGAAGGACAGAAAAGGTGGGTCAAGAGTGGCATTTTCGTAATTTTCTCCAAATTTGACATATTCACTTTTTGAGCTTGTTCTTGACATTTTCAACATATTTCTTCAATTCTCCCATGATCTGTAAATAAAATAGGCCCAAGGTAGAATCACATGTCCTTGAAAGTTGGTTAACCAATAAATCATGTTAATTATGACCAAATTGCCCTTGATCAGTATAAACTTCAATAAAGGTTTGCAAAAGTCAGAATTCATCCTAATTAGGTGCAATTACCCCAAGAACATGTAATAATCCAATGATTTTATCAATGAAAAGTGTATAAAAATATGGTGCAATCAGCCACCATCAACCCATCCTCGAGAGATGAAGAACTCCTCAATCAAACATGGAAACTCCATGAGAAGCTCTAAGGAGAAGCCTCATGTGATATTCAATGGAAGGAGAGGATGGAAGAAGGTGGAAGATGAAGAAGATGGAGATGGAAGAAGGATGAGAGGGTTGAGAGGTTTCTAGATTTTGGGAGTAAATAGAGGTGGAAAAGATTATTGAAATTGAGTGTTAAGTCAATTGTTATGTTTAGGAGTCGGGTCTAGGTCGTTTTGGGTCGAATCCTACCAATGGTACCCTAAAAACCTGAAAAACTAGCAAAATCTGCGCTTGTGTCAGTGCCCTCACCGTGGAGAGGACAGGGCAAGGTCCAGAGAGCATGCCAAGTTTGGGGCCTTTGCTGTGGGGTGCTACAGTTAAGAGGAGCATTTTTGCAGCTTCCTGAAATTTTGGGCCCTTTTATGTAATTTTCTCCAAATTTGGCTTATGCATTTTTTAGGCTTATTTTTGGCATTTCCAACTTATTTATTCAATTCTCCCAATTAACCTACAATGAAAATCAAGTACAATTGTAATATTCAAAGTCCATATAAATAAATGCATGATTTTAAGCTTTAAAATGCTCAATTTAAGATCAAAATGCAACTAACTTAATGCCTGGGGACTCTAAGTATAAAAGTGTCGAAACTATCATGTAATGGCCTATATCAAGTGCCAATTCCCCATAATTAGTGGATAGAAATATGTAATAATCAACCACAATCACTTGCATATCTCATAGTAGATTTCATGGTTCAAACTACTCTTAGTGAAAACTGAAAAAGAGTTTAACCATTGCTTATTGTGATTTTGAAAAGATTTCTGAGTCTTTATTTTAACACCCAATTCACCCCCCTTTTGGGTAATAGCCAGTACTAACAAGAATTTTCTCCACTGGTTACCAAGGAACAATACAATGAGATCGTTCATATTTTAGGAAGGGAACCACTCAAGTGAATGTGGGAGTAGTTGAATGCCCAAATGACATAATTGCATATACTATTTCAGGTTTGATCAATATTCTTCCTTCTACTTTGACAAAATTATATTAGGTATTGGATTCTGGCACTACACGTCATGTAGTAAGTAGCTTAAAATTGTTAAATATTGCTAATATATACTTAGGACCAGCTAGAATAATTAAATATCCAAATGGAAACAAGTCAAATGTTACACATATAGGCACAGTTAGGCTTTGGGATGATATCACTATTAGAATAATAAAGTTTTGGTGATAACTAAACATAACTTAGGCATATGGAGGGGATATGATAAGATCAGAAATACTGTTAGAAAATCCTAAGTCTTGCCCAATCGATTAGGGATAGATTATAAGCCAAATAACTTAAGCTTAATCGATTAGAGATGAATCAGATAGCGCCCAATCGATTAGAGGCCCCTATAATCAATGAGAGAAAGTTAGTCCATTCGATTAGGAGAAATTGAAGTAATCGATTAGAGTCATCTAATCGATTAAAATATCTTAAGCCTAATCGATCAGAGTCCAGTAATCGATTAAGAGAAAATCGCCTAATCGATTAGAGAGCTGTAATCGATCAGAACATATTCTAAGCCCAATCGATTAGAGAGCATTAATCGACTATAGGAAATTTAGTAATCGATTAAAGAAATCATGTAATCTGAGTGTAATCTATTTATAATTGATTGAACCTGCCTAATCGATCAGGCTTCCCCTGTAATCGATCAGGCGCATGAATTTGTAATCTATTGCTCAATGATGCAGGACATAATCTATGCTTAATCGATATGTAATCGATCAGTCACCAAGTCCTGTGATCGATTAAAGGCTGTAATCTGAGTGGCGATGAAAAATATTCAAAATCAATGACAAGCCTTGATTGCACTTGATTATTTTATGTTTCTAACCACTAATTTTGGGAAATTAACACTTGTCCTAAGCTAATACATGGCAATTTAAGCACTTTTACATTTAGAGTTCCAATGCATTGAGTTAATTGTATTTTGGTGGTAAATTGAGCATTTTAAGGTTTAAACTCATGCATTTCTTATTTATCAGCTTGAGATATTACATTTGTGTTTGAATTTGTCATTGTAGGAAGTCTTGATAAAGATGGGCCCGAATTCCAGAAATTACAATTTAGTGCTCGAATTTCAGAAATTACACCTAAGTCCCGCTGCACTGCGTATCTCAATTGGGCAAGGACAAGTTGGGAAATTTGGGAGATTAAAGGAGGGCAAAGATGGAATAAAAATTGTTGGGTTCATTTCTATATTTTTTTAAATAGAGATTAAATGAGTAAGGGTCCCGTTTGGAAGCTTATTTATGTATCCAGCAAAAACCCTTAGATTTTGGGCTTAATTTCCTTGAACCAAACAGGCCTTAAGCCCTTTCAGCCCTAAAATACATCCAGAGCACGAAAATACTGGACAGATTCAACCATCACAGCCACCATACAGAATCATCATCGCATCAAGCTTCTTCATCTTCCCATCGCCGTTCATCATCGCCACACACATTCCCTTCAGTTCCAGATTTGGCCAAACACTCTTATTCCCATGCCATTTTCTTAAATCAACACTTATCACCATTTTTCATCCCCAACAATACTCTCGGCCACTCACCATCTTCCTACACAACTCCCATTCGTTCTTTAATCCATTCCCATCACTTCATTCCCGCATCCCATAGCCAACGGACTCAAGGAGCTTGTTGAGTATGTTTGTGCTGTTGTAATGGCCGGTTGATTGGGCAATTCTTGGTGGAAACAATGCAATTGGAGTTTCAATGCTTAACTAGGGGAGTTCTTCAGCTTATTTTCATGTATAATTTCACATATGTGTTCAGATTCTTATGCCTTTGTATGTATGTGTGTTGATTAGAAAATGATGCTATAATTTCTATGCTTATATGTATATTTCTATTGGGTCTTACTTGTAATTAAGCGATTGCTTTTACTTGTATGAACCTTAGTGTTTGTATCTTGGCATTATTCAATTGATGTGGTAGAATTGCTTATCTCCTTTGGATTGCTAGCTTGGATTAGTGCATTTGTTCATCGCATTTAGCACTAGACACTAGATCCATTCTTGAAGGGTCAAATTACACCTTCAAGAAGAGACTCATTGTTTCCTTGTCAAGGACTCTCACTACCAAGCGGTTTTTAACAATTGCCTAGTTGTCTAATTGTGCAATCGATGCGCCGAATCAATTAGTAACTAGGTTAATTGGACTTAGGCGATTGTCTTTGGTTTTTACCACGAGAAGCTATGAAGATTGCAAAGTTTTCACCACGAATCCATTCTATTAAAGAGCTTTTCAAATCACTTTTCTTTGCTTTCCTAAATCTAAAAAGCCAAAAACAAGTCCCTTTACATTTCTATAAGGCAAAAATACCAAAAAGACTTTTCTCAATGAAAAACCCCGGTTTAATCACTTTCTTCATGCATTTAGGTTAGTTTAGGCATCAAAATAAGTTGACTCCTTTGAGAGACGACCCGAGGTTGAGCCACTTTGCTCAAGCCTTGTTTTCACATATTTTCTTGCATTTGACCTCGAGACGCACCATGCAGACAAAGGTCAAATCAATGGCGCCGTTGCCGGGGAAGTCAATTTTGATTCCCTAGGCTAACTAAGTGTCAATTGAGCATTGACAAAGGGCTTTTAGCTTTTTAGGATAGGTTTAGGTCATTTAGTTGCATTTAGGTAGTTAATAGTTGTTGGTTGCATTAACATTGCATAACTTTTGAAAATCCAAAACTATTGTGCTCTTGTATGTTCTTGCTATTTGATCACTGCCATATTAGTGTATTGCTGGTTTCTTACACCATTTCTTTGTGATTTGTGTGACTTGTTGTTGCTAGGCGTGTTTGCGATTGAATTGTTGTGTGAATTAGGTGCGTTGCATACCAAGAATTTGACATATCACCAATTTTTCAAAGTGAACCACTCAACAAAGTCATTTTCTTCTATTTGGACTTGTTGAGACCATTTCCCACTATTTTTAAACTCGATTGCAAGATCTTGGTGTTCAAGTCCATTTAGAAGTGCATTTTTGGGCATTTTGGCATATTGGCGTCCAAATTTGATTCTAAGCCTTTTCCAAGCGATTTGATATTTTTCTCAAGTCCCTCTAACATATTTAAACATGTTTTGATCATTGAGGGGGATTGAAAAAGCCTAGAATTAATTGAGGATTTTTTGCAACTTTGTTCAAAAATTTAGTGAACCTTTTAGCATTGCATTGGAAACTTTGACAAGATCCCAAAAATTTCATGTGCCCTATGTTTCTAGTGTTTTGGACATGTTTAGATAGGTGTATTGTTGCTATTCTTGCACCTAAACTTGTATGATTGGCTTGGTTGCTCAATTTTGTGGTTTGGAGTCAAATTTGGTAGCCATTTGCACTTTGAACGGTCAAATTTCACATTTTACCCCACTTTGCTCCCAAAACCATTTCTTCAAGTCATTCTCAGCATTTTGAACTTGTTGGGGTCATGTTTGCAAGTTTTTAAAGCTAAATTCCCACTTTTGCAACTTTAGCTCATTTTCAAGAACTACTTTGTGCATTTGTGTAACTCAAGTGGCTATATTTGATTCTAAGCATTATTCAAGTGGTTTGACATTTTTCCCAAGTCTCTCTAACTCCTTTAAACTTGTTTTGACCATTGGCGAGGTTTTAAATAGCTTAGAATTCATTGGGGACTTTTTACAATGTTGCTGTCATTTTTTGCTATTCAATGCTGGTTTTTATCAATGATTTGTTGCTGATTGCTGCACATTTTGGTGCTTCTTTTTGCTATCATTTTAGCCCCCTTTGCTACTGTAATTGTAGCCCATGTTGCTGCTGTTTTGTGCAGCAATTTGTGCTGATTTTTGCGGTGAATTCACTTTCATTTACTACTGAAACTTTTGCTGTCAAGTTGCAACAGTTTGCTGCTGTGTTTGTTGTGTTTCATCGCAGAATTGTGCTGGTTTTTCTGTGCTCTGCTGCTGACTTTGTGCAGCTAAATTGCATCTGTTTTGCTGCATACTTGCAGCAAATTTGTTGCTGCATTGTGCTCAATTTTGCTGCTGAAAGTTGCTGGTTTTGCTACTATAATTTGCTTCAAATTGTGCTGTAATTTTGCTGCAAAATTGTGCTGATACAATGCTGTTTTTGCTGCATTTTCTTTGCTGATTCTGAAAGTGGCAATCGCACAAGAGGGGGGAGGGGTGAATTGTGCTATTTAAAAATTTAGGAATAATTAAAAGCAACACAGACTTTATACTGGTTCGGCCAACACTGCCTACGTCCAGTTCTCCAACACTCTGTTGGGTTCCACTAACCACAGGTTTTAGGAATCCAGGTTCACCTGTCAACCTTTACAGAGTTTTAGAATCTCTCTAAACACTCCCCCTCACTTCCTGTAAGGTAATATCCCTGTTTTAAAGCTCCAAGCTTTCAGAACAACCTCAAACAATAGAGGATTTCAATAAATGCGCTCACTTAATGAACTGATTTTGATAAACACTTAAGTACATATAAAAGTTCTAAAACAATAAATACAGAGCAATGAATGAGTTTGTGTATATTCTCGTTTTCGTCGCTACTCAATAAATGCTTAAGTTCTGTATTTATATCTTCTTCTCAGATTTTGCCCTAACATTCAATCTTCAAGAAGCCGTTTGAATTTAGTCGTTGGGAGCTCATAGCCGTTGGCATTTAATGCAGCTTCTTCATCGGGCTTAACTCTTTGTTCTAGCTTTAACTACTTCTTGCGTAGGGTGAGCTAATAGAGAGACAGACTCAGCGTTCTGAGCATCCGTACACGATGTACTTTCTGGTAGCTTTTTCATTTGAGCTAGCTTGATCTGCTATCGCTAACTTAACAGAGTGAATTATGCACTTAAGCTGTTAGCTGAACAAATAATCATTTAAGATATAGATAATGCTATCGCAAACTTAGTCTATTTGCTCAAATGAGATAAAGACAATATAAGTTATTTGAGAGCTTTTCATATGGATAAGAAGATGTTATTATCGATATCATATCCTTAGTTCAAAAATCATATCAGCATAACTTCTTCTACTGATTGCTAATCCCTTATCGCTAGATACTTGATTGCTTACTGGTTCTAAGGATTCAACTAAGTATTCAGAGGCATTTTCAAGGCATCCTACTATCGATGGATAAGCATGTTAGCGCTAGCAATCATGTTAGCTTATTTGACTCTTACTCTCAGGCATTTGCTATTTGAGTGATTATTATCTGAAGCATTTTTGTTATCGATAGCTCAACCTGTTATCGCTAGCTGATTTCTTTTGTCCACGGACTTAGTTCATTTTTCTGCTGGTTTCATTTACTCAAATGATAATGAACTTCTAGCAATGGTATCTTTTTTTAGCGATAGTGAAACGACTTAGTGATTGATATTAACCTTGTTATTTCTAAGTCTTTACTTGCTATGGCTCTGTCTATTAGCTTTTGAGATTAACTTAGCGATAGAGATATTCATTCTTTATTGATATGCTAAGTTATCATTTTCCATTAGTGATGGATCTAGCGATAGTGAATTTGTTACCTATCAGATTTTACTTGTTTAATTTAGAGGTAACTTACACTTATGTTTTCTACGGGTTAGTCTTCATCAAAACTTAAGATTCTAACATTCTCCCCCTTTTTGGTGATGACAAAACATAAGTAAATGTACACAGAAGCAAGTTCAGAACATAATCATTTATATCAGCATAAGCATATATCAGAACTAGAATAACAGTAATGCTTGTACAGAACAACTGATATAGGTATATTCAGAACAGCGTACATTTTGCAGAAAGAAATGCTAAAACATAAACTATCTACTAATGTGTGATGCAAATGAGGGTTTCAGGGAATAGGCTTTTAATATGATCTCGATCTCCCTCTTACATCTCCCTTTTGCTTTGCTTGCTTATCCCACTCTCAACACCATTCTCCCCCTTTTTGTCATCATTTGTTGGAGAGATATGGTTTAATACCCCGGATCCATACCCAAGATTTAGCAGTAGCATAATCTTGGACAGGAGCTCTTCGCCTTCCTCAAGATGTTTGGTCTCCACAGATTCTCTGTAGAAGAACAAATCCACCAAAACTTCGGCCCTACTTAGGGTTTTTCGATGTGCGAAGAGGGCACTCTTAGTTAGGAAGGATTTTTCTGAGAGGATTAAATCAGAGGAGACTTGCTTTTGACGCTGGATGCCGAATTTAATCATTTCTTTGGAGAATGACACAGCTTTCTGGGTTTGGGATCTCTTGCTAGCTGATTGAGAAGAGGGTTTATCGCTAGAGGTTACCCCATCATCACTCATTTTTGGATTTTTTGCTCTGGCTCGTTTTAGGGTTTTTTTTTGTTTGGGTTGGAGGGAAGAGAGGCTTGGGATCTCAGAGGGATTTTACAGAGGAAGAGACGATCCATCTTAATAATGAATGCAAAATGACCTACTTTTATAGAGTTCAGAAATTACTATAAATGATATAATATTCTCTGATGTTTCGCATTTTGAAACTCTTTAGTGATTTGCTATTGCTAACATGAGCAGCTATCGCTAGCAGGCATGATCCCACGCTGAGTGAGTGACTTTAGCTTGTCACTCACTCCTTCCAAGTTTCATTTATCGATAACTGACTTTGCCATCGATAGTACTTTTAGTTAGCGATGGCAATCTTAGCTCAATTTTAGCTTTGTTCTGCATATGATAGCGATAGTAGAACTCACTATCGATTGGTCAGTCCTGCAAAAACTTAAGATTTGGCACTCCGATGCCTAAGTCAGCAATAATTCATATGAATAATCAAAAGTAATAAATCAAGAATTATAAAGACAATTACAATTCATTTGGATTTACCATTCCTAGCTCTCTTCTGACATAGAAAAATTGATCAGGCTCAAGAGGCTTGGTAAATATATCAGCAAGTTGCAGATGAGTTGATATAAATTCCACCTTGACATCCTTCTTCTGAATGTGATCTCTTATGAAGTGATGTCTCACATCAATATGCTTGGTTCTGGAATGTTGAACTGGATTCTTGGCCAAGCTTATTATGCTGGTGTTGTCATAGAGAATAGGTACTTCCGAGAAATCCAAACCCAGATCTCTTAGATGCTGCCTAAGCCATAGCGCTTGAGTACAACAACTTGCTGCTGCAATGTATTCTGCCTCTATGGATGAAAGAGAAACACAAGTTTGCTTCTTGCTCGCCCAAGTGATTAAACAGTTACCAAGAAATTGACATTGACCACTTGTGCTTTTTCTATCTGATTTATAACCTGCATGGTCAGAGTCAGAATAGGCAAGAAGACACTCTTGAGTTCCCTTGGGATACCACAGCCCAAGCTCTTGAGTCCCTTGCAAATAACGCAAAATCCTTTTTACATTTGTTAAATGAGATTCCTTAGGATTTGCTTGATATCTAGCACATACCCCTACACTAAATTGGATGTCAGGTCTACTAGCAGTTAAATACAGTAGAGAACCAATGATTCCTTTATAATGAGATTGATTTACTTCTTTGCCTGGAGCATCTGCATCTAATTTGGCAGAGGTACTCATGGGAGTGTCCCCTTCTTTGGATAGCTCCATCCCAAATTTGTTGAGAATTTCTTTACAAAATTTTGTTTGGGATATAAAGATGCCATCCTTCTTTTGCTTTATTTGTAGACCTAGGAAGAATGTTAATTCTCCCATCATGGACATTTCAAATTCTCCCTGCATTGTCTTAGCAAAATCTTTACAGAGGTTTTCATCAATTGCTCCAAAAATAATATCATCAACATAAATTTGGACTAAAAGCATGTGATTATTTTTATGCATGATGAATAGTGTAGTATCTGATTTTGCTCTAGAAAATCCTTTGTCAAGCAGAAAAGTGCTAAGTCTCTCACACCAAGCTCTTGGTGCTTGTTTGAGACCATAAAGAGCCTTTTTAAGTTTGAAAACATGGTCAGGCTTAGACTTTTCTTCAAAACCAGGAGGTTGTTCGACATATACTTCTTCCTTAATATAGCCATTAAGAAAGGCACTCTTAACATCCATTTGATAAAGTTTAAAATTTTTGATGGATGCAAAAGCTAGAAGAATCCTTATTGCCTCAAGTCTTGCAACTGGAGCAAAAGTTTCCTCATAATCAATGCCTTCTTCTTGGTTATATCCTTTGGCAACTAATCTGGCTTTATTTTTTACAATTTGTCCAACTTCATCAAGTTTGTTTTTGAAAACCCATTTAGTACCGATAATAGGATGATTTCTGGGCCTTGGTACTAAATCCCAAACTTGATTTCTTTTGAATTGATTAAGTTCTTCCTGCATTGCTATTATCCAGTCATATTCAGCAAGAGCTTCATCAATACAAGTTGGTTCAATTTAAGAAAGGACGCAAGAAAATTCCATTTCGTTTTGTAGTTGCCTTCTTGTTTTAACTCCTTTTGAAATTTCACCAATAATCTGTTCAGGAGGATGATTTTTAAGATGTCTAATTGAAGATTGAGGCTCATTAGTTTCATCTAGATCATCTTTGGATTTATCCTGATTTTTTTCTGCATTGCTTTTAGGATTTGCTATCGATGACTGAGATACTATCAATAGGGGCTGTTTTAAAAACTTTGAAAAATCTTCATCCTCATCAACATATTGTTGTTTTTCTTGAGGGGTTTCATCAAATACTACATGCACAGACTCTTCAACAGTTTGACTTCTTTTGTTATTAACTCTATATGCTCTACTTCTATTTGAATACCCAATGAATATGCCAATATCAGATTTAGGATCGAATTTACCTAAATTTACCTTTCCATTGTTGTGGATGAAGCATTTTGATCTGAAGATTCTTAGATGATTGATATTGGGCTTTCTTCCCTTGTAGAGCTTATATGGAGTCTTTTTCATCCCCTTTCTGATGTAGGCTCTATTAGAAATATAGCAAGTTGTGCTCATAGCATCTGCCCAAAATATTTGAGGCACTTGTTTCTCGTTCAGAATGCTTCTAGCCATTTCTGTGAGCACTCTGTTCTTCCTCTCTACAACACCATTTTGTTGAGGAGGACGAGGGGCAGAGAAGTTGTGGTTAATTCCATTTTCGTCACATAGCTCCATGAACTCTTTATTTTCAAATTCTCCTCCGTGATCAGTCCGGATAGCTATAATCTTTGTGCTTTTCTCATTCTGCAATTTCTTAGCCAGCACACAAAAAGCATCAAAAGTTTCATGCTTAGAGGAGAGAAACATAGTCCAAGTAAATCTTGAGTAGTCATCCACAACTACAAGAGTGTATAGGCTTCCTCCTAGACTTTTCACTCTTGCAATCCCAACTAGATCCATATGGATTAGTTCCAATGGCCTACTAGTAGAGACTGTCTTCTTGATTTTAAACGAGGACTTTGTTTGTTTTCCCCTTTGACAGGATTCACAAATTAAATCATGCTTAGTCTTAAAACTAGGGATTCCTATGACTAATTCCTTCTTAACTAATTTATCTAGTTGAGAAAAGTTCACGTGAGCTAATCTTCTATGCCATAACCAACAATTTTCATCATTTGAAATAAAGCATTTTTCTTCAATCTGTTGGCATAAGTCTAGAGTATATAAATTTCCATTTCTATTTCCTTTTATCTTATACTTCAGATTGGACTTGTTTATATCTAAATCATTTTTATCAACGATAAGGCATTCATTTGAATCAAAAATTACCCAGTTACCATGGTCTACGCTTTGGCTAACACTCATAAGGTTGTGGCAGAGACCATCGACTAGGTAGACATCCTTGACTGGACCTACTTCACCCACTCCAGTGATTTTTCCACTTTGATTTCCACCAAAGCTAACTTTGGCTCCATCTTTTATCACTAGATTGTTGATTTTGTCTTTGTCTCCAGTCATATGTCTTGAGCATCCACTGTCAATATACCATTTTCCTTTACTGGATGCTTTGAGACATACCTGCACAAACTACACAGATTTAGGTACCCAAACTTTCTTGGGTCCTTTAAGATTAGTCTTGTGCTCTAGGTTTATAAAAATCTTAGGCACACGAGTTCCTTTAGGAACCCATTTGTAGGTGCTACTAATGCCATATTTCTTATGATTACATATGGACTGGGTATGTCCTTTCTTATTACAATAATTGCAAAAGCTATATGGTGAAGAATTTTCAGAAGATTTTCTAAAGTATTTCATGTATGACTTCATCTTTGGCTCAACCCATCTTTTTGAAGGCTTTTGTTTAGGCTCATAGCCAATACCAGTTATATCTCTGAAAACTTTTTGATTGCTTAAAATCACATTTAAAGTTTCTGAGCCTTTTGTAAATTTTTCTAAGACATGTGAAAGTTTTTCCTTTTCCTTCAATAGTTTTTCACAATTTGAACAATTTTCAGGAGTTGCTATCGATAGAGGCTCAGGTATCGATAGTTCTTTTCTGGGAGCTTGAGATAACTCCCTTTCTATCGATAGAGGAGAGGAATCTTTTTGAGAAAAAATTTTATGAAATTCTGTTTTCTCTTCTTAACCTGATTACTTCTTTAGCAAGTTTCATAAATTCTATGTGCATTTCATCATATAAATTTTGAAGTTCAGAACAAGAAGGTTCAGAGTCAGATACCTCAGAATCACTTTGCTCTTCTCGAGCAACTAAGCAGAGGTTGGCACATTCCTCACTATCGCTGGCTTCTTCATCAGAGCTATCACCCTAGATGGATGACACATAAGCCTTTTTCTTTCCATAGGTCTTCTTTTTCTCCTTCTCCTTTAATCTTTGAAGGCTGGGACACTCAGCTCTGAAGTGACCAGGCTTCTTACATTCAAAACATACAGGAGTTTTGTCTTTCTGGGAGTCTTTGAAGCTAGGGCCACTCCTCTGAAATCTTTCTCTTCTTCTAAAGAACTTCTTAAATTTTCTGGCCATAAGAGCTATGTTCTCCTCATCAAGCTTTTCCTCATCATCATCAATTTCATCTTTTTCTGAAGCAGCAAGTGCAAGTGACTTTTTCTTGGAATTTCCTTGTGCTTCCCTTTCAGCTATCAGGGTAGGCTCATACTCAGCAAGGCTGCCAAACAGGGCAGTAATGGATTTTGTTGATTCTCCTTGCATTTCTTGAATGGCTGTGACTTTCATGAGCCAGTCTCCCTTCAAGACTTTCAGAATTTTGTTGACCTGCTCTTTCTCTGTAATTTTTCTCCCAAGAGCAGCAAGATTATTAATGAGATGAGTAAATCTGATCTCCAGATCCCTTATCTTCTCATTCTCAGCCATTTCAAACTTGTGGAACTCTTCCACAAGCATTTCTACACGCCTATCTTTTACTCCAAAAGTTCCTTCATGAGCAATTTGCAATGCTTCCCACATTTCTTTAGCACAGTCAAGGTGACTCACTCTAAAGAATTCTGTTTGACTAAGAGCACTCTGGATCATGAGGACTGCTTTGCTATTTAACTCCAGATTAGTAATGTCATCCTATGTGTATTCATCCTCAGCCTTAGGAATGCCCATGGGATCTTTAGGAACAATATCTCCTTCTTCTATGATTTTCCAGAGCTTGTATCCGTTGGCTTTGATGTAGATCTTCATCTTTAGCTTCCAAAAGGTATAATGCTTCCCATCAAAGCCAAGAGGCTTATTAATGGAACTTCCTTCAGGGAGAATGTTTTCAAGCGATGTCATTTTGGTCTTTGCTTCTCGGATTCGTTGGAATCTAAAACAGAGAAGACCCGCTCTGATACCAAATGAAAGTGGCAATCGCACAAGAGGGGGGGGAGGGGTGAATTGTGCTATTTAAAAATCTAGGAATAATTAAAAGCAACACAGACTTTATACTGGTTCGGCCAAGACTGCCTACGTCCAGTTCTCCAACACTCTGTTGGGTTCCACTAACCACAGGTTTTAGGAATCCAGGTTCACCTGTCAACCTTTACAGAGTTTTAGAATCTCTCTAAACACTCCCCCTCACTTCCTGTAAGGTAATATCCCTGTTCTAAAGCTCCAAGCTTTCAGAACAACCTCAAACAATAGAGGATTTCAATAAATGCGTTCACTTAATGAACTGATTTTGATAAACACTTAAGTATATATAAAAGTTCTAAAACAATAAATACAGAGCAATGAATGAGTTTGTGTATATTCTCATTTTCGTCGCTACTCAATAAATGCTTAAGTTCTGTATTTATATCTTCTTCTCAGATTTTGCCCTAACATTCAATCTTCAAGAAGCCGTTTGAATTTAGTCGTTGGGAGCTCATAGCCGTTGGCATTTAATGCAGCTTCTTCATCGGGCTTAACTCTTTGTTCTAGCTTCAACTACTTCTTGCGTAGGGTGAGCTAAGAGAGAGACAGACTCAGCGTTCTGAGCATCCGTACACGATGTACTTTCTGGTAGCTTTTTCATTTGAGCTAGCTTGATCTGCTATCGCTAACTTAACAGAGTGAATTATGCACTTAAGCTGTTAGCTGAACAAATAATCATTTAAGATATAGATAATGCTATCGCAAACTTAGTCTATTTGCTCAAATGAGATAAAGACAATATAAGTTATTTGAGAGCTTTTCATATGGATAAGAAGATGTTATTATCGATAGCATATCCTTAGTTCAAAAATCATATCAGCATAACTTCTTCTACTGATTGCTAATCCCTTATCGCTAGATACTTGATTGCTTTTTAGTTCTAAGGATTCAACTAAGTATTCAGAGGCATTTTCAAGGCATCCTACTATCGATGGATAAGCATGTTAGCGCTAGCAATCATGTTAGCTTATTCGACTCTTGCTCTCATGCATTTGCTATCTGAGTGATTATTATCTGAAGCACTTTTGTTATCGATAGCTCAACCTGTTATCGCTAGCTGATTTCTTTTGTCCACGGACTTAGTTCATTTTTCTGCTGGTTTCATTTACTCAAATGATCAATGAACTTCTAGCGATGGTATCTTTTCTTAGCGATAGTGAAACGACTTAGTGATTGATATTAACCTTGTTATTTCTAAGTCTTCACTTGCTATGGCTCTGTCTATTAGCTTTTGAGATTAACTTAGCGATATAGATATTCATTCTTTATTGATCTGCTAAGTTATCATTTTCCATTAGTGATGGATCTAGCGATAGTGAATTTGTTACCTATCAGATTTTACTTGTTTAATTCAGAGGTAACTTACACTTATGTTTTCTACGGGTCAGTCTTAATCAAAACTTAAGATTCTAACAGATTCCTGATCTGTAATGAGCTGAAAAGTTGCTGCACTTTGCTGACTTATTGTGCTAAAAGTTTGTTGCCATTTTGCTGCTAAATTAGACATGAATTGGTGCCACTGAATTGTGGTCTATTTTGCTGTTTTAAAGCATATTTGTGACTAATTTCTTGTGCCTTGCCTTACTGTGTCCTGCCACAAAATTTGCCCAGACTTTGTTTACAAGTTGCATAACAGATTTGTCCAGTTCATTGCTATAATGGTTAATTTAAATCGCTTAGATTGTCAAGGATTGATTCATTTGGTCTGCTCACTACTATGGAATGTGTTAATCCTTGTTGTACATGACCTATTTCACTGCAATTTGCTCCAAATTGCTGCTCACTTTGAAGCATTTCTACTGCTGCTAGGTGCTCATTTTGCTGCGGTGTTGATCCTCAATTTTATGCATTTTTCTACTGATTTAATTTGCTGCTGAATCCAACTTCCTGTCATTTGCAGCTCTGATTTGTGCATGCTTTAATTTTGGTTATGTGATGTTACTTTCTGCACTTTCAGGCCATTATGTGATTGCTTGATAATTTTGTGTTGTCGCTGGTCTGGGCCTAATGCATTTGAACTTGGGAAACTGAGAACATCTTAGCATCAATCTTCTACAGAGAATTCTGTGTTATTCTGCATCTATGTTACACTGTCCCCCTCTTTTCAGCTTGAGTGCTCTGTCATTTAGGTGTTTTTGAGCACATTGACTTTGTTTTGAGATTCATCTTTTCTGCTGCACAACTTGCTGAGTTTTTGCTGAATTTTTGAACTTGACAAATCTGAATTTTTGCTCTGAATATATCTTGAAAGAATCCACCAACTTTGTACAAAGAGGTTGAGTTTGCAATTGGGATGAAGTGCTACTGTACTTGCACATTGATTGCAAATTACTCAAAACTCATCAACACCTCTACTTAAGCTTGCTGTCCAGTTTTGAAATTTTTGCCCAGAAAATTTTGAGCTTTGGCATCCTAATGTTATGGGCCATTCTAAGCAAGATCAATAGTTATGCTATTGGATGTAGGTGATTTTGACCAAATTTCTTCGTTTAAGGCACGTTTCCAATTTTTCTTTATTTTCTGTTATTTTTCCAGAGTCTAGAATAGTTTTTTTTCTTTTTGATTTTTCCATGTTTTGTATGTTGTTTGAGCTTCTCTTAGATAGGATTGCTTCTTAGATTATGGGATGACCACACACCTTGTGTTTTGTTTGAATTGCTCTCATTGGCTAAGTGTTGATAAGTGTTGTTTGCTAATTGAACTTGAGATTTCACATCAAAGGAACTAGCTTGTGTGCATTGCCTTTTGGACATTTTGTGCAAGATTGTCTCCTTAGACAAGACCAATAGGCTTTAACCATGGAAAAGGCACTTTCTTCATTTAGGAATGAGTTTTCTAAAGAGATCAACAACATAATGGCCTCTCTCAATTCCTTCTCCAAGTCCTATGAATCACCATGTAGGGATCCACCTTCACCTCTACCAGACCATCATCCATACTTCAAAGATCCTTCCCCACAAAATTGCCATCTATACCATGAACCACACTCTCAATCATGCTCTCCATCATATCAAGCCCCACCATATAGGTCATCCCATGAACCATCTCCACAATTCCAATGGCCACCACCCCTTCGATCTGAACCATACCCTCCTTTCCAACCTTTCCCACCACCACTTCATCACTCATACCAAACTACATACCAACTACCCCCATGTGAACCCTCACCTCCACCCGAACCAATAACACCTAAACCAATTAGGCTTGATGCTTTCTTTGACTACCCTAACATGGATGACCACACAAAAGAGCTTAAGAGGATGTATGCGGTACATAAATCCCGATCCTTGGAATTGTATAGGAAGAAAACCGTATTTGGGCTCTCCAAACAATTGGAAGATTTAGGGGTATACCTCAATGCATTTTATATGCATGTGCTTTGGAAAAGAACAGAAGGAAAAGAGGGAACCCCATGGCCTTATGATTGTAAGAGTGAAGAGATTGAGCAAGCGGTAGCCCAAGTGCAAGACAATGCACTTTCAAGCATAAGTAATATCCCTCCTCTTTTAGAAAAGGTTTATCCTCCTCTTACTCCTGTCATGCCTAAAATTGAACATGATCACCATGATACCATCATTAGTAGTACTACACTTAAGCATACCAATTGCAAGGTTGATTCTTCTTGTGATGATCATGTTACTCTCCCTAGTGCTATCAATGTTAAGGATATAGAAAGAATTGATTGTTTGCCATGCACTTGTGATGAGCACATGAGCTGTATGAACTGCATTGATCAAAAGTGGCACTCACTTGTTGAATTTCATGAGCATGCATTGCATGATACTAGGATTGCTGTAGTGACTGAGCATGGATCTTTTGAAAAAAGTTGACTCTAGTTTGAGTGCCAATGTTGATGATATGTTTGAGAATGACCATTCTTTAGGACTTAGTGATATGCATGTGTTACATGATGTGGAGATACACACTCCTCTTTTATCCACTCTAAACAAGAGTGAAGATAACAATGATGATTTAAATATGGTCACTGGTCCTTTGGTTGAGACTTACTTTCATGAGTGTTCCTATTCTCAAATCTTATCATGTGATTTACCTCCTGACATACTTGCCTTGATTGTGGTATGAATTGTGTGGATTTGATTGATGTTGTTGATGAGAGGGTAGTACTTGCTTGTGATACTACTATTGTTGCCATCCACATTGACTTTGTCGTACCTAGTTTTGATAACTGTATGACTTTGGTTGATTTCATTGGTTGTGAGAAGCACTTGCACTACTACAAAATATACAAATTATGTCCCCAATTCAAGTCCATTATTTTAAAATGGACTTTAAAAAAATCTTCCAAAATAACAAGGTCCATTATTATGTAAATGGACTTTGTTTTTCATAAATTTACATCCACTTAAATAGAATGGACTTAGATTATATATCCAGTGGCACATGTTGGACCTTTTTTATAAAAAGCAAAGTCCATTGCTTAAAATGGACTTTGCTTTTATTATTGAAATAACAAAAAAAGAAGAAGCCCAACACACGCACTTCCCCTTCCCCTCCGTAGCCTCTGCTCTGCTAAATCGATATATTATTGAAATTGAAATAACAAAAAAAAAAAACAGAACCCCAACATTCACACCCGCAGACGCAGTAGCCCTTCCCCTCCGGATCCATAACCTCTGCTTCTCATACCCACTACGCCGCAAAAATCTCCACGAATCTTTGATTCTTTAAGCTTAAATCATGAAGAAGGAGAGTCTATGCCGATTATTTATATTCGTGAAGCTTAGTTTAGGATTTCTTGGTGGATTTGGATTTCAATCGGTGGTTTTTTATTTTGGTGATTCCTCAATCTCTCTTCTCGCCCTGCAGTTTCCAGTCCTCTCACTAGCATTCGTAATCGTATGCTCTTTTCTTCTCTACATCCGATTACTACTAGTATTATTGTTCTTGCTTTTTTCAGCATTTGTGTTAAGTTCGATTTCTCTTTTCTCAGCATTCCTTCGATTGGTCTTCTTCTCCCCATTGCAAAGTTTGATTTCCTGTGGCAGCACCTCTTCTTTTCGGCATTCTCAACTACACATCAGTACAGTTTCCCAACGGCCTTCTTCCCTGTAATTCCAAGGTACTGTATTAATTACACCTATGCATTTCATTTTATTTAATTCTCTGAAATCGCTATCTATTTGCTGTATTAACATAGAATTTGAGCATGATGTTCTGTTGTGGATATAAGATTTTTCCATGAAACTGTGTTAGTTCAAAGTACTCATCTACTCCAATTGCTATAGGAAATATGGTATGAATAATTGGTGATTTCTGTTTGTTTAAGCTATGATACTAGAAAACTGGAACCTTTGAAAGCATGCTCTGCTACGTTTTGGTTGGAATGAAGGTTTAATATTGGGAGATTTATTATTAGGCTTTACAGATTTAATGGTCACTGTGCAGAAAAATTTTATCAGGTTCTTTATTAGTCTTAAACAAGGGAAGTTTATTTGAATTGTTGAGGTTAATTTTTTCTTTTAAGCTAGAAAATATAGAATAGTTGATTTTGACACACACACATACACATTAGGAATGTGATTAAGGAGAGAAATAAGTTCTCTATGGATAGAACACTTAAACCTGAAGAGGGGGATGAAATTGAAGAAACCCCATGAAAATGTTATAGCCCATGTATGTATATAGATCAAAACGATGATAAATAATAGAGAGGAAAGGGAATTGTAAATTGTAAATGAAATAAAGAGTAATGTGAAGCAGGTGAAAGAAGTTGATCAAGATGTTCTTGATCGCAAAGCAAGAAGAGGATGAAGTGGAAAGAAGGCCATGAAAACGTAGGTATGTAGTACCTTGGTGGCAAGCTGCTTCCTGGGGGCCTTACCACCGGTGGATTTGCGAGCAGTTTGCTTAGTACGAGCCATTGGATTGAACCGAGAGTGTGCAATTTGTAAATTTTTGATTTACAGATTTTGACACACACACACATTAGGAATGTGAGTAAGGAGAGAATCTAGCTGAAGGAATGTTACAGATTAAGCTAGTTGACAACTAAATTATTTAATAGCTGACATTAAAGTAAAAATTATGATAGCTAGTAAATTAAGTTAATTTTGACACACACACACACACACATTAGGAATGTGATTAAGGAGAGAAATAAGTTCTCTATGGATAGAACACTTAAAGCTGAAGAGGGGGATATATTAAGCTAGCTATCACATTCCTAACTCTAACTAGATAAGCTAGCTGTCAAAATTAGGAATGTGTATATTCCCAGTGTAATACTCTAGTTGTTAAGCTAGTTGACATTCAAAATTATTTAATAGCTAGTAGTCTACACACATTATGATCTATATACATGCATTAGGAATGTTACAGATATCTAGCTATCCAGTTTGTTTACACACACACACATGGATTCCTGCTGGAGCTGTAGATAGTTAGATGTTTGAATAGAACTATTTTGATTATATTTGTAGACATATCTGGGTTATATATTTATATACACATTTGTGGTAGCAAGTTTCAATTACTTGCATAAGATGTTATTATATCTATCTGTAAGTACTCCTCCATAAGGAGGTTCTGTTCTGTATCACAGCAAGTATAAGGTTATCAACCGAAATAATCTAGTTATACTTAGTTGTAATTTTGACTCTCCAAGCATTTATTAGGTAAACTTAGGGTAACTAATGTTATTTGAGTAAGTTAGGAACCACAATTAATTTATATGATTTTTCTACATAAAAGTTTTGGTTTGTTAAAAGAAAAATTTTAAATTAATCAGAGTTTTGGGCTCTTTAGAACTTAGGAAGTGATTCTAGTTGAGTCAAATGACTCTACTTTAAGCCCTAGAAAGTAGGTGTTATGCTGCATTTATCAATAAAAAAAAGAAAAGAAAACCTAAATCCCTTAGGGCTGGGTCTCCTTATTAGCTGCCAGAACCTTTCACCTTACAATTCTTGGGAACACCCTTGTGCTGGATAATTTTTTTTAAAAATTATTTTTAGTCTATTGTAAAACTGGCTTTTGCAGGTCTTTTGTTTGTTTGTTTGTTTTTTTTTTTGGTTTTTTGGCCGAATGATATAGATTCCATTAATAAAATGCCAACCGGCAAAAGAATACAGACTACTACAGACAAATTGAATACAAAGGTTACTTGGAAGAAAACAATACAAGACTTCAAACAAACAATACATAAACCAAACAATACTTTTGCGGGTCTTTCGTGGGGGTTATTTGTTGGTAGAAGAGAAAATAACTAGGGAACAATTGAAGGCTATGGAGGAAGCGGCCCAATCAGATCCTAACATTGTTCTACAACCTCCCCCACCTATCACACGTCATAGAAAATGGGCTGAAGGAAGGAAGCACAAAGGGAAATATATAAATGCTCAAGTAGAAGAGATTGTTAGAAGGATTGTAAGTTATTTGTTAATGCTTAATTAATTGAATTCTTAACCTTTTATCCTAGACAAGTGCATATGATTGGTTTTCTGCATATTATAGGATGAACTTGAGGAGCAAAACTCCCAAGGGTCCTTCTCTCAGATTGGTAGGATGGACATCTTGGCTACAGCGATTGGAAAACCTGATGGCCCTGGATGAGGTAGAGGGGAGTATGGGTCAGTTGGTTTAACCCAATTTTTTGGTCGTTCACGAAGAAATGTCCAAGCTGATTTAAGCGAGGAACTAGTAGAAAAGATCCGAGAAAAAATTCAGGAAGAGATAATGGAACAAATTCGGGGTGAGATGAGAACTATGGTTTCCAACATTCAGCAAGTTGGTGTTGCACAACCCCAAAATGTGAGTATGTAACATTATCTATGAATTAGTATTGAGTTTCACTTTTAATGAGCTCATCTCTTTAATCTCATCTGATGCAGGAATCCCCCGTCTTTCTCAGCACAAAAAATAGTTTTACTCAGCCGGCTGGGGTAGATGTGCATCATCATGACCCCCCCGGTCCTAACTCTGCAGATAAGGGAGACCCTTACTTTCTTCATATGGATGTCCCAAATCTTCGAGCTGTTGCTAAAGCTACTCGGTACCCAAGGGCTTCCATCATCCATAATATGAACATTCCTGAGGACCAAGTTAAGGTATCCATTATATGTTTTGAAGAGGGGGAGGCAGCTACAGAAGTCCCATTTCCTATCGAAGGTGTTGCCAAATTAGGCGAAGCAGTTGGCTTTTTCTTCATCTTGTTTGGGTAGGTATATTTTGTTCATACTTTAATGTGCTCTTCCACTGCCTCCTTTCCCTTGTTTAGGTTTGGGGTCTTGATGATGATTATAGTAGTGTATCTAGTCAGTTACTGATGATATCTTGTGATAAAATGTAAGCCTTCTTGAAACTTATGAGTAGCTATACACACGTAAGATTTATCATGTGAAGAAGATTCATGTGGACTCTAACTAGTTGTGCCGGATCTAGTATACATTAGTTTTTAATCTCTGAAAAAAAAACTATGAACCAAACAAACAAGATAGTAGCACTAGAATCTGCAAGTATATACTTTTCCTTCCCACTCACACAGGCAACATGTACACAGGATATTGAACATGAACCATTTTAATTAGCAACTATTCCATTTGATTTTGAAAAACATGCTCAAGCAAGGCCTCTTTTCTAATTTGTGTCTTTAAATCTTCCCTTTTGTCTTATTAAAACCTAGCTGCAGCTATCTGGATTTTATATTCATTTTGGAGATTATGTATTATTTCTAGTTGGGCTATGTGCATTAATGCTCTCTGATTTTGATGAATTGTATATATAACATTATGCAATCAAGCTTGGTCAAGTTATATATAACTATATCATTAACACTCTATATATATAAGCAACTAGATAAGCTAAGTGATCAACTTTCTTTTTGGTGGTGTAACCAACTTTCTCTTTTGTGACAATACTGCCTTTTATGATTATTCAGCTGATTTCTTTGGTTTTTTTGTATGATTTATAGTGCCCTCAACAACCCGGCAACAAAGAGTGCAGTTATTATGTCATACGGTATATGTATGACATAATTATGAGCAGTCTCCATGAAAACTTGATAAATGTATGCACCATTCTTATCATCATTGCATTACGTACTTCAATTGTTTATTTTACTTATATTAATTAATATAAACTAATTGATGTTCTAACACATGCTTATATGGTGCAGATTTTTGATGCTGATGAGGCTTTTGAACAAGATGAACTTGATGAAATTCGTAATCAATTAGCAGGCTAGTTACTTCAAAATGGTTTGAAGTAAAAAAGATAGAATTATTCATTCTAAAAAATTAGATAGAATTTACTTGCAACATTGTATTGTGTACATGTAGATGCTATGTTATGTAATTTCAATTGTTATAAACCTTATTAGTGAAAGCTTCTTTCCACAGTCTATCTGTGCGTGCTCTGAGTAGTGTTGGATAAATTTTAATATATATACAGACGAAAAGCATATAAAATAGGTACGTAAAAAATTTACGTCCATTATTTTTTAATGGACTTAAAAGATGCGATATTCAATGTCCATTGTACCAAATAATGGACGTAAAAAATACCCTGTGGAGCATCTTTCATGTCCATTATTTCAATAATGGACTTAAAAGATGCCACAAGGCAACTATTCAACGTCCATTTAATGAATAATGGACGTAGAACATGCCACTTAGGGAATTTTTTAAGTCTATCTACCAAAAAAATAGACTTAAAAATGACATATTTGAAGTCTATTATAGATAAAATAGACATGGAATATTTGCATATTTTAAGTCCATTAATACTTATTGGACGTAAAAAAAAATTTCTACGTCCATTACATAATGGACTTGAAAAGTCAATATTTTCTATGTCCCCTGCATTAAGTCCCCTCAAAAATGGACTTTAAAAGTCCAAAATAATGGACTTAAAAAATGTCTTCTGTAGTAGTGTTGTTATCGAATGTGCCCGATTCTAGACTTCTCACATTGCATACACCATTTTCTCACTACATTTGCGCTAATTCTTTCCATGGATTTATGTATTTCGATTCATGTGGTGTGCTTGGTGTAGGTACTATATCTTTTGTGTTGGATAACTCTTTTCAGGCCTATCATTTGGGAGTGTTTCATCATACCAATCACACATCTTCACTTTTGGATCCCCTACATATGGATCCTAGACCACCACTGAGGAGGACGAAATCAAACCTTCTCTTGATTCTCCTCTCTAGTTACAAGCCGCCATGATCATAAGGTTGTCTCTCTCCTTTCCTTATTCTTTGATTAAATTGATATATTGTATTGAACAAGTGTGGGGGAGGTACGTCCTGTTAGAATCTTAAGTTTGATGAAGACTGATCCATAGAAAATGCTTTAGGAAAATCCTTAGCTGATATAAATATTATCTATCATATTGAGCTAATGGACTATGCTTGCGATAACATCTGCTGTACATTATATGCTTAATTGTTTAGCTAACAGTTCAAGTGCAGAAATTACACTATGAAGCTAGCGATAGCAGATCAAGTTAGCGCTACTAGAAAAGATGCTATGAAAGTACAGGTGTTCAGAACGCACAGTCTAGCCTACTCTACGTATGAACAGTTAAAGCCAGATCAGAAGTTTGAACTATCTGAAGAATAGTATCCATCTCCAGCGGCTATAAACCTCTCACGTCTATATTCTAACGGTCATATGAAACTGAATCAAAAGACAATCTGTGAAGGTATAAATAGAACAAGATCTGCTTCCAGGAAAATGACGAGATAATCAACGAACAAATCTTCAACGAAAGATGAACAGGGCTTTATACCGAATTGCAAATTCCTCAGATTGAGAGCATTAGAAAGAAGAGCTAGAGCTATACTTTGTTCAGATTATAAAGCTCTATATTGTACTCCATCATACATTACTCTGTACTTAAGTGTTTATCACTATCTGTTCATAGAGTGAACTTCATTGTTGAAATTCTCTACTGTTTTGTGGTAGTTCATTAGCTTGGTGCTTTGTGAACTGGGTGGTAACCTTACAGGTAGTAAGGGGGAGTGTTTAGAAGGATTCTAAAACTCTGTAAAGGTTGGTAGGTGAACCTGTGTTCGTAAAACCTGTGATAGGCTTCTCTTGTGCCAGGATTAAACAAGAGGGTAGTGGAAATCTCAGGTGGAGCCTGAGGACTGGATGTAGGTCTGGGTTGACTGAACCAGGATAAATTTTGTGTGTATTATCTCTTCCCTTAACTCCTTCAGTTTTTCAACGTATCTACATTATATATCTCTTCGTGCATTTACCAAGTTTTGAATTACTCTGTAATAATTTGAAAAAGGTTTTGAGAAGATTTCCTTCACAGTGTTTAAAGAAAAGAAAAGATTTCAAAAAGGTTTAAATTTTATGCTGTCACCCAATTCACCCCCCTCTTGGGTGACAGCCAGTACTCTCAATTGGTATCAGAGCAGGTCACTTGTTTAAAGGATCCAACGATCTCAAGTGAAAAGATCATGGCTGATTTTGAGTACAATACTTTCTCAGAAGATTTTGATCATACCATTCCACCTCTGCCTGAAAATATTGACTTTTCGTTTTGGAAAGCTAGGATGAAAAGTTTTATCAAATCAACTGACTATTATATGTGGAATGTTTTTATAAACAAGGTTGATTTTAAACCTAGAAAGAATATTGACTTTTCGTTTTGGAAAGATAGGATGAAAAGTTTTATCAAATCAACTGACTATTATATGTGGAATGTTTTTATAAACAAGGTTGATTTTAAACCTAGAAAGGATTGGACTGAAAAAGACAAGAAAATGTTTTCCTTGAATATTAGAGCAATGCAAATTCTGCAAAAAGGGTTAACTGAAAATGATTTTCAGAAAATTAGATCTTGCTATAGTGCTAAAGATATATGGGATACACTTGAATCTATGTATATCACTAATCATCCTGTTGAAACTGAAAGTGTTGACAGTGAGTTTCAAAGATACATATCCATGGATGATGAATCTCTAGAAGCTGAGATTGAAGAAGGAGAAATCATAGAACCTCTTCCAGATTCAGTCAGCACAGAAGGACAAGAGATAGATGACTGTCAAGAGCTCTGTTTGAACAAATCTGATCAATCACTCTCAAGAGCTCAAGAAGCAGCTAAGGTATACAGTTTCAATTTTTGTGTCCATAAGAAAAACAATTTTGATCTGCATAAAACTGATTTACAACCTATCACATATCATATTTCAAAGACTGAAAATGTTTTAAATCCTGCTGGGAAATATTTTGGGAAGAAAGATTTTTTAAATGAAAACAATTTGAAATTGCACTCTTCTGACCATCACAATAATTGCATAAAATTTCATGTTACACATCATCCTATTATTTGCTATTATTGTGGTAAATTTGGTCATATTTCTCACACATGTAATATTAGAAGAAATTCAAAAGTCAGAAATAGATTAGTCTGGGTACCAAAAGGACATGTAAAGTCCAAGACTAACAATGAAGGACCCAAATATAAATGGGTACCAAAATGTCCATCTAGTACCTTATATGTGCAGATTAATTCTGGAAGAAAGGGACATCATGGTACAAAGACAACAGAGAAGAATCCAAGAGTTTCTCATGCTTCAAGAAAAAGGTTCACAGAACCTAAATACAGAAGGAGAACTCATGGGAAAGCCACTGCTACAACATCTGGTTCAAATCATAAAAGACAGTGGACAGCAATAACAAGATCATGTTCTATCTCAAGAATAAGCCACCACAAATTACCATTCAATTACCTTGAGGAGAACAAAAGAAATGGAATTCCACATACATCAAGAAGAAGATTTTTGAATTCTGTTTCTCATGAGAGAACTTGGCTACCCAAGCACAAGCTTATTAGACCTCTTTGGGTGAGCCAAAGCAATCCTCCAAGTATCTAAGGTAGAAGTAATCAAGGGTAAAATCTCCCACTTCATTATCAGTAATATTTATTGAGATTTTACACTCTAAAACCTTAGAAATGAACATCGAATCATGTATTGAAGACAATTGCAAAATATATACACAATGTTCATAACCTAGCTCTTATATACATGCATATTGATTCAAAGGAGAATATATTTATATATTTTTGTGCATGAAGTCATAATTAATTCACTATGCTCAATTACCCTAAATTGATTACATCTTTTAAAGCATATGAATTATGTTGATTATTACCTACAAACTAACCATGAGCAGATCCATATGAAATTGGATACTGAAGAAAAGAAAAGAGTTATAAGTTTTGTAGGTAACTCGGAGAGAAAGCTTCAAGACTATAATCTATATGTCTTCTCAAGTCTTAATGAGCTGAACTTTATGTTTGGATTTTGGTGGAGAACCTGTAAAAGTTAATATCGACATCTTTCCACCTAAATCAAAGCCACTGCATGGACTAGACTGATCAATCAATAATGAAGTTCACTTTATGTTTGGATTTTGGTGGAGAACTTGTAAAAGTTAATATCGACATCTTTCCACCTAAATCAAAGCCACTGCATGGACAAGACTGATCAATCAATAATGAAGTTCACTATCGCTAGCATTCGCAGGGTAGAGCCAAGATTGAGTTGATTACCACCAAAAAAAAATCTACTTATAGCAACTCTCAAATTCTGATAGCAATCTTCTACCCAGACAAGTGCAATTATGGTGATATCATTTTTACCCTATCCTTAATAAATATCATTGTGGCTGGATAATGGATGATTGCTTGTCAAAATTAACAAACAATTCTTGAATTATTTGTCAGATTGCTATATGATTGAAAAGATGAGGTTGTGTATAGTATTATCCTATGAGGAACCTATGAAATGCAATTGAAAGTTGTTTAAAATTCAACTCAGCCTGCTTAGAAAATTACACCCAATAAAATGTTAAATCTTAAGATTTGTAGTTCTGACCCATCGATGGTAAGTTCTACTATCGCTAGTTATGTGCAGAACAAAAGCCTGTCAAGAGTACAATGGCGATCGGGATGGCACTGAACTGAGTCACTTGCTATCGCTAGCCAAAAAGCATCATCGATAGCAAAGTCAGCTATCGATAAAAGGAAGGAGTAAGTGCACTGAACTGAGTCACTTACTCAGCGTGGGATCATGCCTGATAGCGATAGCTACTCATATTAGCGATAGCATGTCACTTAACAGGTCAGAATGCGAAACATTAGCTGAAGGTAAAACCCTAAACCCTAAAACTTATAAAGCTGGATCATGTGCATTTGCATTCCTTACTCATCTGCATTTTCTCTTCTACTCCAAAAACTCTCTGAACATTCCTACATTCATTTGCCTCTCGTCTTTCAAAAACCTAAACCCCAAAAATGGCCAGAACCAAAGTTCCGAGTTTAAGTGATGTTCAGCCTACCTCTAGCGCTAAAACTTCTACTCAATCCGCTAGTAAGAGGTCCAAAACTCAGAAAGAAGTGTCATTCTCTAAAGAAGTAGCTGAATCAGGTTCTAAACGTCAAAAGCGAACTACCTCTGATTTGCCCTACTCAGAAGAACCCCTTAAGGCCCCAAGCGCTGTCTTCGTAAAACGAAAAACCCTAGATAGGACTGCTGTCTGGGTTGATTTGGAATATTTCAAACAGAATGGTTTCAACTTGGATGCCTGGCTTCTTCCATACAAAAACTGGCTCAGTATTTAGAATGCTTACAATGAGGAAGTTCTGAGGTCATTTTATTCGAGCATGAAAGCCAAGCCAGAGTATAAGAAAAAGGAGCTCGTCAATATTGTGTTTGAGGCATCAGTTAGAGGAAGGGGGATTTCTTTCAACTGGTTAGCTATTAACAAGATTCTAGGAATATTTGAAGCAGAATATAACAAGTGGTACTCTTCTGAGCCCTACTCCGAGGAAGAACTTGCAGAAATTTATGAAAACTCCTCAAATAAGCCAGCCATCATGCTTGTGGTCAACAGAATACTTCACTATGTGTATACCAGATTAATGACTCACAAGGCAGGGAATTTCAGTAACCTTCCCAAGATAGACAACCCCTGGCTGCCAAATATGATTTCAAAAGTTCCTTTAAATCCAGGGCAATTGATATCAATGGAGCTTTATCGATACTTATCTGAAAATTCTGCCAAGGCCCCTCTTTCATATCCTCAGCTCATGTCTTATCTCCTTGAGTTCTCAAAGATCAAGTCTACCGGAGAAAAAGACAATAAAAAATTGCAAACAAGTTACCATCTCCACTCTGAGAAAGATGGGGATTCCTATTAAATCAAGTGGTGCTATTTCTGGTTCTGAGGCCTCTCATGCTCCTTCTACATCAGCTCAGTCTCAACCTATGGAGGAAGAGACTCAATCTCACAGAACTCCTTCTCCTCAGAGGCAGCATAATCTTGGTCAAGAGGCCCCTCCATCAGCTCCTGTAACGTCAAAGTCAATTCTTTTCAAGAATGCAATAGAAGAAATTGTGTTCAGGGTCTCTGCTGAACTTAATCTAGCTTTGGAAATGCAAAAATCAGAGTTGTTGAAGCCTATTCGAGAGCTACAGTCTCAAGTGAGAAATCTAGAAGAACACCTTTGCCTCGTCCCTGAGCATGTCAAACAAAGGGCCACAGTTTCCCCTCAGCAGGTACTTCATCACATCATCATTCCCCTCTAAATTTTCACTCACCCTCTCGTTCCTCTTCCAAACACTCATTTTCAACCCCTTCTTCCTCTCTTCACCTATCACATTACCCATCTCCTTCCACCTACAAACATCCTAGCGATAGTCATCCTTCTCAAACCAAAATCTCAACACCTACAGATACCCCTACCGATAACCCTTCCCCTATCGCTAGCCCTCAAACACAAGACTCATCCCAACCACCAGAGTCCCAACACCACGGACAACCCCTATCGCTAGCACCATCCCTAGCGATAGCATTCCTACTTCAACAATTCAGCCAACCATCGCTACCACTATGAAAAACCCTCCTTCTCCTCCCATCTCTTCTCAAATTCCTGATCAACCTTCTTCATCTACCCCTGCCAATGATGATGATAACAAGTGGGAGAATCAAAGGGAAAACAATGTGGCAGAAGAAGGCTTAGTAGAAGGCCAAGTGGAGGATGCATCTGATGAGGAAGTCAATGCATCAATCAATCCAGATGGTTCTCCTGATAATGAAGCTCAAAAAGAGGATATGAGCATGGCTATGGTTACAGTTGAAGAAGAATTTAAACCAGTCTCTGTCAATTTGACTCCTCATTATATTCGTCGAGCACAAGAGCTGCATGAGGAAGTTGCATAATTTCTAGAAAGATTAGATCAGTCCCAAAAAGAAGAAGAGGAGAAAGATGCAGCAAGGGCAGAAGCTGAAAAAGAGAAGGAAAAGGAAAAAGTCCCTATTCAGACTACCTCTCAGAATCTGGAACTTAGTGGAAAAGAAAAAGCATCAGAGGTTCAGTCTGCTCCCAAAAAGATAAGGATCAAGAAATCTGCTCCCAAGCCTCCAGGAAAGAAATTCAGGGCATCTAAAGGGATTGTAATTGAGGAACCCAAGTTAGCCCCTAAGTCATCTCAGAGGAAAGCAGCACCTAAGGGGAAAGGAAAATCTGTCAAGCCTCCTCCAAAGAAAAAGAAGAAGCAGTTGAGTTATTGGGAAAGAGCTCTAGATCAATTAATTCAGAAATCTCCTCCCTCTCCTCCTAAGAAGAAAGCAGTCTCTAAAAAGAAGAAAGCTCCTGCTAAGATAAAGGAGGTTGAAATTGAATCTGAATTACTTGAAGATCCCTCAACTGATTCTGGGAAAATAAGCAATGAGTCTGGAGATTATGAGTTAGACACCTCTTATTGCAAGGATGATTCTGATTCTGAATAAACCAAATAGTCTAAATCACTCCTTAAAACCATTCTCATATGCATTCTACATAATCTGAATGATTGACCATTTTGTACTCTTTTTCCTAGTATTTTCTTTTGCAATTCAAGATACAAACGTACATCTTTTATCTCAATCATTGTTCTGAACATACTCCATTCATGCATTATTATTCCTTTATGCTTAATGATGATATACACTCTGAAAAAGTATATATGCTTATGTTTTGTCATCATCAAAAAGGGGGAGAATGTTAGAATCTTAAGTTTTGATGAAGACTGACCCATAGAAAAACATAAGTGTAAAGTTACCTCTGAATTAAACGAGTAAAATCTGATAGGTGTCATCTCTATCGCTAAGTGTATCTCTATAGCTAATAGACAGAGCCATAGCAAGTGAAGACTTAGAAATAACAAGGTTAATATCAATCACTAAGTCGTTTCACTATCGCTAAAAAAAGATACCATCGCTAGAAGTTCATTGATAATTTAAGTAAATGAAACCAGCAGAAAAATGAACTAAGTCCGTGAACAGAAGAAATCAGCTAGCGATAACAGGTTAAGCTATCGATAACAAAAGTGCTTCAGATTATAATCACTCAGATAGCTAGTAACCTAAGATAATTATCAAAATGATAACATAGCTACTAGCGATAACTCTTTCAGCTATCGATAATAGGATACCATGAAACACCCTTTAATAACCATCTGTATCATTAAAAGCTTACAAGCAAACAAGAGTCTAATAATAATGAAATTAGCTATTGATAGATAACTGTTTATAAATGACATAGCTAGTGTGCTAAGTGCTGAACAAGAAGAATCTGCTAGCGATAATGTTCATGTCTATCGATAGAAAATGCTTTAGGAAAATCCTTAGCTGATATAAATATTATCTATCACATTGAGCTAATGGACTATGCTTGCGATAACATCTGCTGTACATTATATGCTTAATTGTTTAGCTCACAGTTCAAGTGCAGAAATTACACTATGAAGCTAGCGATAGCAGATCAAGTTAGCGCTACTAGAAAAGCTGCTATGAAAGTACAAGTGTTCAGAACGCACAGTCTAGCCTACTCTACGTATGAACAGTTAAAGCTAGATCAGAAGTTTAAACTATCTAAAGAATAGTATCCATCTCCAACGGCTATAAACCTCTAACGTCTATATTCTAACGGTCATATGAAATTGAATCAAAAGACAATCTGTGAAGGTATAAATAGAACAAGATCTGCTTCCATGAAAATGACGAGATAATCAACGAACAAATCTTCAACGAAAGATGAACAGGGCTTTATACCGAATTGCAAATTCCTCAGATTGAGAGCATTAGAAAGAAGAGCTAGAGCTATACTTTGTTCAGACTATAAAGCTCTATATTGTACTCCATCATACATTACTCTGTACTTAAGTGTTTATCACAATCTGTTCATAGAGTGAACTTCATTGTTGAAATCCTCTACTGTTTTGAGGTAGTTCCTTAGCTTGGTGCTTTGTGAACTGGGTGGTAACCTTACAGGTAGTAAGGGGGAGTGTTTAGAAGGATTCTAAAACTCTGTAAAGGTTGGTAGGTGAACCTGTGTTCGTAAAACCTGTGATAGGCTTCTCTTGTGCCAGGATTAAACAAGAGGGTAGTGGAAATCTCAGGTGGAGCCTGAGGACTGGATGTAGGTCTGGGTTGACTGAACCAGGATAAATTTTGTGTGCATTATCTCTTCCCTTAACACCTTCAGTTTTTCAACGTATTTACATTATATATCTCTTCGTGCATTTACCAAGTTTTGAATTACTCTGTAATAATCTGAAAAAGGTTTTGAGAAGATTTCCTTCACAGTGTTTAAAGAAAAGAAAAGATTTCAAAAAGGTTTAAATTTTATGCTGTCACCCAATTCACCCCCCTCTTGGGTGACAGCCAGTACTCTCACGTCCTAGTAGGTAAAAAGTAGATTTTACAATTCAATAAAATCCCTAGGCATTGTTGCGATGATTGCACCATACTTGCATCCATTATTCCTCTCTGATTCTTAGACATCACCTCATGTCGATTGTACCATTCTCTACTCTTCTCCCTCTTTGTGTAGGCGACGTGTATGCTCCAATCTAGAATTGGACTTCATACTTTCCACTACATTTAGAGCTTGGTCAATTGATATTTGGTCATTTTGAACATTGAGGACAATGTTTTGTTTAAGTGTGGGGGAAAGTAGTTGCATATCTTGTTGGCATCTTTGTGGTTTCTTTGCTTTATTTCCCTTGATTAGTGGTAACTTTGGGCAATCTTTGATTATTTTTGAATTTTTTTTCCAAAATTTGGCTTGTTTTCGCTTTTGGCATTGACTATTATGTGCAAAGGGTTTCATTTGTCATTATAGACCCGTTAGGAGTGAAATCAAGTGCTTTTCAACTTATTTTTATAAAAAACCTAGTTTGCCCTACTTTTTTGAAAACCTGTGCAAGAAGCCCCATCTTATATTGTTTGTTATCTTGGACTTTGGGTAGAGTTTGCAATGGCCTTAGCCTTTGCTTTTCAATTTTTGATGGTTGGATATGAGACTTGTTGAAGCATGCATTGTGAAAAATGCTTTGTAATTGATTGTTAATGGTGATATGTGAGATTAGCCTTGCCGTGAGGTAATTGAGCCTAATTTCCATACATGAGTGCATTTTGCTTAGTGTGTTAACTTCTAGAACTTGTTTCAACTCTTGGTCAAAATTACATTAGCATATGTGTTTTGAAAGTGATTGAGGCATTCATTTTATCACCTCTTCATCCCAAACACAAGCCCTAATCATTCATCCATTGTCCACCCTTTGAGCCATTCATTGGTTGATCTGCATTGAATTGAGTTGTTGAATGTAGCATTTTGTTGAGTTAAATTGTAAAAGACACTTGTGCAAATATGTATGATGCCATGTAAATAAAAGAAAAGATAGCATGAAAAATAAAAAGAAGAAAAAGAAAAGAAAAGAAAGGAAGGTAGAAAATAAAAAAGATTGCAAAAATATGGCATATTGAAATGTGTGGCTAGTTTGAGTTCAAATGTGTAAATTCAGTTGCTACAATGCATTTTTGAATTTTGCTCATGCATTTCAATCATTTTCATTTCATATCTCATTTTTCGATCCATATAGCTTTCTCCCATTAATAACCTCAAAGTCCTCATGATTCAGTTCATGCTTTATAAATGGAGATCTTAGATTAGTTACAAGCTTATGGTAAGTTGCATATTAAGCAATTTGAGCGAAAGAACCCATACGGTGAGATGAGTTAAACACTTCAATCCTTGAGAGTTCTCACATATTTCCATTTGCTTCTAATTACATTGTCAATCTTTCCTTTGCATGTCTTAAGCATTTCTCATTCCAACTTAAGATTGCTTATTAGATTAGGCCATTGTCATTGCTTATCTATACTTTGTCCAGGAGTACAAAGTTCTAAGTGTGGGGGAATGATTGCACTTGATTATTTTATGTTTCTAACCACTAATTTTGGGAAATTAACACTTTTCCTAAGCTAATACATGGCAATTTAAGCACTTTTACATTTAGAGTTCCAATGCATTGAGTTAATTGTATTTTGGTGCTAAATTGAGCATTTTAAGGTTTAAACTCATGCATTTCTTATTTATGGGCTTGAGATATTACATTTGTGTTTGAATTTGTCATTGTAGGAAGTCTTGATAAAGATGGGCCCGAATTCCAGAAATTACAATTTAGTGCTCGAATTTCAGAAATTACACCTAGGTCCCGCTGCACTGCGTATCCCAATTGGGCAAGGACGAGTTGGGAAATTTGGGAGATTAAAGGAAGGCAAAGATGGAATAAAAATTGTTAGGTTCATTTCTATATTTTTTTTAAATAGAGATTAAATGAGTAAGGGTCCAGTTTGGAAGCTTATTTGGGTATCCAGCAAAAACCCTTAGATTTTGGGCTTAATTTTCTTGAACCAAACAGGCCTTAAGCCCTTTCAGGCCTAAAACACATCCAGAGCACGAAAATACTGGATAGATTCAACCATCACAGCCACCATACAGAATCATCATCGCATCAAGCTTCTTCATCTTCATCACCTCTCGCCTCTTACCACCATCGACCACCGTCACCCTCCACCGTCTCCACCTCCATTTTCTCCATCTAGGTCGGCGATTTCTACCATCAATCCATACACACACACACTATTCAGTCAACCATTCACACTCTCCCGGCATTCCTCTCACTCATCCCCTTCTACATCATTCAAGCCAAAACACCATCACCCTTTCTCGGCTTCATTCACTTCCTCCGCCTACAACCACCATTTTCTTCCCATTCTTCATCTTTCCCATCACCGTTCATCATCGCCACACACATTCCCTTCAGTTCCAGATTTGGCCAAACTCTCTTCTTCCCATGCCATTTTCTTAAATCAACACTTATCACCATTTTTCATCCCCAACAATACTCTCGGCCACTCACCATCTTCCTACACAACTCCCATTCGTTCTTCAATCCGTTCCCATCACTTCATTCCCGCATCCCATAGCCAATGAACTCAAGGAGCTTGTTGAGTATGTTTGTGCTGTTGTGATGGCCGGTTGATTGGGCAATTCTTGGTGGCAACAATGCAATTGGAGTTTCAATGCTTAACTAGGGGAGTCCTTCAGCTTATTTTCATGTCTAATTTCATATATGTGTTCAGATTCTTATGCCTTTGTATTATATGTGTTGATTAGAAAATGATGCTATAATTTCTATGCTTATATGTAGATTTCTATTGGGTCTTACTTGTAATTAAGCGATTGCTTTTACTTGTATGAACCTTAGTGTTTGTATCTTGGCATTATTCAATTGATGTGGTAGAATTGCTTATCTCCTTTGGATTGCTAGCTTGGATTAGTGCATTTGTTCATCGCTTTAGCACTAGACACTAGATCCATTCTTGAAGGGTCAAATTACACCTTCAAGAAGAGACTCATTGTTTCCTTGTCTACTCACACTACCAAGCGGTTTTTAACAATTGCCTAGTTGTCTAATTGTGCAATCGATGCGCCGAATCAATTAGTAACTAGGTTAATTGGACTTAGGCGATTGTCTTTGGTTTTAACATTTGGTCTTGGATTTTGAACTCCCAATTCATTTGAGAAGCTATGAAGATTGCAAAGTTTTCACCAAGAATCCATTCTATTAAAGAGTTTTTCAAATCACTTTTCTTTGCTTTCCTAAATCTAAAGAGCCAAAAACAAGTCCCTTTACATTTCTATAAGGCAAAAATACCAAAAAGACTTTTCTCAATGAAAAACCCCGGTTTAATCACTTTCTTCATGCATTTAGGTTAGTCTAGGCATCAAAATAAGTTGACTCCTTTGAGAGACGACCCGAGGTTGAGCCACTTTGCTCAAGCCTTGGTTTCACATATTTTCTTGCATTTGACCCCGAGGCGTACCATTCCGACAAAGGTCAAATCAAGCCTATTTTTAGCTTTCCAAGTACAGAGTTGTTCAGACCTACTTAAGGAAGTTTACGTTAGGACACACTCTGTTCAAAAGAGCCATTGGAGCTCACCTACCCTTTCAGTGATAGAAGAAGAGAGATGAGCTAAAGCAAAATCAAGTATAATGGAATAAATGCATAGCAGAATACATCTCCAATACTCCACCAGATCACTCAACTCTCTTGACGTGTTCAACGGCCATATTGTCAACGGATATATTTTTAGAAGAAACTATATATGCCTTTGGGTAGAGGTTAGTTAAAAGAATTGATTGCCACATTGATTATCTGTATCCACTGCATTCAATACTCTCAATAGTTACTATTCTCATATTCTTAAGTGTGTAACAAAATCTGTTCAATTGAGTGAACAATTACCCTGTATTCTTTATCAAAGTGAGAATTACTCTTAAGATAGTGGGATCTTAAGAGTAGGGTGTAAACTTACAAAGTGTAAGGGGGAGTGAGCTGTAAAGAGGGAAGTTCTTGTTGTCACTTGTAAAGGCTGTCAAGAGCCTGACTTAATCTTGAGGAATTAGTGGAACACAACTGCAGGTTGGAGAACTGGACGTAGGCCATGTTTGGGCTGAACCAGTATAAACTGTGTTGTTTCTTAGAGATAGATTTTAAAAGCACAATTCACCCCCTCTTGTGCATTCCTGCCTGTTTCATTTGGTATCAGAGCCTGGTCTTCTCAGATTCCACAGATCCCACGATCAAGAAAAGAAAAGATCTATCATGGCAGGATATGATAACGTGCTTCCAGAAGGCAGCTCAATCAACAAACCCCCTGGGTTCAATGGTGAACATTATACTTTTTGGAAGATGAAGATGAAGGTGTTTATCAAATCATCTGGGTATGATCTCTGGAGGATAGTTGAAGGAGGAAATCTTATTCCCAGGAAAACAGAAAATGGAGTTCAAGTGCCAAAGCTCCCTCAGGAGTTAATAGATGATGATAAAGGAGACCTGGAACTCAACAGCAGAGTAGTCTTGATTCTTCAGAATGCTCTAAGTCAAAAGGAATACTTTAGAGTATGTCATCTGGAGACTGCAAAAGAGATGTGGGATGCCCTAACAGTTGCTCATGAGGTGACCAGTGGTGTAAAGACTAGAAGAGTTGAGCAACTTATTACTGACTTTCATTTATTCAAGATAGAAGAAGGAGAACCAATTAGGGAGCTGGAAATCAGGTTCACTCACTTGATCAACAATCTTACAGCTCTAGGAAGAAGGATCTCAGAGGCAGAACAAGTCTCCAAAATCTTAAAGATTCTGACTCCTGAATGGCAGATGAAAGCTACTGCAATCCAAGAAATGAGAGGAGAATCCATGAGCTCCATCACTTCATTATTTGGAGATAAAAAGAAAAAGAATCTTGCACTAACAGCCTCTACAAAAAATGATGAGGATGAGGAATATGAGGAGGAACTGGATGATGATGAGATGGCCTTTATGGTCAGAAAATTCAGAAAGTTCTTCAGAAATGGAAGGAGATACTAGAAAGGTGGCCCAAGCAACATCAGAAAGGACTCCCAGAAAAATGCTCCTGTATGCTATGAATGTAAGAAGCCTGGACACTTCAAAGCTGAATGTCCAAGTCTTCAAAGATTTAAAGAGAAAGAGAAAAAGAAGGAGAAGTTCCAAGGTAGAAAGAAAGCCTACGTTTCATCTATATGGGGAGACAGTTCGGATGAGGAGACTAGTGATGTTGAGGAAGCAGCCAACCTCTGTCTGGTGGCTCAAGAGGAATCATCCGATAGTGAGGTATATTCTACTAACCCATCTTTTCAAGAGCTTCAAAATGCTTATGATGATATACATATTGAATTTGAAAAGTTAGCAAAAGAAGTATCTATTTTGAGAAAGAAAAACAAATAACTTGAAAAGAAAGTTGAAAAACTTGATTGTGAAAAATGTAAACAGATTTCAGAAAAGGCTTTTCAAGAGAATCTTGATTGCAAGAATTGTGAAACACATCTGAAAGAAAATGAGAAAATTTCTGAACTTTTAAAAAAGTTCACCAAGAGCACAGAAATACTTGATATTATGCTAATGAATCAAAAGGCATATAGAGATAAAACTGGGATAGGATATGATTCAATTCCCGAAAACTTGAAAGGAAATAAATATGTGCCAAAGGAAAAATCATACTGGAAGTTTTTCAGAAAAGCTTCAGATAATTCATCACCTTTTTCTTTCTGCAATTACTGTAACAGAAAAGGCCATTCTGAATCAACATGTTATCTTAAGAAACATGGATTATCAAAATCATACAAGTGGGTCCCTAAAAGAACACATGAGCCTAAGATCCACTTGGATCAAAGGCAACAAACTAATCCCAAAGGACCCAAGAAAATCTGGGTACCTACAACTATTTGGTCTGTACAGGTATGTCTCACAGCATCCAACAATGCTAAATGGTATATAGACAGTGGATGCTCAAGACACATGACAGGAGACAAAGAGAAACTGGACAACCTGATTTTAAAGGATGGTGCCAAAGTTAGCTTTGGAGGAAATCAGTCTGGTAAAATTGCTGGGAAAGTAGACATTGGTCCAGTCAAGGATATCTATCTTGTGGAAGGTCTCTACCACAACTTGCTCAGTGTCAGTCAAAGTACTGACAGAGGTAACTGGGTAATTTTTGACTCAAATGAATGCCTCATAGTAGATAAAAAGGAATTAGCTATAGACAAATCGAATATAAATTATAGACTGAAAGCTAACAGGAATGGAAATCTGTATGTAGTAGATTTAAGGGTTAAGGGTCAAAAATATACATATGATTTTGTCAAAAGTTCATCCAGCACCAAATGTTTTTTTTGGACTGATCTGAACCGTTCCTAATACGCCTTAGGGTTCAAATGCAAAATATTATTTTTACCAAGGATTGCACTATAGTGGTGCGATCCCAGATCGTCTCTCATGGAGCCTGATGAACTATCCTAGGGAAACTAAATGCAATGAAAGCTATAAAAACTTGGGGAATAAGAGTAGGAATTTTTGGTATTTTTCATAAAGGGAATTAAAGACTTGTTTTTGGTATTTTTAGGATGAATATGAATGGTTAATGGAATGCGAATGATGGGATGCTCTCTTGGCTAGGGTAGACATGTGGCAAGCATATACTTCACACTCTTGGGGAATTAAGAGATAATTGGACCAAGCTCATGCAAGTAATAAACAATTAGTCTTAATTGAAGGAATAGGTCGGTGACAACCCACCCAACCTCAATAGACCAACTGGGTTAATTATAGTCTAACATTAACTAGAAATAGGTTCCAATAGATAGAATAACTTGGGTCCCATCCAAATTACTCAATATCCTTTCGGATCCAATAACTAATCAAAATTAGCTTATAATCAAATCCTCATACGTATAAAAATTTATCCAATTATGTCATGCGATTGTATTTAATCAATAGTATTGTTTCTTAGGTGAGATTAATTGATGGAATTACTTAATCATGTAAAGAAGAAACTCAACATCAACATGCTCAAGCCCAATAAATCAACCAAAGGACATAATCAAGATAAAATAAATGGACTAAATCACCACACACAATGATAGGTAATAAAATCAACAAGTACTCATGAAGATAATGTCAATCGAAAGATAGATGGAACCAAACTAGATATAATACAACACAAAGGTGAAATTAACAATTACATAGCCTATAGTCTCAACATAATTGAAATCCAAACATAAGAAAAACAAATGCTCAAGGAAATAGATGGAAATCCATGGCTACATAATTGGAACTAATGAAAAACTCCCCTAGAATGGAAGAATAGCTTGCTTCACGTCATCCCGTCGTCCAAGAGAGCACCGAGTCGGATTACTTCTTCATAGAGGAGGAGAAATCACCTGAGAGGATCTACAACTCAAACTCCATGGTGAACCTGTGAAGGATTGTGGAATGGAGGAAGGAATTGGTGGAAGAGATGAGAGAATTGGTGTATTGTGGTCTGAATTGGTGGTGAATGGTGGTGTGGAAGAGGAAATTTGAGTATAAATTTAAAGAACAAGATAGGAAACCCAAAAACCTTCCTAATTCTCTCTAGATTACTTGGGAAGGTCGAATTCATCCTTTAGGAAACAATGGAGAAGACCCAATCACCCAAGATTTGGAAATAAACTAAAAACTTCCGTTTCAGAATTTTTATCGGGCCCTCACTGTGACGAGTCACGGCGAGGAAACTGACTTGCTGTGTGCTCTCTGACCTTCGCCGTGGCCCTCGCCGTGAGGGGCTAAGGCGAGGACCATAAAATTTTTCTTTGCTTTTCTCACCTTTTCTTCATTTAGGGCATCATCCTTTGCACCTATAATGGGAAATTAAAGTATATGTGAGGTATTTTAAGTCCATAATCATGAAATGCATGAGTTAAAAACCTAATATGCTTAAATTACTATGGAAATGCAACTAATTCCTTAAGTATGGACCATGCATGCAATTGTACTTAATTCCCATTGAATTCTCCAAAACTGAATGCTAATTTCCCATTATTAGTAGTTAAAATAATATAATAATCATGCACGATCATGGACCAAAAATACACATGAGTTTTCAAACTGGATCAAAAATCACATTTATAGTTATATTCCGAAAAAAATGATTGGTGTTGGATGAACCTTTTTAAAAAATCACATGTGTAGTTTTGACCCTAATTTAACTGTAGATGTGTATTTTTGATCTAATTTGAAAACTCATGTATATTTTTGGTCCAAAAAATAACATTTGGTGCTTGATGAACTTTTGACAAAAACACATGTGTATTTTTGACCCTTAACCCTAGATTTAAATCAGCATCTTTCTGAAAAATGCTTTATAAGCAATTATGATAACTGCTGGTTATGGCACAAAAGATTAGCTCATGTTAATATGTCTCAACTTGAGAAATTAATCAAAAAGGATTTGGTTATTGGGATACCAAATATGAAAGTAAAATCTGATCTGGTATGTAAAGCATGTCAAAAGGGGAAACAAACAAAGCCCTCCTTTAAACCTAAGAAGGAAGTTACCACTACTAGACCCCTAGAACTAATTCATATGGATTTGGTTGGTCCAGCAAGAGTGAAGAGTCTAGGAGGAAGTCTGTACACTCTTGTGATTGTGGATGACTATTCTAGGTTCACTTGGACTATGTTTCTTTCCTCCAAACATGAAACATTTGATGCTTTTTATGTGTTTGCTAAGAAGGTGCAGAATGAAAAAGACAAGAAAATCAGCTCAATCAGGACAGATCATGGAGGAGAATTTGAGAACCAAGACTTTCTGGAGCTGTGCAAAGAAAATGGCATCAATCACAATTTCTCAGCCCCTAGAACCCCTCAACAGAATGGAGTAGTTGAAAGGAAGAACAGAGTACTCACTGAGATGGCTAGAATAATGCTCAATGAAAAGGAAGTATCTCAAGTGTTCTAGGCAGATGCAATGAATACTGCATGTTACATTTCAAACAGAGCCTACATTCGAAAGGGAATGGATAAGACTCCATATGAGCTTTACAAAGGAAGAAAGCCAAATGTGAGCCACCTTAAGGTTTTTGGATCCAAATGCTTCATCCACAACAATGGGAAGGAAAACCTAGGTAAATTTGATCCTAAATCTGATTCTGGAGTCTTCATTGGCTACTCTAGTAGAAGTAAGGCTTATAGAGCTTTTAATAAAAGAACCTCCACTGTTGAAGAGTCAGTTCATGTAGTCTTTGATGAAACAGACTCTGAACAGAATATTGCAACAGAAGATGAATTAATTTTTCAAAAGAGGCCTAAAAACTCTACACAATCATTACCTTCACCAAATGAATCCCATAAGGAGGGACAAGAGGACGATCCTCATGATACACCAGCTGGACCCTCAGCCTGGAGACATCACAAGGATCATCCACCTGAGAAAATCATTGGTGGTGTTAATGAAGGTGTTAAAACCAGAAATCAAGTTCAAAATGAAATGCACTTCTCTGCCTTTATCTCTGAAATTGAACCTACTTGCATTGAAGAAGCTTTAGTAGACTGTGACTGGAAAGTTGCAATGCAAGAAGAGCTCAATCAATTTGAAAGAAGTCAAGTTTGGAATTTAGTTCCTAGACCTTTAAACTACCCTATTATTGGAACTAAATGGGTTTTCAAAAACAAGATCGACGAATATGGATCTGTGGTCAGAAATAAGGCAAGACTTGTGGCAAAAGGATATAATCAAGAAGAAGGCATTGATTATGAGGAAACCTTTGCCCCAGTTGCAAGACTGGAAGCAATAAGACTTTTGTTAGCCTTTGCATATCTCAAAAATTTCAAAATTTATCAAATGGATGTAAAGAGTGCCTTTCTTAATGGTTATATCATGGAGGAGGTATATGATGAACAACCTCCTGGCTTTGAAAATGCTTCCAAACCAGATCATGTCTTTAAGCTCAAAAAGGCTTTATATGGACTCAAACAAGCACCAAGAGCCTAGTATGAAAGACTAAGTAATTTTCTATTAGAAAAAGGTTTTTCAAGAGGAAAAGTAGACACCACTCTATTTATTTTACATAAAAAGAAAAACATGCTTGTTGTACAAATTTTTGTAGATGATATTATTTTTGGTGCTATTGATGAATCTCTCTGTGAGGAATTTTCTAAGACTATGCATGGAGAATTCGAATCGTCCATGATGGGGGAACTCAACTTCTTTCTAGGTCTTCAGATTAAACAAAGAAAGGATGGGATCTTCATTTCCCAGTCCAAGTATGTGAAGGAGATCTTGAAGAAATTTGGAATGGATTTGTCTAAGGAAGAAGATACCCCTATGAGCTCTACAGTAGTAATGGATGTTGATATAGAGGGAAAGGACTTCAATAAATCAACATATAGAGGTCTAATCAGTTCTCTCCTATGTCTAATTACCAGCAGACCAGATATTCAATTTAGTGTGGGAGTATGTGCCAGATATCAAGATAATCCAAAGGAAACACATCACATATGTGTTAAGAGAATCTTGAGATATCTGGTAGGGACTCAGGAATATCTCATTGCTTACTCAAACTCAGATCATGCTGGATACAAAACTGATAGAAAGAGTACCAGTGGTCAATGTGAATACCTTGGAGGATCCTTAGTCTCCTGGGCAAGCAAGAAACAAACATGTGTTTCCCTTTCTTCAACTGAAGCTAAATAAATAGCTGTTGCAAGTTGTTGTGCTCAAGTTCTATGGCTCAAGCATCAATTAAGGGATTTGGGGATAGAGTTTCCAGAAGTTCCAATCCTCTGTGACAATACAAGCACGATCAGTTTGGCCAAAAATCCTGTGCATCACACAAGAACAAAGCACATTGATGTAACGCATCATTTCATCAGAGACCATGTGCAAAAGAAGGATGTCAGAGTGGAATTTATTTCGACACACTTGCAGCTAGCTGATATTTTCACTAAACCCCTAGCAACTAAACAATTCACGTTCATCAGAAGAGAATTGGGAATGGTAAATCCCAATGAGCTGTAAGTCTGTATAAAGTTCTTTAATTCTCTATAATTTATCTGAATTGTTCCATGTTTTGATGATCTAGTACTAACTTAGGCATCAGAGTGCCAAATTGAAATTTTGCAGGTCCTACGTCCAATCGATCAGGCAACCTTAATCGATTACAGAGCATGCCTTGTAATCGATTAGGCATCGATTAGAGAAGAAAGAAAGATCAATTAGGGAAAAGGTATAATCGATCAGAACTGTCTGATCGATCACAAGGAAGGAGTAATCGATTGGGCATCGATTACTCAGCGTGGACCTATCGATCACAGCAATCCCTAATCGATCAGACGCATCCCATCGATCAGAGACTACTCCCTGTAATCGATTACTCAGCACACGTAATCGATTAGGCGTCAACAGTAACATTTGTAACGTAAACTTTCTCTGACAGTTACATGCTTTTCTGTGATTTCTCTCTCATATATACTTGACATATGTAACTGAAGATCATTTCGCACCATATTGCATTCACTCTAAGTTTCTTCTCTTCATCTATTCCTAAACCCTAACGTTCGAACCATCAAACCCTTTCGTAACCATCAGAACTGTAGCCATTACTCGAATCATCATCAGACATAACTCCTCTAGACCAGTTACAACCTTTCGAATCACCAGTTATATCCTTAAACCCTCTATATAAACCCTCTCCATGGCACCCAAAATGCATATACCAAAGAACTACAGAGCCCAGATTGTCCCTAACACAGTTCCCCTGCCAGAAGGTGATCCTACCTTAACCTACAGACCCTCTTCACCTCCCTCAAATCATCCTCCCTGCACCTCTCAACCCACACCAAAAATGGCCAAAACCCGTGGTTCTGCATCCAAGTCGCAAGTCAAGAGTCCTTCTACAGTCAGAGTCAGAGAACTCATTTCAGGGGATATAGAAGTTCCCATTGATTCATCATTTGCTCAGGGTCCTATTGAGGATGCCTCAGAAGATATTCAGAGGAGTTCTCTGCAACCAAGATGTGGGTTTGTTGATATAGCCTATCTGGAGAAAAATGGCTATCCTGTGTCTGAATGGTTGGAGCCCTATAAGCATTGGATAGGAGTCAAAAATCACTACAATGAAAAGGTTATCAAGGCTTTCTATTCCAATATGAAGATTCAGGTCACTGAGTCAAAAAGGAAAGTCACAGGGATCACCATATCTTCCAAAGTCAGAGGCAAGACTTTCTCCTTTGATTGGAAACTTTTAAATCAATGGCTTCATATGGATGGACCAGGGATGGTGGAATACAATACCTGGCAAGAAAGAGAAAAATTCTCTGATGATGCACTCAGAAAGATCTATAATCCAGATAGTCCAATCCAAGGAAATCTCAAGCCTGCTCAACTGCCTCCTGTCTACAGAATCCTTCATTATGCCTACTCCAGATGTATGGTAAATAAAGCAGGAAATTTCTCTCTCATCCTCGATATTGACAATCCCCTTCTGCCCATGCTGATCAGTAAAATGCCTATCAACCCTGGACAAGTTATCTGTGAGGAATTTCTGAGGTTTCACAAAACAAAGACAGTGAAGACCACTCTCCCTTTTGCTCAACTTATTTCCTTCATTCTCTGGAACAACAAAATTTTTTGGCTTGAAGATGAACAGAATAGGGAACCACATAAGTGTGATCTGACCACCCTTAAAAAGATGGGCCTGACTCCTTTTGGACAAGTTCCCTCCATGACCATTGAACCTGCCCTTCACTTTGAAGAGGCTCCATCTCAAGAAGGACTTGCCCAAGACCCTATGGATCAGGAAGAAACAGCACCTGCTTCACCAGCCCCTGAACCAGTAGCCCCTACACCCCAGATACATCCTCAACCTGCAGCACCTCTTCCAGATCAAGGGGTCTCTCTACCTGCCAATGTCGTTGATAAATTAGTAGAGCAAGTATCTGACAGAGTTGTGGAGGAAATGACTCTAGAACACCAAGCCATTGAGGATCGATTGCTGAAAAGATTAGTGGCTGCTCTGAATGATTCTGTGGTCAAGTCTGTCAAGGAAAGCACCATGATTATTTTCAATGGGTATGATGCAGTAGTCAACATGCACAAGTTCTTACACAACAGACTTGCTGGGTTGGAGGATATACTGAGCCAATCTCATCAGGTCAATCTCCCAGGCTCTCCTCTATCACCATTTGCTGGGCATGAGGCTCATCAGGTATCCCCCATCCATTATTCACCCTCTCACTCTCATCCCTCTTCTCCAATTCCCCAAACATAAACCTCTCCCAAAAACACTCCTCCACCATCCAAACCTTCATCTCCCTCCAAGAAAACTTCTTCCAGTTCCTCAGACAACCCGGACCCTCCACCCTCTCCTATCCACATCCTTAAACCTGCTTCTCATCTTGCACCTCCGCAACAACCTCCTCCACCACCACCTTCTCCTCAGCCTACCTCTCCATCCCTACCTTCCCCTAAACCTGAAATTGCCAAAACCTATATTAGAAAAGGAAAAGTTGTCCCGGTTGCCTCCCCTCCTCCTTTTGATGATGTCAAAAAGGGGGAGAAGATATCCAGTATACCAACCCCTGAAGAAAGCAACCAGGTTTAAGAAAAGGCTGTGGAAGCTGCCACCATCCTCTCATCCGTTGCCTCTGAAATCCCTCAGAAGCCGCAAATTCCTGAGGAAGCCACCATGAGCCAGACACTTGAGAAAATTCATGAGCTTGCAGAAGCCATCAAGCTACGCATGGCTGAAGAAGAAGTTGTGATAGAAGAAGCCTTAGATTCTGAAGTTGAGGCCACCACCAATGTTTCCCCAGAAAATGTTGAAAATGTTCTGGAGGAAGACTTAGAGATGGCTATGGTTCTGTATAAAGGGGAGCCCAAACCTGTTGCTGTTGACTTGCTGCCTCACTATCTTCATCAGGCAGAAGTGCTGCATCAGCAAGTGGAAGAATTAGGCCAGACTTTGGCTCAGAGTCAAAAAGAAAGAGAAGAAAGAGATGCAGCAAAGGCTGAGTTGGCAAAATCATAATAGAAAAATCAAGTGCCTTATCCTGTATTTCCTAGTTGGGGTGTCCAGAAGCAAGTAAAGTTTAAGAAGTTTGATCAGAAGGAAGTAGTGGATCCTATTCAGACTACATCAGAATTTTTGAAATCCGATAATGAAGAAAAGGGGCAAGAAGTTCAATCTGTTGACAAAGGGAAAAGAATTAAGAAAACTGCTCCTAAGCCAGCTGTCAAAACAGTAACAAGAAGGAGTTCTAGGGCAACAAAAGGTATTGTAATTGAGGAACCTAAGTCTGGCCCTAAGTCTCCTGCAAATAGGAAGGGTGCTCCTAAAGGAAAATCTTCTAAGCTTCCTCCAAAGAAGAAACCAAAACAGCAGAGTCATCTAGAGAAAATTCTTTCATATCTTCCTTCTCCATCTCCTCCTAAGAAGAAAGCAGTCACCAAGAAGAAGAAAGCTCCTGCTAACGAAAAGGAGGTTAAAATTCAGACTGAGTTACTTGAAGATCCCTCAACTAACTCTGGAAGAATTAGCAATGAATCTAGGGACTATGACTTGGACACATCAACCTGGAAGGATGACACTGAATCTGACTGACCCAAAACCACAGCCATACTTCAATCTTTCTCATATGCATCATTCATTCTTTACTTGCTTATTTTTTTTCTTTTTCTTTCCAGTGTGTTTAATTTTCATGCTTAAAGACTATATTATTCTCTTTTCTTGTAATAACTATCTTATAGTTTATAATATCTATCAGCTTTCTATCATTTTCTCTGTCTGTCCTATTATCATGCTAATTGTTTTCAAATGTTTTGTCATCATCAAAAAGGGGGAGAATGTTAGAATAATAAAGTTTTGATGATAACTAAACATAACTTAGGCATATGGAGAGGATATGATAAGATCAGAAACACTGTTAGAAAATCCTAAGTCTTGCCCAATCGATCAGGGATAGATTACAAGCCAAATAACTTAAGCTTAATCGATTAGAGATGAATCAGTTAGTGCCCAATCGATTAGAGGCCCCTGTAATCGATGAGAGAAAGTTAGTCCATTCGATTAGGAGAAATTGAAGTAATTGATTATAGTCGTCTAATCGATTAAAATATCTTAAGCCTAATCAATCAGAGTCCAGTAATCGATTAAGAGAAAATTGCCCAATCGATTAGAGAGCTGTAATCTATCAGAACATATTCTAAGCCCAATCGATTAGAGAGCATTAATCGACTATAGGAAATTTAGTAATCGATTAAAGAAATCATGTAATCTGAGTGTAGTCTGTTTATAATCGATTGAACCTGCCTAATCGATCAGGCTTCCCTTGTAATCGATCAGGCGCATGAATTTCTTATCTATTGCTCAGTGATGCAGGGCATAATCTATGCTTAATCGCTATGTAATCTATCAGTCACCAAGTCCTGTGATCGATTAAAGGCTATAATCTGAGTGGTGATGAAAAATATTCAAAATCAATGACAAGCCTATCTTTAGCTTTCTAAGTACAGAGTTGTTCAGACCTACTTAAGGAAGTTTACTTTAGGGCACACTCTGATCAAAAGAACCGTTGGAGCTCACCTACCCTTTCAGCAATAGAAGAAGAGAGATGAGCTAAAGCAAAATCAAGTACAATGAAATAAATGCATAGCAGAATACATCTCCAATACTCCACCAGATCACTCAACTCTCTTGACGTGTTCAACGGCCATATTGTCAACGGATATATTTTTAGAAGAAACTATAAATGCCTTTGGGTAGAAGTTAGTTGATTGCCACATTGATTATCTGTATCCACTGCATTCAATACTCTCAACACTTACTGTTCTCATATTCTTAAGTGTGTAACAAAATCTGTTCAATTGGGTGAACAATTACCCTGTATTCTTTATCAAAGTGAGAATTACTCTTAAGATAGTGGGATCTTAAGAGTAGGGTGTAAACTTACAAAGTGTAAGGGGGAGTGAGCTGTAAAGAGGGAAGTTCTTGCTGTCACTTGTAAAGGCTGTCAAGAGCCTGACTTAATCTTGAGGAATTAGTGGAACCCAACTGCAGGTTGGAGAACTGGATGTAGGCCAAGTTTGGGCTGAACCAGTATAAACTGTGTTGTTTCTTAGAGATACATTTTAAAAGCACAATTCACCCTCTTGTGCATTCTTGCCTGTTTCAATCACATCAACAAAAGTTTATGATATTCCTTGATGTTGCTTTAATATTGTTTCCATCCCTAGGCTATCATGAAATGCTCAATGTGTAGTATCCTTTTATCCTGAATCTTGTACTCTGTAGGGCATCTCAAGTGGAAAGGCAAGAATGATTAGTAAACTCTATGATGGCCTTTACCTTGTTGAGAGAGATTTGCAGCTGAGTACTGTTATTAATATTGAGCACTCTTGTAAAATAATACTTAATAATACTTAATTAACTCCCAATAATTAATTAAAAACACATTTATGGTTGCTAACTATGATAGGAAAATAATTTCTATAAAATACAATCATACTATCATAGTTAGGAAAGAGTTTTACTGATTGTAAAAAATGATATCCATTATAGAAAAGGCAAACCCCAACACAATATAATTGTTGTCATGGATATTAAAACATCAAACCATGTTAGAAAAAGATCTCTCTAACATGGTTATTAAAAACAACACGATATACTTAATGGATAACCATGTTAAAAAAGAATTGCCCTAACATGGTTATAAAAAAAAACCAAATACATGTATAAGATAACCATATTAGAAAAGAATTGTCCTAGCATTCTTATTAAAACAACCATATTCATCATTAATTTAGTCCATCAAACAATTAGCATAACCATGTTAGAAAGGACACGTCGAACATAGTTATTTTAACAAAACCTGTCAATAACACAAATATAACCTTACATTAGGCCTCGGGTCAACAATCCCAGATTTACTACGAATACTCCATATCACAGAATAATCATACTATTCGCATCATTCAATGAAGCATTATATAACCAGATAATCATTCACATGCATATGAGTTCAGATAATGTCAAACAGGCAGAATATCCTTGGCACCAGATTCAAACAGTCAAATAACACCAGTTATCATATCTAAAACAAGTAATCATATATAGTCATCCAAACCATAAAAAAATAAATATAAAACCCAGCTAACTCACAGGTTCAGTGTGGTCGGTTGACCCCCTCCCTTGCATCCCCCGGCGATGCATGATCACCTGTAAAAATATAAACAAAGATGGGGTAAGACAAATATGTCTTGGTAAAACAACTCAACTCAATACACAAGTGAGTATGGATTAGCAGAGTGTCTAATGTTGAACCAAAGAGTTTTGATGATAACCAAACATGACTTAGGCTATGAATATTATGGATATCTTAACTTTGAAAGAGTTTTGAAACAAGTTTTAAGAACTAAGTTAAGAACAATCGATTTCAAGGGAACAATAGAATAAAATTCAGACATTTCAATTTGATGGGATATTGATTTCTCATAGATTGTTGATGTCTTCAATCGAGTGTTACATGGTCCTATCAATTGACATTATCTTTATTTGATTGTTGTTATAAATACTCAAAGTAAACTAGTTGAGAATAATCGATTACACTAGGTTGCCATCGATTGATCATCACCAATCAATAGGCATTATATCAAATCGATTGTTACTTGACTGAGAAGATATTTGGAAACCATTAAATGATCAATTCATCAATTACCAATAATTGATGGATAAATAAACAATCAATTGCTAAAATTCAATTCTATTCGATATCTAACATTTTCATCGAGTGTTGCAGGTGACATTATGAAGAAAATTAGAACAATCAAAGTGCCATCAATTGACAAGCGAAGGAAACAATCAATTAACAATCTGCTTATCGATTGTCGATCTAAAAGTTCAAAAATTTATTACTCATCTCATGTTTAACTGACTTTACATTCTGAAGTTTTTGCCTGACCTATTTCAAGAATGTTCTGTTAGACACGGAAGCCAAGCAAACTCAAAAAGGAGAGAGACTTAGAGGCCATTACACTGGACAATGCCATAATCCAAGTAGAGAGAAATAAACACAACAGATAAAGAACTTTGTAGCATTGATTACAATGGCTAAATCCATTCCAACACTCCAGATTATCTCACTCTCTCAACTGGCAAAATAATAGCTTTAAATCTCTACTTGGATTAGTATGTGAGCAAGCCTTGGAAGGTAGAGAGAAATAAATGCAATCCAATAAAGTTTAAAGGTGATAGAGAAATAATCTATCAACTCAAGTGTGTGAGCAAGCCTTCAACCTTTAATCTGTTCTACCATTTGATTCCCTTGGGATAGTGGGATCCTAAAGGAAAGGGTTGTAATCATACAAAGTGTAAGAGGGAGAGAATTTGGTGATATAGAGAGATCTTACTGAGAAAATTCTCTCAGTGTGTAAAGGTAACCAATAACTTGTTTTAATCATGAGATAAACACTAGTGGAACCCAGTGAGGTTGGAGAACTGAAAGTAGGTCAGAGTTAAGATCAGACTAGTACAAGTCTTGTGCATCTCGTTTTAAAATTCCTTAAATTTTGGTTGCCCAAGGTATCCCCCAGCCCGATAGGCCAAGGACTAATCCTCCACATATCTAAGCTCTATTTAAGGGTGTGCCGCTGGCCAATGGATTGCTACATACACAAGATAGGATTCGAACTCCTGACACTTACTTAAGCAGATGAGTGAGCTGACCACTTAACCAACTACGCTTGGTTAAATTTTGAAATACACAATTCACCTCTCTTGTGAACCTCCTACAACTTTCATCTAATTGAGTACCACAGTTCAAAATAATACAGTGTAATTAAAACCTCAATATAATTGATTCATCTCATTCATACCACATATCCACTACATCATACATATTACCAAATCAGTTTAAGCAACAATGTCAATGAGCCCCCGTATATAATTAGGATGGCTAACCTTTGTCTATAATTAGAGTTCTTCCTTGTCTATAATCAAAGAAGTGTCTCTATCTATAATCAGAAACCGTATAAATAACTACTCGATAGGCCAATCGAGGGTTACATCTTGTGATGATACAAATATGATGTGCATGCACATATAATAAAATATCGATATATATCCTAGATATAATACAATTTCCATAACACAATATTCAATAGTAAGTCCAACCGTATAGCATATTCACTATCTTTAATCACCAAATACACAATATCACAAAACATACCTTCTTAATATCAGTTTACCATAATAATTATATTCATTAGAAAGGCACCCGATAGACATTTTAATATGAAAATATTAGTTGAAAACACATCTCATACTACAACCAATACATATACATAAGGAGTTTAGAAAATCCCAACTAACATCATATGCATCGATGAAGTAAGGTAAGAGTAGTTACTTGGAATTGCCAAAAACAAAAAAATACTAGGATAGCGTAGTGCTCAAGCTCAGATCAACCTAGCAGTATCTACAATCACCAAAACATACATAAATTTGGTCAAGACACAATTCAAGTTGCATTGAACTTACAATTCAGGATTTAACCCAAAGGAAATCTCAATTGTATAAATAAATCTAAACACATTCATTTAGCTTGGATAAGTTAAATTAACTCATCTCCCACCTATGACAAGATTCATCCTCAAAACCTCTCTTGAATCAATAACCTACTTTATCCTCAATTCACAGTACAAACCTAGGATAAATATCCCAATTCATTAACCATAACTCCTTAAATCCACACATTCCTTTGAACTTCCAAAGCCCTACTCATCCTAAAACTCAATTCATACCTAGGCTAACTTAATCTCCCATCACAAATAATCAATTCACAACTCAATCTCTCTAGCTTATCATAAGGGTTCCTAAACTTTGAATCACCCACAATAAAATCTAACCTACATCTCAACCATCCAATCTATTTGGAATCATAGAAAGGCCTAAATATACCTATGGGAACCATTATACCACGAAAATTACTCATAAATTTCAATATTATCATAAGCCTATACTCTAACTTTAGATAAGAGAAATCTCATATAGGATAAAATTTAATGAAGTTAAACCATTAAAACCTTTCTATAAGCTCAGAGGATTCAAATAGTAAACTAGGAACCACCAAACAAACCATAAATTTCAAAATCAACATAAAGCTTATGATCTTAAAAATCCCCAAATATGAAAAAACATAGATAAGTAGGGAGAAAATCTAATTAGAATCACTTACCAAATAGTTTAGAAGCTTTAAATGAACCCCAAATCTCTCCTCTTATAAACTGTAGAGATCCCAATGGATACTCCTCTAATTTTGCTTTCCTCCCTCTTTGAAAAATGACATTGATGCATCACTTAAATTGCCAAAATTAGGGGTTTTCCTTGGCAAAGCCACGACAAGTCCACACAATTTGAAGGCGAACAACCCAAAATTTCTCCCTAAATGCTTTTTAATTCCTCAATCCTTCTAAATCACCTCAATCCATAATCAATCATACATCATACTAAATCCAATGTCAATCATAATAACCCTAAAATGCATTGAGCTACACAACATCAAAGAACCTCATAATATCATATATAATCAACAATCAATCCCTTAATTCAATCTTAATAAATACTAATCCTCAATTACATTTTTAGGATGTTACAACTCTAATCAAAATCTTTGGCATAATGTTTAGGGCATGCTCCATTAGACAAACTAAGTCATATAGAATCAATTAGGAAGTGCCTTCCTTTACTAATGTTTGAAAATGTAATGTATGTGCATGCTCTAAGTAAAATCGTTTACCTTTCTCTTCTACTAAATCCAACACTATTCATTGTTTTCAGCTGATTCATGTTGATGTTTGGGGTCCCTATAGTGAGCCAACTAATAAGGAAGATAGATATTTTTTGACTATAGTTGATGATTACTGCCATTTTGTACGGGTTTTCTTGATGATTAATAAAGGGGATACTTCTTACCATCTTAATAATTTTGTTCCTCATGTTTCTACTCAGTTCTCCCTTGTGATTAAAGGAATTGTAGCGATAATGGTCTAGAATTTCTTAATTATAATTTAAAAAAAATTAATGAAAAAGGTATTTTGCATGAGTTGTCATGTCCCTACACCCTACTGTACAATGTGGTTGTTGAGAGAAAAAAATGATGAATCAAGGGGGGAGCAGAGTTGCTAGAGAACAAGTGTGACGACTCGATAAGCGGGACACATGATCAATAGGAGGAAAAGTATTTGCCTCTTGCAACCCTGTCCATAGACACCACAAGGATGATCAGTCCTTGAAACATTGTATTCTTAGGCAACCATAGAGTACTCTAGAACAAAAGAAAATCCTAAGAAATTAATGGTGTGTTAATGATGACTAGTATTCTTGATTGGCACCATTCCACTAAAGAGAATGACTTATTCTTGAAGAAAAAGTCAGCTACCTAAAATATGAAAATATGACAAGATCTTCTAGAACAATCATTGAACAAATGACCTTATTTTGATTAAATAAAACAATAAACTTTCAAAAACAAAATACCATTAGATTTGATTCATATGTACCTTCCAAATGGCGTTTCATTTAATTATTTTCGTTCATGATAATTTATGGGCCTATAAGACACCTATTTAGGCTTCAATGTGGTTGAATCATATTCTAAAACTCTTGTTATTGATTACACATTGCATTTGGGCTCTAATTTGAGGTATTGATCTGCCATTAGACTCCTCCGTGCCATGGTGGCTTTGGGGGTGCCCTGCCATACGTCACAAAAATCTCCACACATGTTGTCATCCATGTTATCACCTTGGAGGGTTTGTTGAACCTCTAAATAGATGAGTTATTGAGCTTTAAGACTTTGATATCTAATGGTTCCAGGTATTCTATCAAAACAATGCCATTTGCTTAAGGTTGCTCTAGCTTGCTTTTTCATTCCCATGTTCCTTTAAAATTTTGGGGGAAGTCAATTAGAATTGCTGCATATTTGATTAATCATCTTCCCTTTGTTTTGAACAATAGAACTCCCTATGAAATTTTGTTTGGTCTTCAATCAGATTTATCTTCCTTACATGTTTTAGGATGCATATCTTTTGCCATTATCGTGAAGAAGCATGATAAATTTCGACCAAGGTTGGATCCATATATGTTTTTAGGATATCCATCCAATCATAAAGGATATCTTCTTTATAATATTCAGACTAACACTATGTTCATATCTCGCCATATTACCATTCTTGAATCTATATTTCTTTTTAAGGATGCTTCAAGCATCAATCAAGGGGGAGTGGCATACATCCTAGTAAGATGATTGATCCCTTGTATTTTGAATCTAAAATACCTCCAATTTTGGTAAGACGTGACATCAATGATTAATCATCACATGAAGTTGAACCAAAGGAAGTTCGTACTGGTGGAAATATACCTAAATCCTTTGATATATCTAGACCATACCATGAGAAGAGTGTTCCCTTGTGGATGAAGGATTACTTAGGTACAGTTAATAATACATATCGATCATTGTGTGGTATGTAGGTTCTATTTTCACTAGTGCTGATCATTGTATGGTATGCAGGTTCTAATGATACTAGTGTTGATAGTCTCAAAGGTAAGGAAAAAGTGAAGTATCCTATTCAATCATGCATATCTTGTTCTACTATATCTGTACAATATAAGCATTTTTTTTTTTGGAATTGATGCTTTTGTTGACAATTTTGATCAAGATGCTAAGGATACAAAATAGATAGAAGCAATGAGACTTGAAATTGAAGCATTAGAGCATAATGGTACATGGAAACTTCTCGATCTTCCTAAAGGTAAAGCAACTATATGATGCTGATGGGTATATAAAATCAAATATAATGAGAAAGGTAATGTTGATAGGTATGTAGCGAGGTTAATTGCAAAAGGATATAGTCAGCATGAATGTATTGATTATTTTGAGACTTTTTCACCTCTTCTTAAAATTGTCATTGTAAGGGTAGTGCCTACACTTGCTGCCATGAATGGATATAACATCCTAGAAAATTAATTGAGAATTAGGGAGATTTGAGGGATTGAAGGTATTTTTGAGAATTTTAAAGGCTTAGTTCCTCCCTTATTTTAAGGACGATAATGTGGGGGAAATTATTTTAGAATTATAAGAGGTTATTTGGGAGAAAATAATTAAAGAATAAAACATTTAAATTTTTAGAAGTACAAAGGGAATTTTTAGCTAGAAGAAAAAATCTTATTTGAAAATTTTGGGGCCCAGTAATATATTTCTTCCTACCCATATTTTTATTTTCTATTTCTTTTCCCTTTTTCTTTCTCTTCCCTTTTAATTTTTTTGCTTCTTCCTCTCCCGCCTTCATTTTCAAAATCGCATAGGCGCCCCTTTGTGAATTCGGCTTCTGGAGAGTGAGGAAAGAAAGAGAGATTTCAGCCTCCGCTGGTTGCCGCCCTTCAGTTCCCAATCACTCTTATTCTTCCTACTCCTTCCTTCCTGATTTTCCCAACCCACCTTTCTCTCTTTCTCCTCTGTTGTAACCAAATGAGTGTGAGAAAGAAAGAGAGAAATCCGACGAATTCTGTTAGAATAATGAGTTTTTGTTGATAACCAAACATAACTTAGGCATAAAGAAAGGTTGGGTAAAGATCAGGAATAGCTTGGAAATAATCTGATAGAAAATCCTAAGTATTGTCTAATTGATCAGAATCAGATTATAAGTTAAGGAATCAGTAGCCTAATTGATCAGGGATAGATCAGAGACAGATTAGAAATAAGAATCATAGGTGCCAATCAATTAGGGATCTCTGTGTAATCAATCAGAAGAATTAGAAGAACTTAATGTAATCAATTGGATAAGCCCAATCGATTAGACCTTTCCTGTGATCGATCAGAAAATCCAAACTATAAACCAAACATAAGCAAAGGCTAACCGATCAGAGGGCTTTGAGTGATCAATCAGAGAAAATATGTAATCAGTGTATAATTTGTTTGCAATCGATTAGCCATGCCTAATCGATCAGGGACCCCCTATGATGAATCAGACGAGATATTTTCTAACTTCTTGTTCAATGATGCAGGTCCTAATCGATATATAATCTATACGTGATCAATCAGTCATCAAGCCCTGTGATCGATCAGAGACTGTGATCGAAGTGGTGATGGATTTAATTCAAATTGACTAGATAGTCTATTTTAAGCTTTCAAAGCACAAAGTTGGTTAGGCCTATTCTAGTAAGTTATCGTTAGACACATAACCTACTTTAAAGCAGTTTGATGCACCAACTACCTTCTAGAATTAATGAAGAGAGATGATTCCAGAGCTAAACTAGTACAATCTAGTTAATGCTTCACACAGAAAGCAATCCTAAACACTTCATCATCATCATATTCAAGCAAAGGCTATAATCTCCTCAACGGGCAAAATTTCCAGAGACAAGTATAAAGGGCCTCAAAAGAAAGTTGGTTGAGGACATTGATTACGAGCATTGATTATCTATATTATCATCTGCATTCAATACTCACCACCCTTAGTAAGCTCATAGCTTATTATTCTTCAGTGTGTAACACAATCTGTTTAATAGTGTGAACAAGATTTTTGTATTTAAAATCTAGTGAGGATTACTCTTAAGATAGTGGGATCTTAAGAGTAGGGTGTAAGGGGGAGTGATCATTGAACAGAGAGGTTTTTGGCTATCACTTGTAAAGGAATTCAAGAGCCTGATTTAATCATTAAGTATTAGAAGAACCAAACTGAAAGTTGGAGAACTGGACATAGGCTAAGAGTTTAGGTTGAACTAGTATAAATCTTGTTTCATTCTTTATAAACTTTTAAAAGCACAATTCACCCCCTCTTGTGCATTCCTACCAATTACATTTGGTATCAGAGCCTGGTCTTCTCAGATCATACTAATCCCATGGTTAGGAGAAGTAAAGATCCATAATGGCAGGATATGATAATGTACTTCCTGAAGACAGTTCAATTACTAAACCTCCTGGATTCAATGGTGAACATTACACTTTCTGGAAGATGAAAATGAAAGCCTTTATCAAATCATCCGGATATCAACTCTAGAAGATAGTAGAAGAAGGAGACATTATTCTTATGAAGATAGAGAATGGAGCTCAAGTGCCAAAATTACCCCAAGAACTCACAGATAATGACAAAGAAGATCTGGAACTAAACAGTAGGGCAGTCTTAATTCTTCAGAATGCTCTTAGTCAAAAGGAATACTTTAGAGTATGTCATCTAGAGACTGCCAAAGAAATGTGGGATGCTCTAACAATTGCTCATGAGGGAACAAGTGGAGTAAAAACAAGAAGAATTGAGCAACTAATATCTGACTTTCATCTATTCAAGGTAGAAGAAGGAGAGCCAATCTGGGAGTTGGAGATCAGATTCACCCACCTAATAAACAATCTTACAACTATTGGAAGAAGAATTTCAGAGAAAGAATAAGTCTCCAAAATCTTGAAGATTCTTACTCCTAAATGGCAAATGAAGGCCACTGCAATTCAAGAAATGGGAGGAGAATCTATGAGCTCCATCACATCCTTATTTAGGAGTCTAGCTAAGTATGAATCAACCATTAAAACTCAAAGAGAACATATGGAGATAAGAAGAAAAGAAACTTAGCAATCACTGGTCTGATAAGAGATGATGAGGATGAGGAAGATGAGGAAGAACTGGATGATGAGGAGATGGCTTTCATGATCAGAAAATTCAAAAAATTCTTTAGAAAAGGAAGAAGGTTCCAAAGAGGTAGTTCTAGCAAACTAGAAGAGATCCCCAAAAAAATGCTCCTAAATGCTATGAATGCAAGAAGCCTGGACATTTCAAATCAGAGTGTCCAAGTCTTTAAAGGTACAAGGAGAAGGAGAAAAAGAAGGAGAAGTTCTAGGGCAAAAAGAAAGCCTATATCTCATCTATATGGGGAGATAGCTCAGATGAAGCTAGTGATGCTGAGGAAACAGCCAACTTCTGCTTTGTAGCCCAAGAGGAATCTGATAGTGAGGTATATTTTTCTAACTCATCTTTTGATGAACTTCAAGATGCATATAATAACCTACACATAAAGTTTGTGAAATTGGCAAAAGAGGTAACAATTTTGAGGAAGGAAAATAGAGAACTTGAAAAGAAAATTGAGAAACCTGATTGTATGAAGTGTAAATAGTCTTCATAAATTATCTCTCAAAAGCAAGAAAAACTCGAATGCAATAGCTGTGAAAAGCTTTTGAAAGAAAATGAAAAGATTTCTGGAATTTTGAAGAAATTCACTAAGAACACTGAAACGCTTGACATTATGCTAATGAATCAAAAAGCTTATAGAGATAAAACTGGCATAGGTTATGACTCAACTTCAAAATCCTTAAAAGAAAAACATTCTGCACCTAGAGAAAAATCTGATTTGAAGTTTTTCAAAAAGGCTTCAGAATATTCAGCACCATTTAGTTTTTACAACTACTATAAAAAAAGAGGGCATACTGAATCCACCTATTATCCTAAGAGATTTGGAATATCTGGATCATACAAATGGGTCCCTAAAGGGACACACCAGCCTAAAGTCCATCAGTATAAAAGGTAGCAAATTAATTCCAAAGGACCTAAGAAAATTTGGGTACCTAAATCTGTTTAGTTTGTGCAGGTTTGTCTTAAAGCATCCAACAATAACAAATGGTATATAGATAATGGATGCTCAAGACACATGACTGGAGATAAAGAGAAATTGGACAATCTGATTATGAAGGATGGAGCGAAAGTCAGCTTTGGAGGAAACCAGTCTAGAAAAATTGCAGGAATAAGAGATATTGGATCAGTCAAAGACATTTACCTTTTGGAAGGTCTCTACCACAACCTGCTAAGTGTCAATTAGAGCACTGATAGAGGTAACTGGGTAATCTTTGATTCTAATGAATGCCTCATAGTAGATAAGAAAGATTTAGACATAGATAAATCAAACCTTAAATGTAGATTGAAAGCTAATAGGAATGGAAACTTATATACTCTTGACTTAAGTCAACAATTTTTTGAAAAATGCTTTATAAGTAACTCTGATAACTATTGGCTATGGCATAAAAAATTAGCTCATGTGAACATAACTCAATTAGAAAAACTAATAAAAAAGGATCTTGTCATTGGCATACCTAACATGAAAGTGAAAACTGATTTACTGTGTGAAGCTTGCCAAAAGGGGAAACAAACAAAGTCCTCTTTTAAACCAAAGAAGGAAGTCTCCACCTCTAGACTCTGGAACTAATCCATATGGATTTAGTTGGTCTAGCTAGAGTAAGAAGTCTAGGAGGAAGTCTATACACTCTTGTAATTGTGGATGACTATTCAAGGTTCACTTGGACTATGTTTCTTTCATCTAAGCATGAAACCTTTGATGCCTTTTATTTGTTTACTAAGAAAGTGTAGAATGAAAAGGGCAAGAAAATAAGCTCAATTAGAACAGATCATGGAGGAGAATTTGAGAACCAAGACTTCCTGGAGCTATGTGAAGAAAATGGCATAAATCACAATTTTTTAGCTCCCACAACACCACAACAAAATGAAGTGGTGGAAAGGAAGTATCTGTACTCACTAAAATGGCCAAAATAATATTTAATGAAAGAGAAGTGTCTCAAGTATTTTGGGCAGATGCAATGAGTACGGCTTGCGACATATCCAACAGAGCTTACATACGAAAAGGAATGGATAAAACTCCTTATGAGCTTTACAAAGGGAGAAAGCCCAATGTAAGCCATCTCAAAGTCTTTGGTTCCAAATGCTTCATCCACAATAATGGAAAGGTAAATTTAGGTAAATTCAATGCTAAAGCTGATTTTGGAATTTTCATTTGTTATTCTAACAGAAGCAAGGCCTATAGAGTTTTCAACAAAAGAACTTCTACTGTTGAAGAGTTAGTCCATGTAGTATTTGATGAAACTGACTATGAACATAATCCTCTTGAGGAAGAAGAATCTAAATTTTCAAACAAAACTAAAGTCTCAACACAACAAATATCATCCCCAGATGAAGAAGGTCAAGAGAATGATTCTCATGATGAACCAACAGGTCCCTCATCCTGGAGACATCATAGGGATCATCCTCCTGAGCAAATAATTGGTGATGTTAGTGGAGGTGTCAAAAGCAGAAGTCAGATTTAGAACGAAATGCACTTTTCTGCATTTATTTCTGAAACTGAACCTTCTTGCATTAAAGAAGCACTAACAGATTATGACTGAATAGTTGCTATGCAAGAAGAGCTCATTCAATTTGTTAAAGTTGTTAAATACTAAAATTTTTTCTTATAGTTTGCAAGTATCTTGATAGGGGGTTATGTGCGATTAAATAGCTCAATATGGTACATCTTATTGAGAGTGAAAGCTAAAGATGGATTTTCCAATCTTTTATGCTACTCAATGTAATAGGTATATAATGCTAAGTAGATTATTAAAATATCAAAAGTGTCCAAGTTACAAGATTTCAAAAACTTAACAGTCGAATCAATTATTTTGTGGATGGAACTAAGTGTTACTCCCTTACAAATTGATTAGAAGTTTGTTTGAATTCAAATAAACCTTAATTTGCGCTTGCTGGAAAATTTTTGAAAATTTTGCCCAGAAAATTGTGGGCTTCAAATTTCTAAAGGATTGGGCCATTTCAAGTAAGTTCAATAGCTATGCTATTGGGTGTGGCAGACTTTGGCCAAATTCCATCGTTTTAGGCACTTTTACGATTTTTCTTTATTTTATAGAGCTTTTCTAGATTTTTCTTTTGGGAGTTTGAGCTTTCTTCTTTGATTTTTCATTGATTCTTAGGTTGTATGAACTCTCACTAGCTGAGATTTACTTGCTCAAGTGATTTCAGAGTGGTTTGATATTTGTACATAAAAGGCCTATTATTATTTTTTCTTCAAATTGATGATTCTGTGCTGAAACTGATTTTCACTCTAAAACCACTTGTATTTCACTGGATTTTGGTAAATCTCTGGGTTGTCAAAGGTTAGCAACTTGGTCTGCAGTAGTTACTGATTTTTGCTATATACAACCTCTTATTACGCCTCATTAAGCACCTTAAGTTGCTTTGGGTTGAGTGTAATTAAGTGTATTCTTGCTATGCATGATTTAAGCCCAAGAAACTGACCTTACTTTGCTTGGTTTTAAGCTTAACTTGAGATATACATCATGGACTGGTTTAATAACTCAAATGTATGTGATTTCACCCCACCTCTTTCCATTTATAGGTCTGGACACATTGCAGTCCATAGAGAAGTTTATGACTGCCTGTGTTCACATTGTCATAAGCTATTTATAGATGCAGGGCTATTTGGATTATCAGACATGATAGAGAGGAACTAGAGGAAAATATTACAGTCATGGAAGGAATAGGTCAATTAATGGTTACTTCTAAATTTTTAGATCCATGAGTTATAGAATTTAAAATATTTGAATTAAGGTATTGGATTTATGCTTAGTCATGTGAACATAAATTGTGGAGCCAGAAGGTATAGAAAATGCAAATAGAGTTAAGAGAGTTTAGTTTCATATTGGATGGGATGATTCTAAGTTTTAAAGTTGTATAGTTAAACTGATTAAAAGGATTAAATCTGATTATTAATGATGCATTAAGTTCTGTAAAGGTAAATAAGTGAGTTTACATTGATTGCTGCAGGTGTTGGTATAGTTTGTAGTTAATGTGTGCCTTTTCCCTCTATGGTCAAACATCCAAATTAAGTTCAAATTACATTCAAATCTATTTTCCTGGTCATTCATGATTTCGGGCTTGTGTAGGTGGTGAGATAAATGTGTTCGCTAAGAAGCAAGAATCTTTAATGATAGGATAGGCATTTTATGAATGATGTACTCTTGTATCTTCACTGATTTTGGAGTATCCGAATTAAGAGAAAATGCAGTTGAGGTAAAGATGAAGTATGTCTCCTATTTTAAGTTGCGAAAAGATCATGATCATGAGTAAATGGAGCCGATTTTTTCGTCTAGTTCTTAATGTTAAAATAAGATTCTAGGTTTTTTATTGAGATTCTTAAAAGGTTAGTTAAATGATCATGGTTGAAGGTTCAAGAGAGAAGCTTAACCCCTAAGGCACACTAGGCAAAAGTTAAATCAGACATCATGCATAATGGACTCGAAAGGTACATAATCACATGATGTGCGTCTCTCAATTGACCATTGAGAGGGTGTGAGACCCTAAGGGGCCACCTCTAACCCAACCGTGGTTCCCAAGGGATGAAGTTGGGTTAGTGTGGTGTGAATATTTGTTCCCAAGGGAAAGGAAACTAAATTGTCCCTAAGGTAAGGGAAACTACTTGCCTTACGAGGCTTGTATATGCATGTGAATTTTGTTGCACATAATATGAGATGATTTTCTTATTATCATGTATATTTTGAAAGAGACTATGAAATGTGGTACAATGGTGTTCAATGGTCAAATGTCGTTGTAAGTGATTTTATTATCAAATATTATTATGAAAGTTAGTATTTATTAACTTCCACTTAACATTGTATTGGCATACACTTTTATGTGCATAGAGTAGACGAGTGGTTACAGAGACATTTATCTCACTCATGTGGTTTACTACTTTTGTTACAAGTAATAGTTCAATTGTTCATGATGCAGGGACAAGGCCAACGAGCTAGCTTGGTTATATGATGTAATAAGTCATGCATTTGCCATCATTAGGACATGTTTATGTTTCTGTAAAATCTCAGATACTCTTATTTATGTTTCCTTGGATTACTATTGCTTAAATTCTTCTATACTTTATGCTGAAGCTGACTTGCATGCCGGTCGATTAGACAAGTGTTGCATGTATTTGAATTATGAATGAGATTTAGGTATTCCGGAATAGTGGTATGTTATGTTTAAATGTGATGAGTATGTAATGTTACGTTAAACATTGTGTCTGTATGAATGGAAATGGTTGTATGAACCACAATGTAAAAAGTGGCTATTTGAGCTATATGATGATGGTAAGTGGATTGGATTGGTAAATATGATTGGATGGTGAGTAACCATCCCTTGTGACATGTCTTAATGTTATGAACCAGCATGATTGTATGGTTGTGTTTGTAAAAGGATTAGTTGAGTTTTAATAATCATGTTAGGCCATGCCTTTTTTAACATGGTTAGGTTATAGAAAATGATTTACAAGAATATAAATAACTATGTTAGTAGATTCCATTTCTAACATATCTAGATACATATAGTTACAAGATAATTCTATTAACCATGTTAGCTCATTCCTTTTCTAACATGATTAGATTTGACAATTGTGGAAAGAGTTTTAATATATATGATAGACTAATATATTTAGAAAGTTTTATTTTTTTTTATCATAGATAGAGTTTATAAAGTGAGGGACATGCATTTTATAATCGTGATTGTGTATTTCATGATTGCAACTTTAATCCTTTCAATCTTGGTTAGTACTTTACATTATTAAAAGACTTTTGAATGGAAGTTGTAAAGGGTTAAAAATGGTATTTAGAAGAGGATTTTACATTCTATGTGTGAGGCAAATTTCAAAATCTTTGGAAATATACCACAACAAATTTGTTCATATGTGGCCATATGAATCTATTTTAGCCATAGTTCTTACCTTTTTGCTGGTAGATTCATTTGCCACCATTGAACAATGGGTGTCTGGAAGTTTATTTGGGTTCAATTTTGCCTTGGAAGTTTCAAAAGGTATCAAAATCACCCCATAGTTAACCAATCTTATGTTTGACAATTAAGTCGATCAAACCACCCATATGTCACGCCACTTCATCATCCACATCATGCACTTTATGCCACCTCATCACCTCTCCATTTCTCTCTTCTTGTTCAATCTTCCTGGCAAAAAAGAACTGTCTTCCCTCAACCCAGAATCTGTTGTGATCTCACTTACTAAAATCGCTTGGGGATTTGCTTCGGTTATTATCAGGTGGCCGTACTTCCTATTGGAACAGTGCTATCGAATATGCTTAAGGACTATTATTCTGCTTCTTCCTCTACAAGAATCCCTCTCTCAGTAATTAGCTCCTTTTACATAGAGCATCAGAAATTCCTATATGCCTTTTCCTCTGCCATTAGATCTACTGCATTTGAGTTTTCAATTTAAAAAAAGAAATGAAAACAAACATAAAGTTTTACAATTCCATATTGGCAAAAATAGGCACAACCTTCAGGGAATGGGTTTCTTTATCAAAAACTCCAAGAGCATACATACATTTCTGTCTAGCTATAGCCTTTCCAAAATAACTCATGCCAGCAAAATCCACCAATGTACCATTAGGGGTAACCACAAATGTAACAATTACTACCTAATTATACTTTTAAATATATTTTAAATTACCATCGACCCCAACTAAATCATCTGTTGACTAACTATGTTAGAAAAAGAAGTTTACTCAGACAACACACTAACATAGTTAGAAAAAAAAAGGATTCGTCTTATTTTAAATGACTAACATAGTTAGAAAAGAATTTTCATAAATATTTTTAATAAAACAATTTCTGCAGTCTAACTATGATAGAAAAGGAACTTCCAAAATAATAAAATGAGCCTATCATATTTAGAAAAGAATTTAACATTATAAAAGTAACTCATGTTTGAAAATAACTTAACTAATTGGAATAAGCTAACATGGATAATAAAAGAACACTTATAAATCAAATATATCCATGTTAGAAAAAGAACTTTCTAAAAATGAAGCTAACATGGATATTTAAAATCACAAATACTTATAACATAGTTAATCCATGTTAGATAAGGATTTGCCTAACATAGATATTTAAAAAAACCTAATTACAATGCAGTAGGACTAATTCAGATAAGTGCACCTATACAATGATATAAAAGGAAATTGCAAATCAAATATAAGAGACAATAATGCTAAATCAAAGCGGAAGCATAAAAAATGCATGAGCCTAAGTGTGGCAATAACCCCTGTCCTAACGGCCCAGAGGAACTCACTATATCAGTGAGAAGCTCCCGGATCCTTCCCTTGACTGGCTACTCCTGACTCGGACCTGCGAAAGTGAGATAAAAGTGGGGTAGACCCAAGGTAACCACTTACTACTCGTCTACGTGCAGTGTGTGCTAGCAAGGTGTTCAGTGGAGTGTTGATATATATATCACTTTAAAATGTATGACAAATACCAGATAAATGCATAATAATACCCAACATCTCTTTCCAAGCCTTCTCAAACCATCAATTAGTATGCAACAGTTTCTCAAATGTCATTCACGTAAATAATACCAAAATCATAAATAACAGTGTATCACAAAAACCACCGGTATCATATTACGGTTCAGTAGGGACTTACAACCCTCGCCTGAGACCGGGGGCATTATCCCCATTATTGTCTTTATTTTCTATTAGTCCTTGCGGGCCAACAAGGAACCTCATCGCGCGATGGCATTTTATTTAATTAACCGGTATTACATACACAATCACCACAATCAGATCACAATTGTATGCAGCACCAACAAATATAAGGCACAAGGCCCATCCAGTAATTATTTAAAATCTAATCATGAAATAACCTTTAATGTATAATATCGTTCCAAACATGACAATACACATCTTCATGCTAGTTCAAAATACATACTCCACTAAACAGGTTATGTTATAAAATAAGCTTTCAAAATTCATGTTCATCGAGACTATAGCCAATCACAAAATTATAAGTTTCAAATACTCACTAACCCACACACACATGCAAACAAGCAGAAGTAGTTACCTGGTAGCTTGCACAGATCTCACAACAGCGCAGCCCCGTGTTATTTTAGCAAGACTCAAACTCTACATATCAACACACAAGCAATTACTATCTACTAATACAAAACACAAATTCACAATTCAAACTCTCTATTACCTATTCCCAACTCCTGCCTATATCCTTTACAATTTAATTCCACTAGACTCAAGCCTATAAGAAAACCCAATTTTCCCAAATCAATTCATACACCAAACCTAACCCATTCAACGTCACCAACACTATCGTTGAGTCCCAAGGATCTCTTAATTTCCATAATTTCAACTCAAATACCCCAACTCATTGATTTCTCCGATTAAATCAAGCTTAAAGCTACTCAGATCAAGAAAAATCACCCATAAAGATCAAATCTATCCCGATTAATTCCTTTAACACCTTTAATCTACCTAAATAACCCAAACGATAAACCATAATCCATTACTCAAGCAGTAAATCTTCGAAATCTTTCATGAATTCTAAGTTTTTCAATTACAAAAATTATTTTAAATTCTCAAATCGCCCAATAAACAAATTTAAACCCATAAAATCAACCTGCTAATTCATCTTAACAAATCCATGGTCACTTGTTATCAAAACTCAACCCCTACTTAATCCCTGAGCCCCAATATTTTGCTCTAATAATCCTAATATCGCTGTCATTAGAAAGATAAAATTGCAAATAAAAACTTTCATGAAGGATGCTAATTCAGAAGAAGTGATTTTCGTTACCTAAATTATCTGTAAACCTCGCCTGAATCAGATCAATAGCCACGACGCTGTTCAACGAGAAGAAGAAGACGAAATAATGCACTTCAGCGCCGCATACGAGAAGCCTAATCACTATTGGGGTATATGTTATATACATAACCAACGTGCGGGGCCTGTTATTATTTTATTATTATTATCATTATAATTTTATTTTCTATTTATTGATTTACTATATTATATATATATATATTTATATAAAAAAAACACGCATCCTTTCAAACTAAATTTTAATATTAATTTGGTATCCCACCTAGTCCTACTATATATATGTATTTAATATATATATAGATACACATATTTATTTAACAAACTAGAACACTCAATTATAATTCATTTAGTAACTCTGCTAAAATTTAAATAACTAGTTAAGCTTTGGACCTTATCTAAATACACACATATATACATCTATATTATTTCATAAGTGTAAGGATGTCTTCTAGCTTATCTATTTTCATATTCTCATTTAAATTATTAATACAGGCTCTTAATTATCTTCATCCTACTTATTCTATGAAATAAATCCTTATTAATAAATCTTAATTCCAGTACAAATTCCACTTTCACCTAAATCTCCCCAACTAACTTCCAAAAAATCCTCAAATTCAAATTAAATCCTCCAATCCAAATCAAACCTCAAATCCAAATTAAATCCTCAATTTCAAATTAAATTTCAAAACTTAAATTATATCCTTCAATTCAATTGAATAATTAATTATGTTTCTTAAAATAAGGAAAATACTAACCCTAGAAATCCCTAACAAACCTCAATTTCAATAAGATAATCATAATTTCCCAAATTAATTATTAAAATAACAGATAAAAATCACTAAATTGAAATTAATTTTTTTCAGGATGTTACAACAAACTGCAACCTTTAGTGCAATTTCGTGTTCTGATAAACCCTAACATTCGTGAGTTCAGAATCATCATCTAGATTCTTTTGGGGATTGAACCCAGGTTCTTTTTTGCAATGGTAACTCTAGGTTGAGGGAAGAAAGTTCTTTTTTTGCAAGAAATATTGAATGAGAAGAGAGAAAAGGAGAGATGATGAGGTGGCATAATGTGCATGATGTGGATAATGAAGTGGCGTGACATGTGGGTGGTTTGAATGACTTAACAGTCAAACTTAACATTGGCTAATTGCAGAGTGACATTGATACCTTTTGTAACTTCCAAGGCAAAATCGATCCCAAAAATTTTTTGGACACTCATTGATCTTTAGTGAAAAGTTCCAAAGGAAAATTGACCATTATCCCTTTAACTTTTCATATGGTTTGCCTATTTAAAGTATTTCACTGGCTTATTATTTTAGAAAAGAAGGCTTTAACTAGGCTCATAAAGGGCATCAATTCATTCTTCAAATTTTTGCTCTATTTTTTGGGTTATATTTAACGTATTTTGTGCAATGCAACGAAAACACAAACAGGGAACCCGCAATATTATTTTTCCATTGGTTATTATTGAAGTATCTGTTACTTTTGTTTGCGGTAATAATATGTCTTCTTCATATTGCAACGTCATGCAACCATCAACTCCACACTAGTCATTGTATCCATTCCTGAGAATCAGTGAGTATTGGTAAGTTTAAAAAAGTATGGATGTACCTGGTAATGCAAATCAATCGAAAATAGAGTCATTGAAAAAACAATTTATAAAAGAAAATATTTATACAATTGATTATCTGATCTTGAAAATTATTCATTACAAAGATACTTAGGTTAATATTTATTGCAATGCTATAAATGACACTTTTAACGTATGCTTTCAGGGGGAGTCTATGTGAGTAACATGGAAAGCTTCATTTTCTACATACATTAAAAAATGAACATGAAAAGTGCAAAATTCTTGCATTTAATATGTGTGTGTTGTGTTGGTTTTCATGGTGAATTTTTTTTGAACACTCCTAAGCTATTGTAATGGTTATTGTGTTGGGAAAATGTTTGGTTGTGCCTGAAGTTAAAATGTGGGTTTTCTAGGGTTTGAGAGCGACGTCCCAAAATTCAAGATGTTTTGAGGCTTTTATGGCTTCACAAAGCTTATATCTACTCACAAATGTTTTTAAATACCGTGGATTCTTGAATTTTTTCCTAGAAAAAAATTTTGCACTTTAAAGTTTTGAAAACCTTAGGGTTTTGTGATGCATTTTGAAAATTGGTGTTGTTGGGGTTCGATGTTTTAAATGTGTTGAATGATGATGGTAAATGATTTCTAGTAACTTGTTTCCTTGGGTTTTAGAGTAAATCATATTTTAGCTTTACAAAGTTTTGAAAAATGGGAATTTGAAATGGGTTTATGAACTCTAAGCTTATTTTATGTAATCTAGTAATTTTTGTAAGTTAAATGATGTTAGTGAATGATGATAAACCGGTTGGATTGGTTATATTTGGGCTTGACTGGATTTCTACTTTGTAGGCTTAGAGGTGAATTTGAGCTGAATAAGTGGTTTGAGGGTTGGATAAGAATGTTAATTATTTTTGTGGGTTTTATGAGTTGTAGGTGAATTGGTTCAAATAATATATAGACTTGAATATGAAAGTTGAATACATTTTTGGAAAAGTGGCTTATTGAAGGAAATTGATTTTAGATGGCTTGGGATGGCAAATTATGGCTTGTGGTTGCCTTAAATAACCTTGTTTTTCCTAAATGCCAAGTGACCTTTAAAAATGGAAAGTTTTTCCAAATCTTGTCTTCTAATCAATCATGTGATTGATTGTGGATGGTTGCACTATGGTAATTGTGGGGTTTAGTTTGAGCATGGGTCTATACTCATTTGCAGTAAAATCTACTTGGTTTCCAGAGTTAACCACTTTCCTTTTCTAATATGTGTGTTGTGTTGGTAAGAGCTTTGAACTATTATGTTTTAGAAATTGGTAAATATATATGTGATGTGAAATTTGCAAAATACTTATTTTATTTCACTTGTCTTGTGGGATTTATATGATAGAAATGAAACTTGTTGTGGTTGTACATATTTGAAAGATATATTGTTAAAAATTGAGCATACCATGATATTTTGAAAGCATGATGTGGCTAGATGCTAATTTTTCAATGTTGTGAATTGTTGCATATTGGCTGTATTCTTGCTTGGTTGTGTGTTTTGGTGCACCGGTGAGTTCGATCCATCTCATGATGAGGCCCCTAATGGCCCTCGGATGGCTTTTGGTTAGTTGTGTCTCTAGCGCACAAGCCAACAATGGTTTTTGGTTCCATTTGGTTTCATGTTGAGAATTATATTTGGTTCCATCTATTGTGTGGTTTGTCCTCTTCGAGGGTAATTGTGAGCATGCTTATGAAATATTTTTAGAAATATGTTTATATGCTTTCAAGGATATTTGGTGTCAACACACATGATTATAATATGATATATGTTGCATTATTATGATCGTCTGTACTATAGATCCCACATGACACCTTACTATCACACACATATGTAGGGTAAGTAGGAAGCGAGTTACCGAGGCTTTTGTCTCACCCCAATTGCTCAATATTTTTTGGGTCTAATTCTTGTGTTGGTCATTTAAGGAAGGAGCTTTCTGTTATTGTGTTGTGTTTTGTATATTGCTATACACTCTGACTAGGCATGTTTACCTATTTGCTTCGGCATATTTGCATTTCAACTATGGATGACTGTATTGGTATTCCTTTTTACTGAGACCGGTCCTTCCCAGGAACCATGGCCGGAGGCCTTTTGGAAATATTTATGTTTTATTGTTTTGCATTCTAGTAGCCCTGTTTGTGGGAGACTTGGTTCCCCTTGGATGTTGATGATTGGTTTTATGAGCATTCCATGTGAGCACTACTACAAAAAGCCCTTTTTATGTCACCAATTAACGTCACTTATTTAAAAATGTGACATTGAAAACAAAGAAGAAAGAAACAACATCACACTTAAAATTAAGTGTGATGTTAAAACTTTTCAATGTCACACTTAAATTAAGTGTGACATTGAAAAGCACTTTCCATGTCACACCAAATTTTGGTGTGACATGGAAAATGTTTCAACGTCACACCAAAATTTGGTGTGACGTTGACGTCACACCAAAATTTGGTGTGACGTTGACGTCACACCAAAATGTGGTGTGACGTTGAAAGTTGTTTTCCATGTCACACCAAAATTTTGGTGTGACGTGGAAAACCCGTCCCTCTTTTTTTTTTCATTTCCCGCCCCCCCTCCCACATTGAAACCACTTTCAACGTCACACCAAAATGTGGTGTGACGTTGAAAGTTGTTTTCCACGTCACACCAAAATTTTGGTGTGACGTGGAAAACCCGTCCCTCTTTTTTTTTTCATTTCCCGCCCCCCCTCCCACATTGAAACCACTTTCAACGTCACACCAAAATGTGGTGTGACGTTGAAAGTTGTTTTCCACGTCACACCAAAATTTTGGTGTGACGTGGAAAACCCGTCCCCTCCTTTTTTTTTTATTTCCCGCTCCCCCACTTTAATTTTTTCATTTCGCGCCCCCCAAAATAAAAACCATCAACTCCAGCTGTCTCCCACCCCCACCCCCCCCAAAACAAAAACATCAACTCCAACTCTCCCTCATCCACACCCCCGTGTCCTCAGCTTCCCTACCCCCCAACGCCCACAGCTCCCCCCTCCAACACCCCTAGCTCCCCCTGGTGCCCACAGCTCCCCCACCCCCTAACCCACAGCTCCCCACTTCCCTCCCCCCACAACTCCCCCCAGACGCCCCCCATCCCCCTCACCCTCCACCTGCAGGTTCATTTCTTCTTTTCTTTTTTCTTTTTTTTTTCCTGGTAATTAAATATGCAATTTCTATAGGGTTCTTTTTTTTTACTTGTTCAAGGTTTTTTTTCAGCTCTGTTTTCCTCCTATCGGGTTCAACAATTTCAATCGTGCCTCCGTTCGCAGCTTCACTTCATCCAGGTTCCTTCTTTTCCTTTTTTTTCCTGATAATTAAATCTGCTGCCTTTTTTTCTCAATTGTAAATTGCAAAAAATGCCATAGAATATTTAATGGTTTTGTAAGTCTTGTAAATTGGTCTGCCATAGAATGTTTAATGTTCAATTGTAAATTGGTTTGCAAATGCTGTTACGTTGTAATTGCTGCAAATTATAAATTAAATCTTATATTTAAGAATGGAGCTAATATTTGGTAGTTAGAGTGGAAATGAAGGGAATCCCATCCCCCTTTGCTAGAAGATTTCTTTTCCTTGATGAATATTTTTTAAATTCAAATTTTCAATATAATGCTCATGTGTTTCATGATTATTTCTATTACTTTTTAGACTGAAATATATATATGCACATTTAAAACTAGACTCAGTTTCAATGTTATTTAATATTTGTTTAGGGAAAAAAATGAGTTTAGTTGCTGATTGAGCATTAAATATGGAGCGTTCATATTAAAACTGGACTTAGCTTCAATGTGTTTTTATTTAATATTTCTAAAAGATTTACATTTTTAAATAAAAAAACGTATCTGAATTGTCACTCTAATAAAATATATGAATATATTATGTAACATTATGCTTGAAAAAATAATGTCTTACTACTCTTGCATATTATTATGAACTGAATGAGTACACCACAAGGATTCTAAGTGTCTTAAACTAATCAAAACAAAGCTTTAAAATCTAACTCATAAATATTCACTTCACCTTCAAAATATAAAACTGTGCCATATCAGAGATAGCCTAGTTCATTTTGTGACCGAGTTCCTGCATTAATCACACATTAATTATTCCCTCAATCTCATAATTATATTGCATACTTGCCAAAATGTTTTATAAGTCTTGTAAATTGGTTTGAATAGGTTTTTGTTCTCAAATTGCTAAATATCAACGGGGAATAGAAAAATTAAAAACGTTTTTTTTTTTTAAAAAAAAAAAGAAACCACGTCACAAATAATATCTTGTGTGACGTGGTTTCCTGGAAACCATGTCACACATAATATATGTGTGACATGGTTTCCAGGAAACCACGTCACACAAGTTATGTGTGACGTGGTTTCCAGGAAACCACGTCACACAAGATATCTTGTGTGACGTGGTTTCCTGGAAACCACGTCACACATAAATATTATGTGTGACGTGGTTTCTCCGAGCAACTTACAACGTCACACATAATATTATGTGTGACGTTGTTTCTCTGACTTTTTATGTCACTTGTTTATGTGACGTTAAAAGTCTATTTTCCATGTCACTTGATTCAATGTCCCTTGAAAAAGTGACGTGAAAACCCCCAAAATTTGTGACATTAAAAGTACTTTTTGTAGTAGTGGAGGTTTCATTTATTAAGAAATTCGACTTTCATGAAATGTAGATAGTAGGTGTGTTCAAGTTTGTCCTATCCTGTCTCAATCCCGAGCATTTCAGGACAAGACAGTCCCGTCCCGAAATTTTTTGGGACGGGACAACTTACATTTGGGACAGATTAACATTTAGGACGGGATAGGACTTAGGACGGGGTCGTCCCGATCCCGTCCCACCCCGAAGTATCTTTTTTTTATTTTAGAAATATTAATCCCTTAAATCATTCTCTTAATCAAAGACCATAATATCTATAAACACATTTTTCTCGTCTCATGCATATTCTTTTAAAGAAGTTACCATAAGACCCATATTTTTTTAATATGCTACATGTTCATTCATGTTTGTAAAATATAAATTCTACTCAACTAACATTATTCTTACTACGTACCATGTTAGTTGAAACATCTTGTATTAAAGAGCAAAAAAAATCATCATTAAATTATTTATTGCTCCTTTCTCTTCAATGTAACATCTAGTCATCTAACAGTACAGTCGTAGTAGTTGAAAAATCTTGTCTTCAAGAATCAAAATCTAGCTTTTTTTAATATGCTACATGTTCCCTATCTCTCAAGTATACATATACTGCTCCTTGGAAAAAATATACATATGCTGCTTGCTAGTGGCATGTTTTATTGTCTAACTTTTTTTATATTTTGCACAGATATTACTTTAAAACATTGAAAAATAAAGGTTGCCAAAAAAATCTTACACAAAAAAAGAGTCAAAAAATATATATTTTTTTTTAAAAATGGGGACAATCCCGTCCCGTCTCGTCTCGAGCGAGGCCGGGACAACCTTGGGACGGGACGGGACACGAGACGAGAATCTTGTCTCCAACCCATTTTTTTGGGATGGGATAGGATAGGGGCATCCCAGTCCTGTCCCGTGAACACCCCTAGTCGATAGTTATCTTCTATAAAATTTGGGATGATTTTCTAGAAGTGTATGATGATTTTATTTTTGGAATGAATGTGATTATGGTTTATATGATGTTATTAATGTTGGTAGTTGGTTTGATTGGGGTATTGAAAGTTTTCAAAGAAAGGCAAAATTGTTTTGTAACTTGATTTCTAGTTACCATGTTCGATGGGCCTTTTCTCTTTTGATATACTAGATGAGCCCTTTCTAACATGGTAAGCTTTGAGATTTAAGAACATTTTTTAATAACTATGTTAATAGGCTAAGCCTTTCTAATATAGTTATATTATTTAGTTTTCAAAGAGAGTTTTTGGTAAATCTTTGTAACTATGTTATTGAGTAAAATCATTTTCTAGTATAGTTACCTTACTTATTTGAAAAATTGAGTTTTGAAAAACAACTATGTTAGCTAAAACCTTTTCTAACATAGTTATTGTACTTAAGTAAATTCTTACAACCATGTTAAATAATTTCTTTCTAACATAGTTATAGTTTACTCGAAACTTTGAATTTCTTTAAGTTTTGGAAAGGTCTTTTCCAACCATATTAGCCAAACCTTTTTCTAACATGGTTCAGTTTGCAAAATTTAGTAAGTGGTTTTCTTTCATCCATGATAGTTCTTTTCTTATTATTTGGAAACGTTTCATTCTATCACGGATAAATGATCTAGAATTATGGGAGAGTCTTTTAAAACAATGATAGATTTTTGGGAAAATCACAATGAGGTCCCTCATAAGGCATTTAATCACAACCTGGTCCCAAACAATCATCAAATTACATTGAAGTCCCAAGGGACCTCGGTGTAATTAAATGGAAGTTGTCAATGTAACAGGCAGGAATGCACAAGAGGGGGTGAATTGTGCTTCTAAAATTTAACATGAAAGTCAATACAGTTTATACTGGTTCAGCCCAAACTTGGCCTACGTCCAGTTCTCCAACCTTCAGTTGGGTTCCACTAATATCTCAAGATTAAATCAGGCTCTTAACAGCCTTTACATGTGACAGCAAGAACTCCTCTCTTTACTGATCACTCTCCCTTACACTTTGTAAGTTAACACCCTACTCTTAAGATCCCACTATCATAAGAGTAATTCTCACTTGATAATGAATATAGAAATAGATTGTTCACTCTATTGAGCAGATTGTATTACACACTTAAGAATATTAGAACAGTAAGCTTTCTGAGTATTGAATGCAGTAGATACAGATAATCAATGTGGCAATCAAATCCTCTAACTAACTTCTTCACTGAAGTATTTATAGTCTCTTCTAGAAATTTATCCGTTGAAGATATAGCCGTTGTATAAGTTCAGAGAGTTGGATAATCTGGTGTGGAGTGTTGAAGATGTATTCTGTGATGCATTTACTCCATTGTACTTGTCTTTGCTTTAGCTCATCTCTCTTCATTAATCACTGGAGGTGGTAGGTGAGTTCCAACGGCTCTATTGATCAGATTGCGTGCTAACGTTAACTTCCTTAAGTAGGTCTGTGCAATTCTATACTTGGAAAGCTTAAAATATCCTTAACCATTGATTTTTAATAAATTCCATTGCCACTCAGATTACAGCCTCTAATCGATCACAGGGTCTGGTGTCTAATCGATTACATATCGATTACTCATAGATTATAGCCTGCATTACTGAGCATCATATTAGAAAATCATGCGCCTAATTGATTACAGGGGAAGCCTGATCGATTAGGTATGTCTAATTGATTACAAACAGATTTCATTCAAATTACATCATTTCTCTGATCGATTACTTAATTTCCTTTAATCGATTAATGCTCTCTAATTGATTATGCTTGAAATATGATATGATCAATTAAGGCTCTCTAATAGATTAGGCAAAAGATTCTTAATCGATTACATGACTCTAATCGATTACTCTAATTCCTCCTAATCGATTATATGGCACTAATCGATTGGGATAAAATTCTATCATCGATTACTGGTCCCTCTGATCGATTAGGCGACCATATTTTTAACTTCTAATCTGAACTCTAATTGATTAGGCTCATAATTCTTTGTCTTATAATCAATCCTCAATCGATTATGCAGTACTTAGAATTTTTATCAGATTATCTCTAAGTTATTTTCTGATTCTTTATCCAACCTATCTTCATGCCTAAGTTATGTTTAGTTATCATCAAAATATATTATTCTAACAGTCAATACCAGCCGTGTGAGTTGTCAGTGCACACAAAACAGCTGGTATTGACAACTATTGAATTAACAACTCATTGAGCTGCGATTGACAACTCTTTTTGTGTGCATTAACAACTCACATGGCTGGTATTGACAATATTGAATTGATAACCCATTGACAACTATTTTGGGCATAGTAACAACTCAATGGGCTGGTATTGACAACTCAATTTAATTACACTAGGTCTTTAGACTTCAATGTACTTTGATGATTGTTTGGGACCTAGTTGTGATTAAATGCCTTATGTGGGACCTCATTGTGATTTTCCCTAGATTTTTTTCATTCATAGATATGTTTTGGGAAAGTGTTTCAATTCTTTTCCTAACTACGATAGATCTTAAATATATTAAGCAACCTATTTTTCTATCATAGTTAGCATAACTTTAGGTTTACGTGTTAAATGTAAGGTTTAAATATGGCTTTAAAAGTGGTTACAAGGAGAATTTTATGTTAGAATCTTAAGTTTTGATGAGGACTGGCCCCATAGATAACATAAGTAAATAGAGTGTAAGTTACCTTTGAATTAAACAAGAAAAATCTGATAGGTAACGGATTACTATCGTTAGAGCTAAAGACTATCGCAACTGAAAAGCCCAACAATAGCTGATGGAAACTTAGCTGAAAATCTAAAATAAATATCTCTATCGCTAAGTGTATCCCTATCGCTAATAGATAGAAAGGAATAGCTAATGAAGACTTAGAAATAACAAAGTTAATATCTATCGCTAAGTCCTTCACTATCGCTAGGAAATATCCTATCGCTAGAAGTTCATTGATAACTTGGATAAATGAAAAGAAAAACAACTAGCAGAAAAATGAACTAAGTCTTTGAACTAATGGAATCAGCTAGCGATAACAAATTATGCTTTGAACTAATGGAATCAGCTAGCGATAACAAATGATGCTATCGATAGAGAGTCTAGCTATCGATATCTGTATACTTATTGAAATATCTTAAATACTCAGATAGCTAAACAAACTTGCAATAACAAAGGTCACTAGCGATAACGTATCTAGCTATCGATAGGAGAATGCTCATTGTGATAACTTAGACAAACTGATAAGCTGATACATTGAGCTAATGAACTAAGCTTGCGATAACATCTGCTGTGCATTACATGATTACTTGTTTAGCTAACAGCTCAAGTGCAGGGATTATTCTATTCAGTTAGCGATAGCAAAGCATGCTAGCGCTACTGAAGAAGCTGCTATGCAAGTACAGTTGGTACAGATGTTCAGAACGCTCAGTCTACATCTCTCTTAGGTCATCCTACGCAAGAGCAGTTGAAGCTAGAACAGAAAGTTAACCTCGATGAAGTAACTGCATTAATTGCCAACAGCTATGAGCTCTCAACGACCATATTCAAACGGCCTCACAAAGATGAACGCAATGGCAAATTAGAGAAGAGATGTAAATACAGAACTTGAGCATTTATGAACAAGAGACGAAAAACAAAGAATATTCACGAACACATTCATTGCTCTCTGTTTCTAGTATTTATTGTTCTCAGTGATTTTATTTGTACTTTAGTGATTATCATAATATGTTCATTAAGTGAACTTTATTATTGAAATCCTCTATTGTTTGAGATTGTTCTAAAGCTTGGTGCTTTGAGAACAGGATAGTAACCTTACAGGTAGTAAGGGGGAGTGTTTAGAGGGATTCTAAAACTTTGTAAAGGTTGGCAGGTAAACCTGTGTTGTAAAACCTGTGGTTAGTGGAACCCAACGAGGAGTTGGAGAATTGGACGTAGGCAGCGTTGGCCGAACCAGTATAAAGATTGTGTTGCTTTAATTAGTTTTTAATTTTCGGAAGCACAATTCACCCCCCTCTTGTGCGATTGCCATTCTCATTTTACAGTCATCATTATGATTCTCACAAATGCTCATCCCAATATACCCTTCTTCCACTTTTGTGTTTTTACAAACTCTTTTGAAAATGATTTAAGTCACTAAAATTTATTTATATATATCGAGCTATTTTATTATATTATAAAATTTATTAATTTTATTACTTTATTTTTAAAAATATTAGTTATTTATTATAGAATTTTATGTTTAAAAGGTTTGATATGAAATTTTCGTTTTTCTAAAAATTTTAATTTCATCATAAATTTTTATGAAAAATATATGTGTTTTAATGATTAAAAAATTATACAGATAATATATTGGTCTTACATAGGCACATAACTTTAAAGGAAAATATAAATTAAATTTTTTTCACTGGGGAAAGAATTGTGCCTCATATATGAATTTTTTTCACTTGAAAAAAACATTGTGCCTCATAAAATTAGTAAAATTAATTTATCTCATTTTCAGTAATTTATACATTAAAAGGTCATTCTTATAACAATAATCCAAATACTTTCATTTTATCGAAAGCCTTTTTCTTACAAAAGCTTTTATTTAAAAGTACTTTTACAACTTTTTTTTTTCAAAAGCTATTCCGCCAAAAAGTTAATTAAAAATGGCTTGCTCAAATTCCTACTTTCCATCAATTATCCAACAATACACACTCTTTCTCATATAAAAAAAAAAAACACACACACACTCTTTCATATTTGGTTCGTAACTCAGTGACCCATTTTCATTTTAGGACCACAACCACCATTTCGTCAACAAGCCACTAGATCCTGTGATTACTGCCATCAATAGCAACCGTTAAATATAGTTTGAATTGGACGACGGTTCAGTTCAAGTTTGAGGTTATTGATAATGTTTCTGGTTCCAAGTATGTATGGCGACATTCTAGATCAAGTTTCATGAATTGTACATCAATATGGGCCGCAAGCCCATAAGGGTCAGCCGAACCCATTTTGCTACATCCATTCTTAACCCACAACTTCAATATTTTAAAAGACCAATAATACAATACTTTTCAGAAAGTACAGCAGTACAAGGTGAACAAAATGACAACACAGACACACCTAATGCGATACTTGTGTAAATTCAACCGTGATTGTGGGAGGTAATCCAATTCCTGAGCATAGCTTTGAAGATGACATGATCAGATTTGATGAGTTGGAGATTATGCAGAAAGCAAAAAGTACATACTATGATTACAAATCAATCCAAATAGACACATCAAAGAGAGATCGATCACACCTACTTCCAAACCATAAGAGGCGTTGGAGAAGGAGGAATTGGAATATCTTTCAGCCCTTCCAACATCAAAATCACATTCTTCATGGAAGGACGCAGAGACAAGTCCTCTTGGACACACCATAACGCCACCTTCACCATTCTCTCCAATGTCCGCCATTCCACATCTTCATGTACTACCAATAATTTATTCAATTCCCCTTTCATAAAGCAATTATACACCCAAGTTGAAAGCATTATTTCTTCTTCTGAAGATACATTCACATCTATATTTCTTCTGCAACATATGATCTCCAATAGCACCACTCCATAGCAGTAGATGTCAACTTTTATAGATGTTGATGCATCATTCTGCCGTTCGGGTGCCACATAGCCACATGCTAATTCATTGATAGTTCTGGTTCTAGAATGTTCTGTCATTAAGAGTCTTGCAAGTCCAAAATCAGATATTCTTGCTGTCCAAATTTCATCCAAGAGAATGTTTTGAGGCTTAATATTGCAGTGGACTATACAAACTTCACATTCTTCGTGCAGATACAATATTCCCCTTGCGACATCCAATGCAATTTTGACTCTCTGTTTCCAAGAAAGATGCATCTCAGCCTTGAACAAAAAATCTGCTAGAGACCCATTGCTCATATATTCATAAACAAGAAGCTTTCTTGAACCATCAATGCAATAACCAATGAGCTGAACTAAATTTCTGTGATGAGTTCGAGCAATTGCAGTTATTTCAGCCTGAAATTCTCTTTCTCCTTCGTCGACAACATTGTGGTCTAGTCTCTTCACAGCTATCCTTCTATTGTTTCCCAGAATTTTCCCCTTGTAAACCACTCCAAAGGATCCTCTACCGATCTCTTGTGTGAAGTTTTCCGTTGCATTCACCAATTCATCGAAGGCAAATGTTTGCAAACTACAATCCTCAACGAATCCCAAATTTTCACTACTAGCAGAAAGCTTTTGGTATGAATAGACTTTACGCATGTAGATGAAGAAAATAGATATTGCAAAGAATATAGAAACCAATGAAACAGAACCTAGAGTGATGGCCAGAGTAAAAATCAGATTTTTCTTTTCATCAACAAGAACCTCTGGCTTCTTTGGATTCGGAGGCAACTTGAAGAGGGCTGTGGTTGATACAGTGTGATCAATTCTCCCAAATCTAAGAGGAAGCCTATACTTCTTGCAGCTTCCATGTTCATGTAACGCCGCACCGCAATCGCAGTCTTCCTTGCAAGATTTCCCACAAGCTTCCATTTCCAATGGTATGACCAAATAAGGAAGAAGGCTCCATCGCACATGTTGTAAGTGAACAACATCGTATAACATCTTTGGATCTTCTCTAGTTTTACACTCATCTTGGCTCTCTTGTTCGCAGTCTAAAAACATGCTGTTGTTCCCATTTATGGGCATGAATCCAGGATAGCACTCACAAACAGCTTCACCACCTCCATTTATAGAGCAATAACTGTTGAAACCACAAAATCCCTTGACTTCACATGTATTGGATTTAGATTGCCACACAAATTGAACATTGGGTAAGATTATTAAGCTAATTGTGTTCCTTCCACGATAGTTGCTACTATTGGCCAGAACCTTAGTGATATTTCCATCACCATCGTGTAGGGAAAGAAAGCCTGTAAGATTAAGAGTAAGATAGGACATCCACTCATATGATTGAGCAGTATTTGAGGCCCAGTAAGCATCATTTTCTCCCGTTTCATTGTTCATAGGGTAGGCAACAAGATTTCCATCGTACTGCATTTGGACATAAAAATCCCCATTTCTCGAGATCAGACTTTGTCCCCAAGATAAATTCTGACCTCCTAATAAGGTGTCCGAAGGGTAATCAAAACTTTGCCAGATGACACTGTGGTTTTTACTATAAAGCACAAAATTCCCAGAATCAAGCATAGATGCTGAATCTGCAGGCTCAGACGTATTAGCAATGACTACTTCTTCCATCTTGTTTAGCTCTTGTCTTAGCAGAAGTCTACCATCTTTGGCCAGTTCGATTACTGAATTGGCAAAAACAGATAGATTGTTGAGATTAGGTGTCCACACTATTGTTCCTCCATCTTCACCCTTTAGCCTAATTCCAAAGGTAAACCCATTATCTTGTCGGTAGAAGCCGAAGGAAAAAAGGCCTGATGGTGAAACCCATGAAGTAGAATTCGTTTTTGGGGAGAGAGAAGAACCCAAATATATGATGTTGGAATCAGGTTTTTGTGCCCTGCTAACATCGTTTGCAGATAAAACTGCAAATAGTAAGAACAGAGTTATGGAGGCCATGGATATGGTATGGTGCCTGAAGGGACAGCGAGGTTGAGAGAATAGATGGACACAACTCAGAAGAAATGAAGGGAATTAAATTTTGCTCCGTGGAAAAACTTATTTTCAGTAAAATATATAAACACACACACACACACACACAGAGGAAATACACCAACGTAAACTATGGAAACGAGTGAAGACTTTGACTTCGAGGACTTTGACACTCTTCATGCATTATTAATTAGTGGCAATTTAAGTCTATAGATTCTTCAGTCCAAAAAAAAAGTCTATAGATTCGATATATATATATATATTGTTTTTGGTTATGGCAAATTATTTCAACCCACATGAATTTAGTAGTAAGATACCTAAAAGCAATCGAGCCATCAAAGATAATGGTTAAGAACCAGTAATCTAATCTAATCATTGTAAAACCAAGGTTAACTTAATCATGATTACAATAATATAATTCAATTTAAATATGCAAAAAATTTACATATAACCTAAAAAAAACAAAAAAAACGCATTAATTCATATAAGTAAATGAAACCTTTATTATTAGAGCTAATGAAGTGTGAATGTGATGGGTTGTTACTTTTGGCTCAAAAATTAAAGGTTTAACAATGAAGAAATATATAATTTTAAAGAAATTGGCATCTCTGTGACATGGTTACTCTTTGGTATTCAATGATAAAAATTTGACACAAAAATGGAAATGAAAAATTAAAACGATAAAAATAATTATCCATGATATTTCTTTCACGCCCTTCCTAGAGACATCCTCTCTTTGATATATATCGGAGAAAATAAATAATTTCTCCCATGATTATTCCGATAGAAAATGTTTTCTTAAAAAGTTCTCATGGATTTAGTTGAGAGAAAACTTCTCTTAAAATTTTCCGAGAAACGTTTTACTCATGATAATTTGAGAGAAAATTATAAGTGGACTTATCAACCTTCTTGACCAAGGTTGATAAGTTTACGAGTGAAAATTACCTTAGACAAAGACAAAATTTACAAATACCATTTTACGAAAACTTGAGAAAAAAGTACAACTTTTTCCTATAATCTAAAGAAACAAAGTTTATCAAAAGAAAGCTGACGAGTGAAAATTATAATTTTGTATAAGAGTGAAAATGATGTTACTAATAAGTGAACATTACAGTGCTGAATCAAAAGTAGGACAGGAATTTAAGACAGAAACAAAAGAGTGCTGAATAGAAGTACAATGATGAAAATTATAAAGTAAAAACTTCCTAATGGGAGATGCAATGTCTCTGCTAACAATATCAGATGCTTTTTCAAAATGTTGGAGGGAGCGACGAAATCTCTTCTTTGAGAACTAGACGTGCAGAACTTGTTCTCCTTCTGAAAACATGCAATTCTGAGTAAATCCACCAAAATGCTAGCCTGATGCAGCAGAAAGAAAAGAATTATAAACACCCTATTTTGTATGGGCCCATAAAATAATAAAGAATTAATGATATAAGAAAAGTTGAGCGATTTAAGAAAGATCTTTTTGGTGAAATTAAAAATTAAAACATAAAAATTTAAAATTGGTCAAGAAAAAGAGAGATATTTTAGGTTGGATTAAAAATTAAAAGACAAGTTATGAAAAAATTTAAAAAATTCAGTTAACTTTATTAAAAAAAGATGTGTGCTGCAAATGAGGAAAATCAAAATAAGTCTTCAACTTTCCTATGAAATGCAAGAGTAACCCTATATTTCAATTCAAAAAGAAATAAATACATGTTTTAAACATTGCAAATTAAATTAAGTCTTGATATTAAAGATTTTTTTATGAATTACATTTTATTTTGTGAGCCTCTTCGCCTACAAGATTTTAGTTTTTTTTTTATTAAAAATTTCATTGATAGAAAGTAATTATCTCTTCATCAAGTTGTCTTCATTTAACACATGTTGCCTTTGATTCCTTTTATATCTCTAAAATTATTTGTTATCTAGTGAAGTAACTGCATTCATATTTAATCGTGACTTATATTTAATTTATTTTGAGTAGATAACATGTTTTTTTAAAGTCCTTATGCCTTTAAAATCAATGCTCCTTATACAACACACGAGGTAATACCAGCTTGTTAGTTAAAAAAGGATAGGTTTTAGGTCGGATTAGAAAATGAAAAGTAAAATCTGAAAATTGGTTGAAATAAAGATAAGAGATTTTAGATAGGAAAAAAATAATAAAAAATGGTCAGATATATTTTTGGAGATGGTTTCAAAAAATGCGATACTTGAGGTAAAAAAAAATAATAATAATAATAAATAAACGATATCTCTAAAAAAATGGTCAACTGATTATATTTGTAGGAGATAAATTAGACTAAAATGTAGAGTATTTTAGAAGAGATAAACTTTATTTAGAGAGTAGGAGGTAGCTCTCCTGGGACTAACTTTTTTGGCTCTCTTATGTAGAGATTTTCGGTCTCTCTCCCTCAGTCATACTTTAACTATTCTGTCTATAGGTGTGTTTGGATTGGCTTTTTTTCAGAAGGACTTTTTCAAAAAGTCTTTTTTGGAAGGTCTTTTAGAAAAAAGTTAGATTGTAGAAGTGATTTATGTTTGGATTAGTAATGTTAGAAGTGACTTTTTTTCAATCTGACTTTTAGAACATGTTTGGATGATTATTTTGAAAAGTAAGTTTAGATGAAAAATTACTAAAAAGGTCATTATTGTTATTAAATAATACATATATAATATACATATATTCTTATAATTTAGAAAGAAAAAGTGAAATTTGGGTTTTGAAGGATTTTAAAGGCTTAGTTTCTTCCTTATTTTAAGGAAAATAATTTTAAAAAAAATTATATTTTTAGCTCAAAGGAGGATATTGTGAGAGAAAATAATTAGAGATTATTATGGTAAATTTTTGGAGATAAAAAGGAAATTTTATATTACAAGAAAATATCTTATTTAAAAATTTTAGGGGTCTAATAGTCTAATTTTCCTACCCACTTTTATTAAATAACACACAATAAAAGGTGTGGGACCCATTATTCTTCCTCTTTCTCTCTCCAAGAAGTCCTTTTTCAGCTAAAAAAGAAACTTTTCAGGTGAAAAAGTCCTTCTCAGCCAGAAGTCCTTCTCCACCAGAAATTAACCCAAACAAAACTATTGGAAGAAAAATTGCTTCTCCGGTGCAGAAGGACTTCTGGGCCCAAAAAAGATATACCAAACATGCACATTATATCTTTCGTCTTTTTGCTTCTTCCATTTGTCTCACACCACACAGCTAGTACCTTTTTATTCACTCCTCACATTCAAAAATACACACACACTTTTATCAATCACCTCCACGGCCCCACACTACACCAATTGATTCGTGCTCCTACCCTTCTACACAAACGCACACTCACACCGAATACATTCCTCTTACAATGCATCTTCCATTGTGGTTTTGGAGTAAAGTCCGGAGGATCAAAATAATTAACAAAATTTCAGAAGAGGAAAGCGCAAGAGGAGATCTTTAGAAGAAAGATGCCACGCTCAAAGATTCAAAGATATTACTTGATTTTCCTTAACTCCTAAAATAGTAAAATTTTTTAAATAAAAGCTAAGAATGAAAAGTATTTTTTTTTCTCTATGAATCAAACTTGATTTCAAAGAGCTTTTGTTTATGCCTTGTAAGGTTTTAAGAACTTCCTCAGGCAAAACCAGCTATTCTTCCGTGTGAGGTTATAGAAGTTTAGTCTAAAATTATTTTAAAATGATTTTCTTAAAAATAAAAAGTAAAAAACTTATTTTCCATAAATAAACAAAATACCAACCAATCTAAAAATCATTTTAAATAAATTAATCAAATATTTTTCTTAAAAGGTATCAAACCAAGTGACACGCATTTTTACCATGAATTACGTGAGTTTTGATCCCTCTAAAGGGTATGTAGATTCTTGGGTTCATCCTAGATCAAGTCCAACCTTTTAAAAAATATTTTTTGGTAGTGTCCATTTTCTTATAAATAAAAAGTATATTTGCATGATTTCTTTTTCTCATTTTAGGATAATTAAAATATAATTTTAGGCCTTATTATTTTTAAATAATCAGTTTGAGGGTAACTGTTCTCATGAACGAGTACTATGGGGTGCTTGACACCTTTCCAAGGCACAATCAACTTCCGATCTCTATTTTGGTTTTCAAAGACTACTTAGTTATTATTTTAAAAGAAAATAGTTTTTCCAAAATTATGCCTATTTTACAATTTTTGTGGTGGCTCAATTCTTTTTCCTCGAAAGAGCTGATTTTGGGGTGCTACAAGAATGGTCATGCATTTGGAGCTAACCAAGATTTAATCGGATCATTGCTTGCCCCTGAATATATCGAAATAATGCTAAACTTCCGTTATCGAAAGAATGCTTACGAGTGAAAATCATAATTGGTTACACCGTAGAGAGAAATTGTTTTTTTCCAAAAAAGAGGACTTAATTAAGAGAAGTGAGGGTCATACTATGATTACATTTACAATATTAATGTATTACCAAATCATGCATTTAATTTGGATGTCAAATTCTAGTACCAAAGCAAATTTTTTACCTTATCAATTCTCTCCCCCTTACACTTTGTAAGATTACACCCTTTCGTCTGGAATCCCACTATCATAAGGAAATCAAATAGTAGAAAAGATTACAAGTTGAAAGCATGCTCACACACTTGAGCTGATAGATTACAGTTTAAAGAACAATTGAGAGAACTCAAAAGTAGACTCGAATGTTGTTTTAGTAAGTAGTTGGTCTCACTTAATTCTCTACCTTCCAAGCTTGAGCTTCAAATGCTTTTATAGTGTGTTAGAGAAATTTTCCCATTGAAGCTACTATGTTGCCCATTGAGAGAATGAGATAATTTGGAGTGTTGGAGTGAATTTAGCCATTGTAATTAATGCTCCATAGTTGTTTATGTATTGTGTTATTTCTCTCTTTATGGATTAACTCATTGTCTAGTGTGTAATGGTCTTCTGAGTCTCTATGTTTTGAGTTTGCTTGGCTTTTGTGTCTAATGGAACTTTCATTAAATAGGCCATACAAAAACTCTAGAAATGTAAAGTTAGTTAAACATGAGAAGTGTAATAAATTTTGAACTTTCAAATTGACAATCGATAGCCTGATAGTTGATTGTTTCCTTTGCTTGTCAATCGATAATGCTTCTATTGTTTCCATTTTCCTCTTGTAACACTCGATGGAAATGTTAATATCGAACAATCTTTAAGTATAGCAATTGATGGCTAATTTGTCTATTGATTGTTAAATATTAATCAATGGATCATTAAGCTATCGATGATTTCAAATTTTTCTTCTAAGTCAAGTAGCAATCGATTGTGTATCGATTATTAATGATCAATCAATGGCCATATATGCAATTGATTGTACTCAGCCTGGTTCACTTTAAATATTTAGCATAACAATCAAATATAGATGATGTCAATTAGTCAAACCATGTAACACTCAATTGAAGCTTCAACAATCGATGAGCAATCGATATGCCATCAATTAAAGATACGGAAGTTCAATCGAATGTGTTATGGCTATAGATTGTTCTTAACTTAGTTCTTAAAACTTGCTTCAAAACATTTTTTAAGTTAAGATGTCTATAATTTTCATAACTTAAGTAATGTTTGGTTATCATCAAAACTCTGAGGTTCAACAACATATTCACCAAACAGTTTTCAAATCAATTTAATTTGCTTACCTTAAAATAAAAAATTGCAAAAAAAAAAAGTCATTATTTTTCTCTAATAAAAATACCCAAAACCCCCTAGTTTCATTGCTTTTATATATTTAGTTAATCTAGATAGTTAGTTAATTGAATACACATAAGACGGTCCAGGAGAGCACTGTAATATCCCAAAAATCTAAGAAGCTTTAAAGTAGCTAACTAATGAATATTAAAGAAGATGATTAGGGCCTGAGAAAATAGAGTTTTCTAAGATTTTAGAAGGGGAATTATTATAAGATTAAGGGCCCAAAATAGTTAGATCTTGTAAAAACAAGCTTGCAAGAAAAAGATTAGTGTACAAGACTTGTAGAGCAAGCTTGGAAGGAAAGATTAAAATATAAAAACTCTTGATAAGCAAGCTTGTAATTAAAGATAATTTGTATGTCTAAGTTGCAAATTTAGTTAGAGGATTAGCATTAAAATTAATTAAGCATGAATATTGTCCCTGCTACATCCTCTTTTATTCAAGAAATGCCACATTAAAGTTTGCAAGAAAAGTTTTAGGGGTGCTTATGTGGCAATGATTTTATTTGGACTTAACAAGTCAAATGTAAAATGGGGAATCAGATTTTAAGAAAAATCATGGGCATGTATATGTGTCAATTCTTCTCCAAGAAGCACACCTACTTTCTCTAAGTTAAGCAAAATTGTCTAAATAAAATATTAAGAGAAAGAGAGATAGCTAGCATGCATGAAGGAAGCTTCTCTTGAAAGTTTTAAAATGAATTATTGAAGAAGCCTTCTTACATGGAGCTATTCTTGTTCCCCACCCTCCAAATAAGAAAGTCAAATGGTCTACAAATGCCTAAAATTCTCAAGCAAGTCTTCTTGCATAAGGTTCCAAATTAACTTGATGACCAAGTCTTAGTTCTTGGCTTAGTTGGAAAGCCTTTTTTCCTTCATGCAGCCACTAAAACGTGGCCTTCTCTCCCAAGAAAAGTAGCCACCCATCCTTCCTCCTTTACACATGTCTAGCAAGAAGCAAGAGCTTCCTCTCCAAGTTGTCAAGGCAACTTGCTCTCCAAGTACAACAAAGGCCTATATAGGGCTGAACATACACCGGACTAGACCGGGCAAGGCATTAGCCCGTGGTCTAGTCTGGTATGGTCTTCGGGTTGGGCATCCCAGCCCGAAGCCCGGTCCAACCTGGCAGAAAACCCAGCATCCATCGGGTCAGGCAGACCAGACCAGACCACGTCGGGTTGGTGGTTCACTCCATTATACACCATACTTTTTCTTATTTTTTGTTTTGTTCATAATTTGGAAATAAACAAAATTTAAAACAGAGGAGCGTATAGAAGCTAGGAGGATCACAGAATATAATAGCAATCAGAGAGAAGATAAGGGGCTTTTGTTCCAAAAAAAACAGAGAGAGAGAATATAATAGGCATGTTTTTCTTTCCAAAGCACTAAATGGAGGGAGAAAATACAAGCATTCAGAAACCTGTAAAACCACACACTTGAATGCCATTGAAGACCAGAGAAAGCTGAAGCTGAAAATAGCCATAATGACTAATTAGAGATTAACAAAACCAAGAGCCTCTGAGATTAACACACACTCCTGAAAGATGCCAACTGGTGATGTATCAACGAAGAAGAAAATGATGGTGACGATCGACAATGACGATTTTAAATCCTTGAAGAAGGGAAATGGGAGAAAGAAGGATGGGCCGAATCATGTGATTGGAAGCAACAAATTGAAGAAGAGAATGATAAGATGTTGTTAGACGGAAGAGGCACCAAAGATAGGGAGTTAAAGTTGCTGATCGATGCAAAGGAGAGAATGGGAGGATGAGCCGATGAGGAGGTGCCGAAAAGTTAGGGTTCCACTTTTGATTTTTCTTGCCGTGATTGCATAGTGAAAGTAATGAATAAAATATAATTAAATTGTTTTGGATGGCTTTGTGTGGATTGGGCTGTGGGCCTATGATTAAATTGTTTTGGATTGCTTTGTATAGTGGCCGTGTAGTTGTGCCTTTATTATATATATGTGTGTGTGTGTTTATATAATATACTTATCTATATAAGTCCTGGGTAAGACCGGGTTCACCAGTCCATAGCACTAGCCCGAAACCCGGTCTGATCCGGGGTCAATAACCCGATCTGCTCTGGTCTCTTTGTCACCGGGCTTTTTCTTCGATTTTAGACCAGACCAGGCCATGTCGGGCAGGACCAGACTGACCAAGTTTCAAGACTTCTTGAACAGCCCTAGGCCTATATAAGGAGTTGGAAGCAAAGAAATAATGGAAGGGAGTGGAGAGGACGGTGAGGCAGAGAGGAAAAGAAGAAAGGAAGAGGAAAATAAAAAGAAGAAGAGAAAGAAAAAGAGGAAGAAAAATAGAGAAACAAGGAGGCCTAGTTAGAGGAAGTGCTTAGAAAGAGACTCTTCAAGAGGTAGCTTTAATTTGTAATTTTGTATATTTTGTTTTAGTTGCATGTATGTTTGTGCCATTTATGTTGCAGTTAGGCATGAGAATATGTAATATCCTTACTCAGTTTGTTTTGCCATGATCATGTGTGAAATATTTACAGTTTACAGTTTACAACTACTCAGTTTTGTAAGGTATTATTCTCATTGGCTTATTTTACATGCACCGTTTTTACCATACATTATATAGTAATTGTGATTATTGCTACTGAGATTTCCCCAAATCTCACCCCCTCTTTCTATGTCCCACCCATAGTACCAAGCACTTTTAAAGGAAATGAGAAGCAAGCGGATCACTAGCTAAGGCAAGGAGGGCTTAGATATTTTGGAAGCTATAGTTTAATTATCATATTTTGGTCTGTATGTATAAACTTTATAAGGAGCCTCATTAGCTTAAAGACCTATAATGGAACCAAGAATTTAGACTCTACTTCAAGTAGAAAGTTATATCTACACATAGAAAAATTATGAGAACATGTGCACAAGTTTTATTGTGGTAGACATTTCGTCCAGTTATAATTTGAATTATGCCTTGCTATTTTCCAGATAAATATTACTCATCCTAAGCTTTAAAACAAGTACTCATATGTAATTTTTGGACGTGTAGATTAGGAGATATGAATTTTACAAGATAGGCGTAAAAACAGTAACTTATTGCGAAATTCTCATGAGTCCGAAAATAAAAGAAGGTTTTTCAAGTGATAATGGGACCAAATTGAGCTAATATCATATCAAGATTATAGAGTATATTTAAGGAGCTAAAGTTTGAGCATTGAACCACTATTTTTGAGTTTAAAAGCAATTAACTATGAATTATCAAAGTTAGAAGCCCAAGTAAGATATTTAAGAAAAGTTTTAAGTTATTGATATCCTTGGGTCTTCTAAATAGCTTATAGTGGTTCAAACTCAATCAAAGGGCTCTAAATAATGTCCCTAGAGTAAGGTGTTACAAGCACCACTTGTGCAATCCTTGGTTTTATAAATTATTACATCTGCACCCCAAGGTGTATTTGGAAATGTACAAATCAATGGCACTATTTTTGGGGAGTCATTTTTTACTCCTTAGGCTAACTAAGTATCAATTGATAATTGACAAGGGGTGTTTAGCATTTTTTGTTAGTTTTAGTTCATTTATTTGTATTTAGGTTTCTAGGTAGTTGTAGGTTTTTATGTAGTTGCTGCTTTGTGATTTGATTGGTTGAATTTATAATTATGCCTTGCATACTCATATTTGGCATTATAATTAATTTTTCAACCCCAAACACTCAAATAACTCATTTTCAAGTATTTAGACTTGTTGAAGTCATTTATACTAATTTTCAAACTCAAATTCAGAGCATTGTGCATTTGGCAATTTTCAAAGTGCACTTTCTTGCAATGTGGCACTAAGTGGTCAATTTTAATTCTAGGAAATTTTCAAGTGTTTTGGAATTTTTCCTAAGTCCCCCTAACTTATTTCAACTTTTTTTTCAATCACTTGGGTGGATTAAAAGAGCCTAGAATTAAGTTTGCATAATTTTACTTCTTACTGCCAAATTTTACAATTACATTGGGAATTAGGCACTTTTGTACTTATGGTCTAAGATTAGAGAGTTAATTTCATTTTCATTATAACTTAAGCATTTTAGGGCATTAACTCATGCATTTCATGATTATAGACTTGATATACTTCACATCTATTCTAATTTCCCATTATAGTTACAAAGAAGGAGGATCGGCTTGAGAAGAACATAAGAGGAGAAATTTTAACATCTTCGGCGTGGGCCTCCATGGCAAAGTCCACAATAGAGGGACAAAAATGGTGCACTGTGGGAATGCACAAAGAGGAGCACAATGGAGAAAACTCAAATGATCCTCGCCGTGGGAGGGGTACAGTGAAGACGCAAATTCTGGATAGTTGTGGGACGTTTCCTCTTTTGATCCAATTTGTAAATTTGAGGGATTGGGTCTAGTCTACCTATTTCCTAATGTATATTTTCAACCTTCCCAAGTAATCTAAGGCCAATTTAGAAGGTTTTTGAGTTGCCTATTTTGTTGATCAAATATCCATCAGAATTTCCAATTCTTACACCACCATTCATTCCATTCACTCACCCTCCTATCATTCAGTCCAAATTCTCTCTTCCCATACACCCTTCTACATGAATTCAACCCTTCTACTGCACTCTCATTGATTCTAATCACAAAACTTATTCTATGTTGATTGAGAGCATGAGTGGGCACCTTTGTGGGGATTGTGACAGAGTAAGGCAACTAGAGCTTTGTCATCTTAATTGGGGAGTTTATTAGTTTCTTTTTCTTGTCTAATTTCATCTATCTTATCCTAAATCCTTGTGTTTTGGTGTATGTATTTGTTGTTTGAACAAGGTTTCTTTGAATATCAAAACTTTGCTTATTGGTCTTGCATGTAATTAAGAGATTTCTTTTATGTATATGAGCCTAGTGATTATTCCAAGATATTATGAATAGATGTGATTCAATTTCTATCTACTTTAGATCACTAGTATATGTTAGATGCGTGTGCAGTTGTATGTGTGTTTAGCCACTAGGTCTATCATTAGAAGGTTTGATTTACTTTCAAAGAGACCTTCTTTGTATATTTATCATGACTCTTCACTACAAAATTGAAAATTAACAACTGCCTCTTTAATTAATAGGATGAGCTATGCGCCACGTCAATTAGTAATTAGGTTAATTAGACTAGATCGATTGTTTTAGGTTTTTACATTAGAACTTTGATAAAAAGAACTCCTATATCATTTTAGAAGCTAGAAAGGTTGCCCGATTCTATCAAGAGACCCATATCCGTCATATAATTTCGCAACTCAAATTTTCTTGCTTTCTTTTTAATCAAAAATCCCGAAAAGACGTAGTTTAGTTTCTTTAATCAAAATTACAAAACCCCATTTTTTTTAAATTTTTCATGCATTTAGTTAGCTTAAGTAGTTAGTTAATTGACTTCATGTGAGACGATTTCATGCATTTAGTTAGCTTATGTAATTAATTAATCGACTTCATGTGAGATGATCCTAGAGAGCACCACTTGTGCAATTCTTGGTTAATTTTATTTTGAATTTGCTCCCCAAGGTGAACTAGGAAAGGTACAAATCATTTGTGCCATTGTCAAGGTGTCATTTTTTTACTCTCTAGGTTAACTAATTGTCAATTACTTATTGACAAGGGGTTAGTAGCATTCTAGGTCAATTTTAGTTCATATAGTTGCATTTAGGTTATAGTTTAGCTATAGGTTGTATTTGCATTGGTAAAATTGAAAAATAAAAAAAATATTGTTCTTGAGCTTGTGCTTAATTGTTCGCTACTGTGTTGGTGGTGTATTGATGCTTTTCTTGCACCATTTTAGTGATATTTCATTGACTAATTACTACTGTGTGGTTTTAACTTTGATTGCTTCAGCTTATATTTGTGAATCACATCCTCATATTTCACATTACACTCAAGTTTTCAACCAAAACAACTCAACTAGTGATTTTCTAGTATTTATATTTGTTGAGACCATTTGCATCAATTTCTAAACTCATATTGGTCACTTTGTGCATTTGGTAATTTTCAAAGAGAATTTTCTTTCAATTTGCCAACCTAAGTGGTCAAAATTGATTTTAGGCACTCTTCAATTTTTTTGACATTTATCCCAAGTCGCCCTAGCTTATTTCAACTTGTTTCAGTTGGGTGGAGTAAAGTGCCTAGAATCAAGTTTGTACATCATTATTGTTCAGTTCTATTATGTATTGATTTTTGCTACTTGTGAAGCCCTCCACAGTGAAGGCCATGGTGATGGTTGCATTTTGCATGTAATTGCCTTAAGTTTTGGGTTCGTTCGCCATAGCTCATCCACGGTGAGCAGTACGACGAGCATAAAAAAACTTTGCTGATTTTCTAGTTCTTTGTGTTTTGCACAGTTTTGCATAGATCAATTCCATTATCTCCTTGATTGCACTTGATTATTTTATATTTTTACCCACTAGTTATAGTAAATTAGTACTTGCCCTACGCTAATACATGGCAATTTAGACACTTTTACATTTAGAGTTCCCATGCATTAAGTTAATTGCATTTTGGTGCTAAATTGAGCATTTTGAGGTTTAAACTCATGCATTTCTGATTTATGGTCTTGGGATAGTACAATTTGTGCTTAAATTTGTCATTGTAGGAAGTCTTGTTGAAGACTTACCCAAATTTTAGAAATTATAGTTTTGTTTCTGAATTTCAAGAATTACAGTTTGGTACTTGGCACTGCATTGTTGAACTTCAGATTTTGATGATAACAAAGAATGACTTAGGCTATGAAAATTGTGGCATCTTAACTTAGAAAAATATTTTGAAATAAGTTTTTAGACAAAGTTAAGAAGCAATCAATAGCTCCCAGGATCAATCGATTGACATCAAGTTGCCTATCGACTATCTATTCTTAATCGATAGATAGATGGTTCAATCGATTAATTGCTACATACATCAATTGCTATATCAAAACTTTTACTCTTCTCATGTCTAACTAAGTTATATTTGGAAGATTTCATATATCCTATTTCAGGAAGTTTACGTTAGACAAAGAGCTCAACATAGAAACAGAGAAAGAGTCGTTACTGTACTTCACTACGTTAGACAAAGAGCTCAACATAGAAACAGAGAAAGAGTCGTTACTGTACTTCACTAAGCGATAACTTTACCTGGCAAGAGAGAATGAGTAACTCAACAACTAAAACTACTCTAACACTACTCTTGAGCATTAATTGCTGCTGGTCACCACTTCATCGAACTCCAGAAGTCATCTCTCACAACCGCCTTACAACGGCTATAACAGACTCAGACTCATCAACGAGTTTCTGAGTTCTCTCATCTATTCTTCAAACTGTAATCAATTCGGGTAGTTGAAGCCCAAACTTGGTTGGCAGAGAATTAAGTGCTATCCAACTACCAATTTCTACTGCAATCAATTCAAGTTTCTGAGTTCTCTCATCTATTCTTCAAACTGCAAATTTTATCATCTCAAGTGAGTGAGCAAGCTTGTAATCTATAATCATTTTCTTTCAAAGTTTTCTTTAGGATAGTGGGATCCTAGAGGAAAGGGGTGCCATCTTACATAGTGTAAGGGGGAGAGAATTTAGTGAGATGGTGAGATCTTACTAAGAAAATTCTCTATGGTGTAAAGTTATTCAGGAACCTGTTGTAATCCTGATTCACTAGTGGAACCTATCTGAGGTTAGAAAACTGGATAGCTCAGAGTTAGGACCAAACCAGTACAAATCCCTTGGATTTGTCAAGATCAAGTGATCAGAAGATGTGTTTCGGACTCTGAATTTGAGGACATTCTGACTTTGTGCCATACTGTGGTTTGTGGGGGGCATTATAGCTCAACCGAAATAGCTAGGAAAATTTTAGAAGCTGGTTTTTATTGGCCCACCCTTTTTAAAGTTTCAAATTATTTTGTAAGCGTTTGTGTCACTTGTCAAAGATTTGGGCGGGGAGTGAGTAAGTGAGATGAATTACCCCAAAAGCCCCTTCTCTTTTGTGAACCCTTTGATTTTTGGGGCATAGACTTTATGTGACTTTTCATTTCTTCAAATGGGCTTACTTTTATACTTTTGGCCGTCAACTACCTATCTGTTGGGTTGAGGCTATCCCCACTAGGACTAATGATGCTTTGACGGTTTTGAAATTTTTGAAAACTAACATCTTTAGTGGGTTTAGAGTGCCTAAGTCCTTGATTAGTGACAGAGGCACCCACTTTTGCAATAAAGATCATCAATAGCATGCTTGCTAAGTATGGGGTGGCCCACAGAATTTTAAGCCCATATCACACACAAACTAATGGATAGGTGGAAGTGTCCAATAGAGAGGTCAAGTACATAATGAAAGAGGCAGAGAGCTTACTTCTAGTTTATACTGGTTCAGCCCAAATCTTAGCCTACTTCTAGTTCTCTAACCTCAGTTGGGTTCTACTAAATCTCAAGATTAAAACAAGCTCTTGACGGCCTTTACAAGTGACTTCACAATAAGATCTCTCTCTTACAGATCATTCCCCCTTACACTTTGTAAGATCACACCCTGAAAATAGTAGGTAAGCACAAGAAGGGGGTGAATTGTGCTAATTAAAAATATTTAAAGTATTAAGACAGAAAGTTTATACTGGTTCAGCCCAAATCTTGGCCTACGTCCAGTTTTCCAACCTCTGTTGGGTTCCACTAAAAACTCAAGATTAAAACAGGCTCTTGAATGCCTTTACAAGTGACCTCTTAGTAAGATCTCTCTCTTACAGATTACTCCCCCTTACACTTTGTAAGATTACAATCTATTCTTAAGATTCTACTATCTTAACAGTAAACCTCACTAGAAATGTGATTACAGAATGCTTGTTTACTCAATGAACTGATTGTGATACACACTGAAGTACAAACAATGAATGATCTCTCTAAGAGTTGGTAAGTATCGAATGCAATGAATGTGACTTGGCAAGAGTAATCAATGTATATATTCAATGCATCACCAACTTCTTTATCAAGGCTTTTATACTCCTATATGATATTCTACCCGTTGATGAAGTTATAGCCTTTGCTTGATTTTAGGTGAGAGATGATTGTAGATGGAGTATGAAGAAAAGTGTGTTCTAGGTAGCATTAACTTCCTTGTACTTTGTTTGCTTTAGATCCTCTATCTTCATTAATCGCAGAACTTGCTTGTTGAGTCAAACGGCTTTAATGGCAGGTTTATGTGTCTAATGATAACTTCCCAAAATAGGCTTGAACAACTTCTGTAATTGAAAGCTTAAAATAGACTGTCAATTTAGTTTGAATTAAATCCTGTTGCCACATCGATCATTGGTTTTTGATCGATGACTGTCCCTATCTTCTGATCAATCACTTATGAATCATACATCGATCACAGCCTGCATCACTTAAAAATATAAGTTAGAAAATACCTTGCCTAATCGATTACTGGAGCCCCTGATCAATTAGGCTTACATAATTGATCATACCCAAATTATATTAAGATTACAAGTATTGTTTGATCGATTACTCACTACTCTCTGATCGATTAACTTCCTCTGATTGATAAGGCTTAGATTAGGATTGAATTGCACTTTGAGCTTTCTGATCGATTATAGGGGATGCCTTATCAATTAAAGGCTATATTACCATCACATTAAGTTACTTCTATTTCTCTTATCGATCATCCTGAGATTACTTAATTCAACTTAACATCTCTAATCGATCACAGGGGTGTCTGATCGATTGGGCGCCTGTGATTCAAACTTTAATCTAAGTCTGATCTGTCCCTGATTGATCAATGCTTTAATTTCTTATATGATAATCTGATCTTGATCGATTGGACTATACTTATCATTTTTCTATCAGATTGTTTCTAAGCTATTCCTAATCTATGTTCAACAATTCTTTATGCCTAAGTTATGTTTAGTTATCATCAAAACTCATTATTCTAACACACCTTACTCTTAAGATCCCACTATCTTAAGAGTAAACCTCACTTGAAATGTGATAACAGAATGCTTGTTCACTCAATGAACTAATTGTGACATACACTGAAGTACGAAGACAATGAATGATCTCTCTAAGAGTCGGTAAGTATTGAATGCAGTAACGGTAACTTGGTAAGAATAATTAATGTATGTAATCAATGCCTTTACGAACTTCTTCATCAAGGCTTTTACACTCGTCTATCAAATTCTGACCCTTGATGAAGTTATATCTGTTGCTTGATCTTAGTTGAGAGATGATCATGTATGGAGTATAGAGGTGTATGTGTGCTGAGCAGCATTAACTCCTTTGTACTTGGCTTTTTTCATATCCTCCTCTTCATTAATCGCAAAACAGTTTTTGAGTCAACAACTCTTATGGCAGGTTTGGGTGTCTAACAATAACTTCCCAAAATAGGTCTACACAACTTCTGTACTTGAAAGCTTAAAATAGGCTGACAATTCAATTTGAATTAAATCCTATCACGACATTGATCATTGATGTCTAATCGATCATTTCCTCTTGTCTGATTGATCACATGTCAATCATAGCCTGCATCACTTAAATATAAGTTAGAAAATATCTCCCCTAATCGATCACAGGGGAATCCTGATCGATTAGGCTTGTATAATCGATCACACTCAGACTATATTCATATTACAAGTATTTGCTTATCGATTAGTTACTACTCTCTGATTGATTAACCTTCTCTGATCGATTAGGCTTAGATTAGGATTGAATTATTCCTTGGTCTTTCTGATCGATCACAGGGGAGTCCTGATCAATCATAGTAAGTTATTCTTATTACTTTAATTGATCACACTGAGATTACCTAGTTCATTTTTACTTCTCTGATCGATCACAGGGGTGTTTGATCGATTAGGCTCCTATGATTTAAATTTGTAATCTAACTTTGATTTGTCTCTGATCTATTCCTGATCGATCAATGTCTTAGTTTCTTAATTGGTAATCTGATCCTGATCGATTGGGCAATATTTAGCATTTTCTAGCAGATTATTTCTAAGATATTCCTGGTCTATGTCAAACCTTTCTTTATGCATAAATCATGTTTAGTTATCATCAAAACTCATTATTCTAACACATATTAGAGAAGATTTTCAAGCCTAGTAGAAAAAACTAAAGACAAAGGCTAGATGAAGCATTGTGGGCCTACCGCATAACATACAAGACTCCTATCAGCATGTCACCCTACCGGTTGGTGTATGGTTAGGGTTGTCACCACCCAGTTGAAGTTGAGCACAAGAGCTATTGGGCAGTCATGTTGAACTTCAGATTTTGATGATAACAAAACATGACTTAGCTATGAATAATGTGGCATCTTAATTTAGAAAAATATTTTGAAACAAGTTTTTAAACTAAGTTAAGAAACAATCGATAGCACTTAAAGCCAATCAATTGCCATCAAGTCTCAGCAATCGATGGGACATCGATTGCCTGGTTTCAATCAATGACAGATGGTTTAATCAGTTATTTGTTATATACTTCAATTGTAGATCTTAAGTTTTCAAAGTGATCAAAAAGTGAATAATCGATTGGGTGCCACAATCGGTATGCAATCAATTCATACTTGAGCTCAAGAAAAGCAAGAGCAATCAAAGACAGTTAAGCAATTGATTGATATGAAGCAATCGATTGAAAATGTAAACCATCGATTACTGAACTTAGTTTTTGTTTGATAACTAGCATTTCCATTAAGTGATTACAGGAGCAATCTAATCGCAATCTATTGACAACTGAAGACATCAATCAATTTACACTTTGGCCATCGATTAGAGAACTCAAAATTTCAAAATTGATTACTTCTCTTATATTCCACTCACTTGATATATGGAAGATATTACAGGTTCCATTTAGGGAAGTTTACACTAGATAGAGTTCAACACAGAAACAGACAAAGAAAGAGTCATTATGTACTTGACTGAGCAAACTAGACTACCTGGCTAGAGAGGAGTAACTCACCATGAAATCTACTCTAATACTACTCTGGAGAATTAATTGCTACTGATCATCACTTCATCAAGCTCTAAAATTCATCTCTCAAAATTGCCTCACAACGGCTAAAGAGACTCAGCAACGGAAGAGTTTTACAACATGATATGAAAGCATTTGAAGCCCAAACTCGGTTGGCAGAGAATTAGTGCTATTCAACTACCCATTCCAACTGCAATCAATTCAAGTTTCTGAGTTCTCTCATGTTCTACAAACTGTAATTTCTATAAGCTCAAGTGAGTGAGCAAGCTTGAAATTCTGTAATCTTTTTTCATTGAGTGTTTTCCTTGGGATAGTAGCATCCTAGAGGAAAGGGTTTTAATCTTACAAAGTGTAAGAGGGAGAGAATCTGGTGAGATAGTGAATATTACTAAAAAAAATTCTCTGTGGTGTAAAGGTATTCAGGAACCTATTATAATCCTGATTCACTAGTGGAACCCAACTGAGGTTAGAGAACTAGATGTAGGTCAAAGTTAGGATCAAACTATAAATCCTTTGTGTTTTTTTTAGATCTTTCAAATTTTTAAGATACACAATTCACCCCCTTCTTGTGTATTTCCTGCCATATTCAGTTCATACTTTGCAACATGGAGCTAAATGAAGCTGACAAAGAAAGATTCCTTCACATCCAAGAGCTAGAAGATTTGCGCATGAATGCCTATGAAAGTTCACAGATCTACAAAGCCAAAACCAAGCTACTTCAAGATCAACATATTGTCAACAAGTCCTTTAAAGTTGGGGACCTAGTGATCATGTATCAAGCTTACTACTGCCATCGTCAGGGAAAGTTAAAATCTAATTGGTTTTGGTTGTATAGAGTTATCAAGCTTAACTGATTTGGAATGTTAGATCTTTTAGAGGAGGAGACAGGAAACACCTTGCAAGCCAATGGTCATTTCCTTAAGATCTACCGTGGGGCACCACCTCTGCCTCCTTCAGGCTAGGTTATCCCTTTCCTTTATCTCTTACTTTTCATTTCAAATGGACTGGTCAATGTTATGATCCAATGTAGTGTCTAGTTTAAGCGTGGGGGAATGGGACTTCCTAGTAGGAACTTAGCTATTTAAATTCAATAAAATCCCTAGACCTTGTTGTGATGTTGTGTATGCTTGCATTCATTATTCCTCTTTCATTATCTAAGCCTTTGCTATATTTTGATTGCACCATTCTCTACTCGTGTAACACCCCAAATTTTAGAAAATAGGAAATAAGGAATTAAATAAGATTTAGGAAATATTATTAAAATATTAAAAAGCATTAAAAATGAAATTATGATGTTTTAGATATTTTTAATAATTTTAAGGATTATTTTCTTTAGAAAATAAAGAAAAATAATTAGAAGATAAATTTTGATTTGGGAACTTTAGGAGAATTTATTTTAAGGCTTAAAGAAATTATGACTAAGAAAAATCTCTAATATGATATAAGAATTTATTTTAGAAAATTATTTTCAGAAAGGGACTAAACTGAAAATAATAAAAAGTTGGTTTTAGGGATTAAAACGAAAAGAAGAAAGTTTTAGGGGTTGAATTTGGTTGATTCCATCTCAGACCCCAAATCGGGTCACTGTTCACCCGTCGTTTTCTTCATTTCTGCACCCAAAATGAGACTAATTAATGTTTAAACGATGTTAAGTGTTGATTCAAGATGTTGTTCGAGGTTGCACGTGTGATTTCTGAATTTTTGGAAATTTTCTTCTTCTTTTCCTGTCTAACCGATTCCTGTTCTTCCTCTTTCTGTTCTATTTCTATTCTTCCTCTCTGTAATGTTCGTTTTAGGCATAAGTAGGAGGATGAAATTGATGTTTAATAGTGTAGGATTGAAGTTGGATTGAGTATGTGAATTTGTAGCAAATTTTCTGTTCTGTCCTGCTGGCCGAGGGGTTCAGGGGAAGGAAATAAGAAGTAGAATTGATGTTTGATTATTGATTTTCTCTTGCTCTATGTATGATTGGCATAGGTGTTAGTTATTTAATTTTCTTCCTTGTTGGTTGCTCTGGCCGCTGGCTTTAGGGGGTAGGAAGAAAGGAAAAAAAATGTGATGTTTAATTGAGTGGAATTGTTGTTTAACTTGATGTAGGGGATTGTTGTAACTTCTCTTTATTTTGGGTGGTGTTGTGCGACTGTTTCAGGAAGAAGGAAGAGGGAGTTCAGTTGGTAATAATTTTGATTAGGGGTATAATATATGTGAAGGATTATTGTGATGATAATTAGGAATTTCTGGCCCTTCTTTTACATATATGTATTCAGGTATGTAAGGAGTTAAACTTAGCTCACTCAATGTCTCTTTGTAGGATTAGAACACACTTCTAAGTTTGTCAATGGATATTATGTTGTGAATTAAAGAAGGGTGGAGGGTTTGAAACAATTATCCAATATTTAAGGTTCCTAAGTAAGAGGATATAGTGTATATATTTGATAGTTAGACATGTTCATGGTATTCAACTGATGGGTAAGCAAAGTAATTTAGAATATGATTTATTTGGTTGTGATGTTAGTAAGAGTTAGAAGAAGAATGGTACTAAGGAAGTGTATACTCCATTTATGTTTGAATGAGAGACTTGATTAATTCCCTGTTTTGTTTCTGCTGATGAATCACCTGGGTTTTTGAAGATAAATTCTATGAATTGGAGGTTAAAAATTTATTAGAAGAAGATTATGTTGGAGTATGGGAATCTAATTAGAAGCATAGAAAGTATTTGTTTAGTTTATCTGGAAATTGGAATTAATAGAAGCTCTTATTTTATTTAAGTTAGTGTATGTTTCAGTGTTTAGTTTTGATATTGGCTTTGATAAGATAGTAAAGAAGTGATTGAAGGGTATTTATTTCTATAAATTCCGATTGAAGTTTAGTGGTGGATGAGATATAGTTGCTTAGCTAAAGGCATTGATCACTTTAAGATGATGGGTTGAGATACAAGTGTTTAAAGAAATCAAGTTCTATTTGGTAAGATTGTTTATCTTAGTGAAGTTGTAAATCTTTATTTTAGAAATTGTTCAATTTATGTAAGGGTGGAGAAATAAGCATTAAGACTATTTGAAGTTAAGGATTTTTATTAGTTTATTCATGGGATAATTGTAGAATGTAAGTTAGTGATGTTTTTAAGATTAATGATGGAATTTGTTTAATGGTGTTAATGATAGAAGGGGCACAACTAGCTTGAATTATGAGAGGATCAATTTCTTTATTTTGGAGTTGGCTAAGATTTAGACAAAAGATTTGAATTGAATCTGGAATATTTTAGAAGAATTTAGAAGTAAAGAGTAGATAGGAATCTGATGGATAAGAATGTATGGATTAATGAGGTTATTGATCTTAGTAAATTTGGAAGTTAAGTTTCAAAATTAGATAATAAGTTTGTTGATAAGGAGAGGTCCAAAAGCTATAGGTTCTATAAATTAAACATGTCATGTAATACGATTTTCATTTAGTACCAAGTTTAAAATAGTGTAGGATACAAATATTTTAAAGGGTAGTTGGGAATACTAGATTGTATGAAGTGTATTGTTTGTGATCGAGAATTAGTAGAGTTCTTGAATGGATTGAGTTATTCTTGAAATTTTGTGATAAAGGGAAAACATAAGGCTGTATGTAGGTGTGTGTGAGTGTAATATATTTCTGTTATAGAATTACTAGAATATAAGTGCTAGAATTCTTTTGTTTAAATGAGTGATGGGTGCAAAGTAAAATAAAGATAATAAAATGTTATGTTAAAATCTCTGTTCAATTTCTGTTCTCTTAAACAACATTTTCAGTGACAACAGTGAATTAATAGTAAGCGATAATTCTGATAAGATTAAAGTTATACGGTACAAAAATAAAGAATTAACATATGTAATAGAAGATGATAATGTTTAATAAGTTAATTATGATTAAGTTATTAGGACTTTTCTTTATATTTAATTCCGGAAAAGATGATAATAAGAATCATAACTATTAATTGAAATAAATTATATTAAGTGGCCTTTTAATTTTAAAAAGGTCAAAATATTTAAAGTGAAACATATGTATATAAGATATAAAGCAAGGGGTAGTGTTACGTATATTAGGACCCTGAGAGAGACGCTGAACAATTATATAGAAGTTTATATATTAATTTGTTGTTTATATTAAATGTTAATAGGTCTTGATAGTAAAATAAATTGAGAAGATCAATAGAAAGGAAAAGGAGCAAATAAGGACTAAGCTTGGAATTCAGGTAGCAGTTTATTTCAGTAACAATTAAATTGCATGTATTATTTTGTAATAACTGTTGCATTTAGTTGGTAAGTTATTATTCCTCAGATGGAGTACTCCAGGCTTAGGTGATTAGCTACACCTTTGCGAGATTAGTTACGTTTTAGCCTTATGTGCTTTAACGAGAAACCCTGCAGGTAAAGCCTCCACTATAACGAATATATTGTTATTAGTGGTTGGCAGGTGCTTTTAGCACACAGATTAATAGGAGTAAGACTATCATTATTTGCACAGCTTTATGAAATATATACATGACAATACTATTATGATCATATATGTTAATGAAAGAAACTGCTATTGGGATTTCCAATCTCACCCCCTTCCCCAAACATTTCCAGTTTAGCAAGTTAAAAGAAGCTAGCGGGGGAGAGGAGTAGACGAAGAAATTAGGAGTAGAAATTGAAAAGTCAGAGGTAGTAAATATTTTTAATAAGATTATTTGTATATGTTGTAAAAGTAAAATTATTAAATTAATAATAGAGAGCACAGGAAATAGAATTACAATAAATTTATTAAGGGAATTAAATTTCCTAAGGGTTATGAATTATGAATAGATACTTTAAAAAGAAAATGTATGTATTACCCTAATATCGCTTTGTATTCTGGTAGAAGGGTTATCAACCGAGGTAACCCCAGCGTTTTAATATCGGAAAGGTAGAAACCCATAAATAGATACAGAGAACCCATGAATGGGTTTTCACTCCCCACACACTATCATCAAGGGGAGAAAATTATAAGGGAACCTAGGTAGTTTAATTGTTTTATGCACCACTTGGTTTTATAAAAAGATTTAAATTCTAAGTCGTCTGAAAAGCCCATTCCAACCAACAGAGGGTTGGTATAATGTTTTAAAAGAAAAAGTTTTAAATTTTCCGTATTTTTGGGCTTCGAATATTCATAAAAGTGGTTATAATTCAATTAAATTACTATAATATAGTAGTAAAAGTCCAGGTGTTACAACTCGTCTCTCTCTCTCTCTCTCTGTATAAATGATGTGTATTCTCCAATCTAGAATTGGACTTCATACTTTCCGCTACACTTAGAGTTTAGTCAATTGATATTTGAATGATTTGCTATGATTAGTGGTAACTTTGGGCAACCTTTGATTATTTTTAAATTTTTTTAAAAACAATTTGGCTTTTTTTGCTTTTGGCTTGACTATTTTGTGCAAAGGGTCGCATTTGCCATGATAAACTTATTAGGAGTGAATTCAAATGCCTTTTAACTTGTTTTAGGCAAAAGCCTAGATTGCTCTACTTTTTCCTGTGCAAGAAACCCAGCCTTTTATTGTTTGTTATCTTGGACTTTGGATAGAGTTTGTAATGACTTTAGCCTTGCTTTTCAATTTTTGATGGTTGGATATGAGACTTGTTTGAGACATTCATTTTGTAAATTGCTTTGTAATTGGTTGTTAAATGGTGATATGTTAAATTAGCCTGTCGTGAGATAAATTGAGCCTAACTTTCTATTCATGAGTGCATTTTGCTTGATATGTTAACTTCTAAAACTTGTTCCAACTCTTGGTCAAAATTGCATTAGCATATGTGTTTTGAAAGTGATTGAGGCATTCATTTTATCACCTCTTTACCCCAAACACAAGCAATAATTATTCATCCATTATCCACCCTTTGAGCCATTCATTGGTTGATCTGAATTGAATTGAGTTGTTGAATGTAGCATTTTGTTGAGTTGAATTGTAAAAGCCACTTGTGCAAATATGTCTGATGCCATGCGAATAAAAGAAAAGGGTAAAAAACAAGAAAGAAAGAAAAAGAAAAAGCAAAAAGATTGCAAAAATAGGGCATACTAAAATGTGTGGCTAGTTTGAGTTCAAATGCGTGAATTCGGTTGCTAAAATGCATTTTTGAATGTTGCTCGTGCATTTCAACCATTTCTATTTCATATTTCATTTTGTGATCCATATAGCTTTCTCCCATCATTAGAACCTCAAAGTCCTCATGATTCATTCATACTTGCTATATTAATGGCGATCTTAGATTTGTTACAAGATTATGGTAAGTTGCATATTGAGCAATTTAAGCGAAAGAACCTATATGGTGAGATGAGTTAAACACTTCAATCCTTGAGAGTTCTCACATATTGCCATTTGCTTCTAATTACATTGTCAATTTTCCTTTACATGTCTTGAGCATATCTCATTCCAACTTGAGATTGTTGATTAGCTTAGCCCACTATCATTGCTTATCTATACTTTGTCCAAGAGGACAAAGGTCAAAGTGTAGGTGAATGATTACACCTGATTATTTTATATTTTTACCCACTAATTATAGTAAATCAGCACTTGCTTTAGGCTAATACATGACAATTTAGGCACTTTTAAATTTAGAGTTCTAATGCATTGAGTTAATTGCATTTTGGTGCTAAATTGAGCATTTTAAGGTTTAAATTCATGTATTTCTGATTGATGGACTTGGGATATTACAATTTGTGCTTAAATTTGTCATTGTAGGAAGTCTTGATGAAGATGTACTTGAATTTCAAAAATTACAGTTTAGTGTTCGAATTTGAAGAATTACAGTTTTGTATTGTGGCATTGCATATCTCAGTTGGGTAAGGACAAGTTGGGTAATTTGGGAGTTTAAAGGAGGGAAAAGATGGAACAAAAATTGCTGGGTTTATTTTTACATTTTTCTAAATAGAGATTAAATGAGTAAGGGCCCTATTTGGAAGTTTATTTAGGAATTTAGCTTAGACCTTTGGATATAGGGCTTGAACTTCATAAACCAAACGGCCCTAAGCACTTTAATCCCTAAAGATTTCCTAGACCTGCAACATCTTTCACGCCATTTTTTTTCCTGAACCTTATCATTCATTCACACCATTCATTCCTTATCCACCCATTCACACCATTCACGCCATCATTACTCTCACCATTTTGTTGAACTTTGAATTTTTGATGATAACCAAACATGACTTAGGCTTCAGGTTTATGAGATCTTAACTTAGAAAAATTCTTAGAAAAACTGTTTATCAAAATCTAAGTTAAGCAATCGATTGAAAGAACATGCAATCGATTGGAGAATATATTATGCAATCGATGGCATACCGATTGCCTATCGATTGGGGACTGTGAATCGATAGGAAAAATAAATAATTGATTGTAGCTCAAAATCATTCTAAGTTATCAGACTACGATCAATCAATTGATTGTAATAGCAATCAATTGGGACTGCAATCGACGAACAATCGATAAGCAATTGATTGGAACTTACTTTGAAATCAAGGATTGTGTAATCAATTGAAGCTTAATCCATTGATTGAGACAGGACAATCGATTGAAGAATCAAGCAATCGATTGACTCACTCAGTTTTTATTCGATAGCTGACATTTCAATCGAGTGATGGAGGTATCAATCTGAATGAACTTGACGGCAATCGATTGACTGCCAGAAACACCAATCGATTGACAACTCTTACAATCGATTGGAAACTAAAGATTTTCGAATTTGTTTCTTCTCTTATGTCTAACTATCTTTATATTGCAAATGTACTTGTTGTTATTTCAGGCAGTTTACTTAGACACACAAAAACATAATCAGAGAGCTGTTACTCACAACAAGTTAGCCATCTGGCATAGTACAATGAACACAAAAAATAAGAAAAGAGAAAACACACTCAAACTACACTGGAGCATTAAATGAAATGGAGAATCATCATCAATCTCTAGAACTTCATCTCTTACTTTTTCAGCATTCACAGCAAGAGCACTGAGCCTCAAACACTCCAATGGGCAGAAATTCTAAAGAGACTATAAAAATAGTTAAAGTTGACATTGGTTGGTAGAGAGCATTAAGTGAAATCCAACTACCTATTTTCTATGATAATCGATTCAATCTGAGTTCTCTCATATTGTTCTTCATTCTGTAACATTATCAGCTCAAGTGTGTGAGCAAGTCTTGTAACTCTGAATTATTTATCTATTGAGTGATTTCCTTGGGATAATGGGATCCTAGAGGAAAAGGGTGTAGTCTTACAAGTTGTAAGGGGGAGTGATCTGTGAGAAGAAGTTCTTACTGAGAGATCATTTGTAAAGGCACTCAAGAGCTTGTTTGAATCTTGAGGATTAGTGGAACCCAACTGAAAGTTGGAGAACTGGATGTAGGCCAAGAGTTTGGGCTGAACCAGTATAAATTCTGATTCATCCGTCTAAATTTCTGAAAAGCACAATTCACCCCCTCTTGTGCAATCCTGCCAATTACACATTTATCACCATTTCCTTAACACCTCCATTCTGCAGCATCCACTCCTCATCCCATTCCTCTAGAATAGCAAGCATATTCCACTTCTACCATTTCTTTTCACAATCACGCACACATACATTCAAGCCCCATTCATCTCCATTCCTCTTCTCATACTTCATGCCATTCACCCAACTATTTATCACAAAGTAATGGAACAACACATCCAAGAGATCTATTTGGGACCTTCAAAGGGTCGAATTTACTACCCTCTACATTCCTCAGATGGAGCAGGAGGTTGAATCTAAGCTCAATGTCATCAATTCTAAGTTGGACTAAATCTCCGATCGTGCTTGTTCAGGTCACATGGCAGGTAATGAACTTGGAACCAAACCCAAAGTTCTCATAGAGGCAGGATAATGATGCACCTAGGTCATTCAATGGCCAAGGCCAAAGGTCGAAATTCCAATCAGATAGTTCCTGTGAAGTGAGATAAATTTGATGAGTTAGCTATGTTGTTCCAGCAAGGTTTTCAAAGTCTCCAGAGCCAGATTGAGACAAAACATGTGAAGAGTGATTTGAGAATGTAGAAGATTGAAACATAGAATTCTACTATTGAGGATTTTATTACAAAATTGTCTAACTATTTTAGCAAGCTGCAAGCACAGTTGAGTGGTTCTATTCCTTCTAATACCATAATGAATTCAAAGTCCCTCAACACAATTAATCTAAGGAGTGGGAAAAACTTGATTCCACTCAATCAATGAAGAGGGTGTAGTAAGAGTGATGCGGAGGAAGATGAACCTATTAATGAGGAGATTACTACTTATAGTCCTCCCTTGAGCCCTATGCACCTAGTGACATTTAAGAGTGCTAAGGGGATAGAGAGCTGCTTTAGTGGCATAGCATTACTATGAAGGAAGAGCCAATTACTGAGGAGGATCCTAAGGCGTCCATATCTCTTAAAAGGTCAAATTTCCCAAGCATTCATGAGCTTGGAGAGTCAAGTTCAAGCAATGACCAGCCAAGTCATCGGCTAGGGAGGTAACACTTTCTAAATTCCCTTTTCCACATACTTTTATTAGGGGTAGGAAAGGATTAGATGATCATATTGAAAAAGAGATGCTTGACTTGTCTGGCAAATTACATGTTAATGTTCCTTTCTTTCAACTTGTGAATTTCATGCCTAACTATTGTAAGTTTTTGAAAGAATTGTGCACTAATAAACAAAAGATTATGCCTAATGAGAGAATTCAACTGAATCCTACTGTGTCTAGGTTATTCAAGCCTCAATTACTGATCAAGTGCAAAGACCTTGTATCATTCATGATTCCTTGCACTATAGGGAACTTGATAGTAACTAATGCATTGTTGGATTTAGGAACATCAATAAATGTAACACCTGGATTTTTACTACTATATTATAACATTTTAATTGAATTACAACCACTATTTCAGTTCCAAAAGCCCGAAAATACGAATAAATTTAAAACTTTTCTTTTCAAACATTACACTAATCTGCTTTCTATTGAAATGGGCTTTTCGGACAAATTGAATAATTTAAAAACTTTGTCTAAAATAAAGTGATTCATAAGACAATTAAAAGTACATTAACCCTCTTAGGGGATCTATTCATGATTCATAATACTTAGGAAATTTAAATGCCTTTATAAACTTATACATTTCTATTTTCCATGTTATCTATTATTAATTTAATAATTTAAAATTACATCATATACAGATAACCTTACTTTTTATAACATAATTTTAAATTCTTCATCTAATCTTCCTCCAGCACTCCTGCCTTATCTCAATCATCTTACCATCTACTAGCTTTTCTGAAACAGCAATTTAACGCATTTCATTTCATTCATTACCATGCATAATAATTAGTAAATATGTATAACTAAAAACATGTCTGTATGGGTAGGGATGTTGCCCCTCTGTGGGCCCCCGCACTCATCCCATACAAGTAAACATTAACTTTGTATACTAGTGCACTTAAGGCACCACTATGAGGCTCAACCTCCTGAATATAACCTCTCGGTCATATCTAATCTGTACTAGGGGTAGCTAGCCCTCTATTCATCGAGTACTCGGATCCCATGAATAATTCTGACAAGGTTAAAGCTACTATAAATTTATAAAACACGCTATGCAATTATCATATATGATAAATGATATTGAATGAAACTGCTACCTAAATTCCAAGCTTAGTCCTTAACCAACATCTTTCCTTTCCACTGAACTTCTCAATTTATGTCACTATCAGGACCTATTTATAAATAATAAATTAATACCTATGCTTATATATAACTATTCAGCGTCTCTCACGACCCTATATTACTACCCTTCCCTTGTTAACTTTAAGTACTAGTTACTTTCATTTCCAATAATCATACACTTTAATACCAGCATTTAGAATGACTTTCCTTTACTTAACTTATATATAATTCTCCTGTTACTAATAAAGAAAACCAAGGATTCAATTAATACAAACACATACAAATGTCAAGAATCAATTAGCAACAAGCACACATAGAAGCTAAAGCAATTCAGAATATACTTAAGCATCAAACAATACAAGCATATACAAGCACAAGCATCAATATATCTTTAATTACTTTAAATCAAACTTACCACATATAACATATATAACAACTTATTTTACCTAATTAAATTCACCTTATTTCGAATAAATTTCCGATGATCATAATTGTATTCCACATTTACAATAATTATTTACAATTTAACTTATTCAAGTATCAAAGCTAACACTTAACATCCCAATTTAAGACTTCAAACCGACTTTAACATCAGTAATACAAATTCATTTCATTTTAGATTTTTAATCAAATCATAGCACCAAAACTGAACGATATTAAGGCTCGACACTTTTCCAATCTCCTTGATTGTAAAACTTAATTTAATCTTTTCCCCCATTTTCATTTCAGCATGCCAACACACTTAATCATTCCTTCTATAATTTTAAAACAAACCAGAGTTTATCAATCACCGCAATTTATTTCCCCTTCATGAATCTTCTTTAAAAGATTTGAAAGCTTATACATATATAGAATCTCCAGAATTGCAAACCTTAGAAAGAATTATACTTACTCCTCACATGAACGTCATTATTTAACTTACTGGGAAATGCTTTATTAACTTAAATTCCTTAACCAATACTTCCTAAGGAATCCGAATTCATATACATCTCTTAGCTATGACTAGTTTCAACAATGGGGAGTGATTAAAATGACTCAACTCCCAAGATTGAAATCTGTTTTTCAAATTTCATCACTTGCTTTAACACCTTTAAAGTAAAAAAAAAAGAAGAGTATTGATTTAACCTTTTCCTAATCGCCTTGGGGGTTAAATACAAAATTATTTATTAACCAAGGATTGCACTATAGTGGTGCGATCCCGGATCGTCTCACAAGGAGCCTAATGACTAACCTAGGAAACTAAATGTCATGCAAATGAAATTTAGAAAGGGGTTTTGTTGGTTTTTAGTATGAAACATGCAAAATGAGCCTAACTACATGATTTTTGATCTTTTCCCTAATGAGATGGAATGGTTGGATGGGTTAAGTGAAGTTAATGCAATGAAATGGAATCTCTTGAGTTTAGGTGAGGTGGCAAACATTGGTTCAAATCATTTGGGGGTTCAATTCATCAAGTCTAATAAAATAATCCCCAAGCAACCACTAGGGGTCCACTGGCCCTAATTAATGACTAATCTAGCAACCACTTTCATAGCCATTTCTTAGGGTTAGTGTTAAGGTCCACTTGATGTGTAAAATACTTTGAGTCAAAACACTTGTGGCTCTCATAAAAGTGCAACCACAACAATTATGAATGGAAGCAATGAGTTAAGCCCACTAGCAACCACTAAAATGAGATTAACTTTATGCAACCACAATGTAGATAGGAATTCATAACTCAAGTGTTCATAGCCCAAAATAAACACAAATTAGTTCATACATGATGTGATTAGCTAACTTAGATTGGATTAATGTTTCTTTCCCTTACAATTACACACATACCCTAAATAAATCAACTTGATAGAATCATCAACACATGGCCAAACAACTCAATATCAAGGAGAATTAATCAAGCATACATATATAATCCATAAAGTACTTAATACATAATCCCAATCCAAATTAGCAAAATCAAACATCAACCACACATATCTAAAATCTCAATCCAATACATAAATCCAAACATCTACAAGAGAAGTTCAAATAAACATAGAAGAAACCCTAAATACATATGTAGAACAAAGAAAAACTCCCCTAATGAAGAACCCATGCTTGAGCCACCATCAACCCATCCTCAAGAGATGAATAGCTCCTCAATGAAACATAGAAACTCCAAGAGAAGCTCCAAGGAGAAGCCTCATGTGAAGTTCCATTGAAGGAGAGGTTAGAAATTGAAGAAGATGGAGATGGAAGAAGGATGAGAGGATTTTAGGGTTTGGGAGTGAATGAGAATGGAAAAGATAATGGAAATTGAGTGTTAGGTCAATTTTTATGTTTAAGAGTCGGGTCTAGGTCGTTTTGGGTCAGATCCTACTAATGGGTACCCTAAAAACCCGAAAAACCAACAAAATTCGCGCATGTATCAGCATCCTCGCCTTAGCCCTTGCCGTGAGAGGCCACGGCGAAGGGTAGAGAAGGTGGTGAAGTTTCTGGTCCTCGACTTAACTCCTCACGGCGAGGCTCACGGCGAAGGACAGAAAAGGTGGGCTAAGAGTGGCATTTTCTTAATTTGCTCCAAATTTGATAGATTCACTTTTTGAGCTTGTTTTTGACATTTTCAACCACTTTCTTCCATTCTCTCATGATCTGTAAGTGAAATAGGCCCAAGGTAGCATCAAAATGTTCTTGAAAATGGGTTAAACAATAAATCATGCTAATTATGCCCAAATTGCCCTTGACTAGAAGAAATTTCAACAAAGTGTGTAAAAGTCATAAATTAACCTAATTAGGTGCAATCACCCCAAGAACATGTAATAATCCAATGATTTTATCAATGAAAAGTGTATAAAAATATGGTGCAATCAAGTATATTGAAAAAAAATCTAATTCACCTGTATCATATATCCTCAAAAGTTAAAGAATCAACATGCAGAGGCCTAATCAAATACATTTCAATATCAGCCAATCGAAGCTCAGTACGGAAACAACAATGGCAGAAAACAAAACATCAAAATTTGTTTTTGGCATCCTCAGGCATCAATTGAAATCAGACATGAGAGCATAGAAAATGACACTAGTGCAGCAATACATATGCTTAATCACTAATAAAATTTGCCGGGAAGTCACACTCAATATAGCCATTCAATACTCCAAATCATTCTCTATTAATCAAAGTCTTTTGTTTAAATATTGTAAAATGCCTAGTTGTTCTCAAACAGCCACACAATCTTCATGAATAAGCAAGATTACAATTTCTAGTCGTTTATTTTTTTTTCAAGTTTATTGTCATGGTCTTGGACAACTCAAATTATAACTCTATCAAAACTTACCCTTTTCAAATACCTTTGACCAAAGCCTCCACGAGATCATTATAAGGGACTTTAGACAATCAAACCTTCTTACTTATTCAAAATCTTTTGAGAATACTCAAATAACTCCTTACTGATTCAAAGCATAACCTTCATTATAAAATGCCCTTTTTTTATAACATTTAGGAAATTTAATTAACAACCATTAGCTATTTTTAAATCTGGGCAGTACCACATTATCTCAACAATCCAAAATAGTAACACATCAGTAAAAAGACAAATAACCTTCATTACCGACAAGAACCTATCAGAGCATGCTCTCAAAGTTTCCAGTCTTCTAATATCAAGACTCAAACAACCAGAAATCAGTTGAACCACTTCATTCACATTTCCTCTTCACTGACTGAAAACAAGGCAGAAAAGAAGGGAAATAAAAAGAAAGCAATTCCACCACCATATATTCCTCTTCCCCTCGAGAACTTGCACCAAGTAGAACATCAAAGCGGCTTAGGCAGAAAAGGCACCAAAATTTCAGGAACCCAACACTCAAAAACAAAACAGCAATCACATTCAACATCATAATTATTCTTTCTTCTTTGCAGTCGACAGAGCAGAACAGAGGAGAAGGAACAAAATCCAAAATTACAAAACATCAGAAATCAAACATACAAGACACTCTATTAGCTTAAACTTACTCCTAATCACATTTAATTAAAGTTTCAATCGCTACTCACCCAGAAATAATCAAGAACAGCGGTGGATGAACAATAACAGGAAGAAGAAATTCGGGGAAAACTTAACTGATGCTACTCTATTGCTCAAAATCATTCATAAGAGTTCTTAATCGAAACCTAAGCTTCATTTCCATTGGTTTAGAATTCCTAAAATCCCCTCAAACCCGAATCGATTCTCTCTCCAATCTTACTCAAATCGGAAGAAAAGGGATAGGAATGGAGAGAAAGGAGTCACCTGAACTTAAATCCACCCTAGCCAGTGCCTTTGGAGTCGCTGATCATTGTGGAACGCCGTCAGGCCGCCGTGTGTCGTTGAAGAACGAGAGAAGACAGGGGGAGTGAGAGCAGAGAGGGAGGGTGGGAATAAGAGAGATGAGGAAGAAGGAAATGAATGGAGAACACGTGGGGGAAATGGAGATAAATATGGAAGAAGAGATTTTTTAATTAGATGAATTTCTATTTTACCCCTCTTGTTACAACTAAAGATATTTTCAAGTAGGGGCAGATATTGTCATTTTTATTTTCCTTTTTCTATTTTTCTCTTAAATCATAATTTTATTTATCACTATCATTTAGAAATAGACCTAAATCTGTCCCCAAAATAATCTTTCTAGATATACTTTAATTTTTAAATTTATTTATAAGACTTTTTAATTAATAACCAATACCCCAAGATTCTAAATATTCCTTTATTTAAATTTATCTCCTAACTACTTTTCCTTAACTAATAAAGAAAATAAACTTTAAAAATTATTAAAAATACACCTGGCCTCATAAATTTATTTATAAGGCTTTTTAATTTCTAAATACCTTTCTAAGATCCCAACTACATCCTTATTATCATTTTTCTCCAAATTAAGTTTTATCTTTTGATTAATTCTTTGTTTTTTTTAAATAAAATAAGCCTTAAAATTAGTAAGAATGCCTAATATCATAAATTTTTTTTAATGCATTTTAATAATTTGATAGTATTTTTTCCAAAACCTTTAATAAGTCTTTATTTTCTATTTTCTAAAATTTGGGATGTTACAATAAATGTGATGTCTAGTGTGCTTTTCTCTACTTTAGGCATCACTAGTTTGAAAAAGACAAGCGTCATTTTACAATTAACCGATCACACACTCCAATATCCACAAGGAATTATTGAGGATATACATGTTAAAGTTAAGGATTTGTTCTTTCTTGATGATTTCTTTGTGCTAGACACAGCTACTGAGCCAAGTGAGTCGACTATCATTCTTGGTTGGCCATTCATGTGGACCATTGGTTATGTGATTGATATGAAAAATAGTTTGATAACTATGGATATGGGAGATCACAAAATTAGCTTTAACATGTAGGAAACTATGCAACATCCTCATGATAACTAATCTTTACTTGATTTAAGTGTGATTGATATTGCCATGGATGATGCTATAGAAGAGCATGAGCTAGGTTTGCATTTATATGATTACACATCTGATCTAGCGGTGGCTTATGACTTTTATTTCTCTTCCCTACCTTCTATTTATTCTTTTTCACCCTTTAGTAATGTTGTGTCTGACCTTGACTCGCATATGGTTGATTGTCTACTTTATATTACAAGGGATGTTTTTGTGACTAGTGATTTATGTGATATGAGTACAACTAACTTGTCTTTGTTGAATGATGACTGCTCTTTGGAAGATGGTAGTTGGTTGAATGTTGTAGGTAGAAAGAAAGTGTACGAAATTAAAGTTTAGTTGGGAAGCCAAGATTTGGATGACATGAGCTCCAAGGGGATAGCCCTCACTCCGACCAAGCTTACTTCCACCACTACTCACATCGAGCTTACTTCTCATGTGGTTACAGGGCCACTTTCTTCTCACTCATCTTAACTCTAATTCTAGACCTAAGATCTCCTCCCGTACCTTGTGTTAATTGAATGACCTAATTTTGACATGTGAGAATAGTATGTAGAGTAGAGTAAAACCCTAGGAAGTCGTTATCCATGATTAACTTGAGGTTAATTCAGCTACCCGCTCACCACGTTTAAGTATGGATGATGCTTGCCTTAAGGTAGTTGATGCAATAGATCAAATAGTAGTTGATTCAACACTTGGGAAGAACAATGGTCAAGTTACTAGTGCTGTTTAGCCTAGTCTTAGCCGTGTGGATAAGTTCACAAATGGGAGTTTTTCTTTACCTTCTATTTTAACTTATCTTACCCATTCTTTTGCTAATCCCTCTTCCCTTGAACTTAAGACTTTACCTAGCGACTTAAAATATGCTTTTCTTTCTTTGATGATAAGTTGCCTATGATAATCTCTAGTGATTTGATGGCATGCGAGGAATGTCAATTGCTATCTGTTTTGAAAAAGTATAAAAAAAGGCTATTGATTGGACTTTGGCAGATATCCTGGGTATTAACCTAACTATTTGCACTCATTGTATTCTGCTACAAGATGATGCTAGACCTCTTAAGTAACTATAGCAATGGTTGAATCATCTCATTCTTGATGTTGTCAAAAAGGAGGTTATCAAACTCTTAGAGATGGCATCATTTATCTAATCTCGGATAGTGAATGGGTTTCACTAGTGCAGGTAGTACCTAAGAAGTTTGGAATCAAAGTTTTTAAAATGAAAACAATGAGCTTATTCTTACGGGAGTGCAAAATAGTTGGCATGTGTGTATAGATTATAGGAAGCTGAATGATGCCACAAGAAAGGACCATTTACCCTTCTATTCATCAATCAAATGTTAGAATGGTTAGCGGGTCCTAGTCATTACTGCTTCCCTGATGGTTGTTAGAATAATGAGTTTTGATGATAACTAAACATAACTTATGCATAAGGAAGGGCTATGATAAGAATAGAAATATCTTAGGCATAATCTGATAAAAGAATCCTAAGTCTTGACCAATCGATCAGGATAGATTACAAGTCAAATAACTTAAGCTCAATCGATTAGAGAAGAATCGGATAGCGCCCAATCGATTTGAAGTCCCTGTAATCGATGAGTGAAAATAGCCTAATCGATTAGAGAGTGAAACAAGTTCAAATTACATAGCGCCCGATCGATTAGAGGTCCCTGTGATCGATGAGAAAATGTTAGCCTAATCGATTAGACTTGTGTAATCGATTAAAGAAATCTTAGAGCAATCGATTAAGCATCAATTGCCTAATCGATTAGAGCCATGTAATCGATTAGGAGAAGATTAAGTAATCTGAATGTAATCTGTTTGCAATCGATTAGAGGAATATGTGGTAACTCTGTGTAATCGATCAGACTTGCCTATTCGATCAGGCATCCCCTGTAATCGATGAGGCGCATGAATTTCTAATCTAATGTTCAGTGATGCAGGCCATAATCTATACGTAATCGATTAGACAAAAGACCCTGTGATCGATCAGAGGCATGTAATCTGAGTGGCGATGGAAAATATTCAAAATCAATGCCAAGCCTATTTTTAGCTTTCCAAGTACAGAGTTGTTCAGACTTACTTAAGGAAGTTTATGTTAAGACTCAATTTGATCAAAAGAGCCGTTGAAACTTACCTACTCTGTCAGCGATAGAAGAAGGAAGTTGAGTCTAAGCAAAAGCAAGTACAATGGTGTAAATGCATAGCAGAATTCATTTTCATTACTCCACCAGCCCACTCAATCTTTCTCTGATGGCTACAACGACCATATTCCCAACGGACACTTTTCCAAGAGAAACTATAAATGCTGTTGGGAAGAAGTTAGTTGTAAGAATTGATTGCCACATTGATTATCTGTATCTACTGCATTCAATACTCTCAATACTCACTGTTTTCATATTCTTAAGTGTGTAACACAATCTGTTCAATTAAGTGAACAATTTTTCTGTATCCATTATCAAAGTGAGATTTATTCTTAAGATAGTGGGATCTTAAGAGTAGGGTGTAATCTTACAAAAGTAAGGGGGAGTGATCAGTAAAGAGAGGAGTCCTTGCTGTCACTTGTAAAAGCTATCAAGAGCCTGTTTTAATCTTGAGGAATTAGTGGAACCCAACTGTGGTTGGAGAACTGGACGTAGGCCAAGTTTGGGCTGAACCAGTATAATCCTTGTTGTTTAATTGAGCAAAATTTTGAACGCACAATTCACCCCCCTCTTGTGCGTTCCTGCCAGTTACATTTGGTATCAGAGCCTGGTCTTCTCAAATTCCACTGATCTCACGATCAGGAGAAGTAAAGATCTATCATGGCAGGATATGATAATGTGCTCCCAGAAGGCAGCTCAATCAACAAACCTCCTGGCTTCAATGGCGAACATTATACCTTTTGGAAGATGAAAATGAAAGTGTTTATCAAATCATCTGGGTATGATCTCTGGAGGATAGTTGAAGAAGGAGACCTTGTCCCTATGAAAACTGAAAATGGAGTTCAAGTGCCAAAGCTTCCTCAGGAATTGACGGATGATGACAAAGGAGACCTGGAACTCAACAATAGAGCAGTCTTGATTCTTCAAAATGCCTTAAGCCAAAGAGAATATTTTAGAGTATGTCATTTGGAAACTGTAAAAGAAATGTGGGATGCTCTAGCAGTTGCTCATGAAGGAACCAGTGGTGTAAAGACTAGAAGAGTTGAGCAACTAATTACCGACTTTCATTTATTCAAAATAGAAGAGGGAGAACCAATCAGAGAGCTAGAAATCAGATTCACTCACTTGATCAATAATCTTACAGCTCTCAGAAGAAGGATCTCTGAAGAAGAACAAATCTCCAAAATCTTGAAGATTCTGACTCCTGAATGGCAGATGAAGGCTATTGCAATCCAAGAAATGAGAGGAGAATCCATGAGCTCTATCACTTCGTTATTTGGAAGCTTGGCTGAGTATGAAACAACTATCAAACTGCAAAGAGAACTCTATGGAGATAAAAAGAAAAAGAATCTCGCACTAACAGTCTGTACAAAAGATGATGAGGATGAGGAAGATGAGGAGGAACTGGATGATGATGAGATGGCCTTTATGGTCAGAAAATTTCGAAAGTTCTTCAGAAATAGAGGAAGATACCAGAGGAGTGGCTCAAGCAACATTAGAAAGGATCCTCAGAAAAATGCTCCTGTGTGCTATGAATGTAAGAAGCCTGGACACTTCAAGGCTGAATGTCCAAGTCTTCAAAGATTTAAAGAAAAGGAGAAAAAGAAGGAGAAGTTTCAAGGCAGAAAGAAGGCTTACGTCTCATCTATATGGGGAGACAGCTCAGATGAGGAGACTAGTGATGTTGAGGAAGCAGCCAATCTCAGTCTGGTGGCTCAAGAGGAATCATCTGACAGTGAGGTATATTCTACCAACTTATCTTTCCAAGAGCTCCAAGATGCTTATGATGATATACATATTGAATTTGAAAAGCTTGCAAAAGAAGTATCCATTTTGAGAAAGAAAAACAAAGAACTTGAAAAGAAAGCTGAAAAATCTGATTGTGAGAAATGTAAACAGATTTCAGAGAAGATTTCTCAAGAAAATTCTGATTGCAAAAATTGTGAAACTCTTCGGAAAGAAAATGAAAAAATTTCTGAAATTCTAAAGAAGTTCACCAAGAGTACAGAAACACTTGATATCATGCTAGTGAATCAAAAGGCATATAGAGATAAAACTGGAATAGGGTATGATTCAATTTCCAAAAATTTGAGAGAAAACAAATTTGTACCAAAAGAGAAATCATACATGAAATTTTTCAGAAAAGCTTCAGAATATTCATCACCTTTTTCTTTTTGCAATTACTGCAATAGAAAAGGTCATTCTGAATCAACTTGTTATCCTAAGAAACATGGATTATCAAAATCATACAAGTGGGTCCCTAAAGGAACACATCAGCCTAAAGTCCACTTGGATCAAAGGCAGCAAGCTAATCCCAAAGGACCCAAGAAAATCTGGGTACCTAAAACTGTTTAGTATGTGCAGATATGTCTCAAAGCATCCAACAACGCAAAGTGGTATATTGACAGTGGGTGCTCAAGACACATGACAGGAGATAAAGAAAAATTGGACAACCTGATTTTGAAGGATGGTGCCAAAGTGAGTTTTGGAGGAAATCAATCTGGAAAAATTGCTGGAAAAGGAGACATTGGTCCAAATAAAGATATCTATCTTGTGGAAGGTCTCTGTCACAATTTGCTGAGTGTCAGTCAAAGTAGTGACAAAGGTAACTGGGTAATCTTTGACTCAAATGAATGCCTCATACTAAATAAGAATGAATTAGCTATAGACAAATCAAATATAAATTGTAAATTGAAAGCTAACAGAAATGGAAACTTGTATGTAGTAGATTTAAGCCAGTCTCTCTCTGAAAAATGTCTCATAAGCAATTCTGATAATTGTCGGCTATGGCATAAAAGATTAGCTCATGTGAATATGTCTCAACTAGAAAAACTAATCAAAAAGGATTTAGTTATTGGAATACCAAATATGAAGGTAAAATCAGATTTAGATTGTGAAGCATGTCAAAAGGGGAAACAAACAAAGTCTTCCTTTAAACCTAAGAAGGAAGTTACCACCACTAGACCTCTGGAACTAATCCATATGGATTTAGTTGGTCCAGCGAGAGTGAGGAGTCTTGGAGGAAGTCTGTACACTCTTGTGATTGTGGATGACTATTCTAGGTTCACTTGGACTTTGTTTCTTTCCTCCAAGCATGAAACCTTTGATGCCTTTTATGTGTTTGCCAAGAAAGTGCAGAATGAAAAAGACAAGAAAATCAGCTCAATCAGGAGAGATCATGGAAGAGAATTTGAAAACCAAGATTTTCTAGAACTCTGCAAAGAAAATGGGATCAATCACAATTTCTCAGCCCCTAGAACTCCTCAACAAAATGGAGTGGTTGAAAGGAAGAACAGAGTACTCACTGAGATGGCCAGAACAATGCTCAATGAAAAAGGAGTATCTCAAGTATTTTGGGCAGATGCAATGAATACTGCATGCTACATATCAAACAGAGCCTACATTCGAAAGGGAATGGACAAAACTCCATATGAGCTTTACAAAGGAAGAAAGCCAAATGTAAGCCATCTTAAGGTGTTTGGTTCCAAATGCTTCATCCACAATAATGGGAAGGTAAATTTGGGTAAATTCGATCCTAAATCTGATTCTGGAATTTTCATTGGCTATTCTAGTAGAAGTAATGCTTATAGAGTTTTCAATAAAAGGACTTCTACTGTTGAAGAGTCAGTTCATATAGTCTTTGATGAAACTGACTCTGAGCTGAATATTACACCAGAAGATGAAACAGTTTTTCAAAGGAGGATTAAAAATTTTACTCAATTATTAACTCCACCAAATGAATCCCATGGGGAGGAACAAGAGGATGATCCACATGATGCACCAGCTGGACCTTCAGCATGGAAACATCACAGGGATCATCCACCTGAGCAAATCATTGGTGAGGTTAATGAAGGGGTTCGAACCAGACACCAAACTCAAAATGCAATACATTTCTCTTCATTTATTTCTGAAATTGAACCCACTTGCATTGAAGAAGCTTTAGAGGATTGTGATTGGATAACTGCAATGCAAGATGAACTCAATCAATTTGAAAGAAGTCAAGTTTGGGATTTAGTTCCAAGGCCTTCAAATTATCCTATTATTGGAACTAAATGGGTTTTCAAAAACAAACTTGATGAATATGGGTCTGTTGTCAGAAATAAGGCAAGACTTGTGGCTAAAGGATATAACCAAGAAGAAGGTATTGATTATGAGGAAACTTTTGCTCCAGTTGCAAGATTGGAAGCAATAAGACTATTATTAGCTTTTCCATCCCTCAAAAATTTTAAACTTTATCAAATGGATGTAAAGAGTGCCTTTCTTAAAGGTTATATCATGGAAGAAGTATATGTTGAACAACCTCCTGGTTTTGAAATTGCCACTAAACCAGATCATGTTTTTAAGCTTAAAAAGGCTTTATATGGACTAAAACAAGCACCAAGAGCCTGGTATGAAAGGTTAAGTAATTTTCTATTAGAAAAAGGTTTTTCTAGAGGAAAAGTAGACACCACTCTATTTATTTTGCATAAAAAGAAAAACATGCTTGTCGCACAAATTTATGTAGATGACATTATTTTTGGTGCTACTGATGAATCTCTCTGTGAGGAATTTTCAAAGACTATGCAGGGAGAATTCGAGATGTCCATGATGGGGGAACTCAACTTCTTCCTAGGTCTTCAAATTAAACAAAGAAAGGATGGGATTTTCATTTCCCATATAAAGTATGTGAAGGAGATTTTGAAGAAATTTGGAATGGATCTGTCCAAGAAAGAAGATACTCCTATGAGCTCTACAATAGTAATGGATGCTCATCTGGAGGGAAAGGATTTTGATAAATCAACATATAGAGGCCTAATTGGTTCTCTCTTATATCTAACTGCCAGCAGACCAGATATTCAATTTAGTGTGGGAGTATGTGCCAGATATCAAGCTAATCCTAAAGAAATGCATCACATATGTGTTAAGAGAATCCTGAGGTATCTGGTAGGAACTCAGGAGCTGGGGCTATGGTATCCAAAGGAAACTCAGGAGTATCTCATGGCATACTCAGATTCAGATCATGCTGGGTACAAGACTGATAGAAAGAGTACCAGTGGTCAATGTGCATATCTTGGAGGATCTTTAGTTTCTTGGGCAAGCAAGAAACAAACATGTGTTTCTCTATCCTCTACTGAAGCTGAATATATAGCTGTTGCAACCTGTTGTGCTCAAGTTCTATGGCTCAAGCATCAATTGAGGGATCTAGGGATGGAATTTCCAGAAGTTCCAATCCTCTGTGACAATACAAGCACTATCAGTCTAGCCAAAAATCCTGTACATCACACAATAACAAAGCACATTGATGTAAGGCATCATTTCATCAGAGATCATGTGCAAAAGAAGGATGTCAGAGTGGAATTTATTTCAACACACTTGCAGCTGGCTGACATTTTCACTAAACCCTTAGAAACTGGACAATTCATGTTCATCAGAAGAGAATTGGGAATGGTAAATCCCAATGAGTTGTAAGTTTGTATTAAAATCCTTAACTTATCTGGATTATTTCATGTTTTGATGATCTAATACTAACTTAGGCATCGGAGTGTCCAAATAGAATTTTTGCAGGTTTTGCGTCCAATCGATCAGGCAACCTTAATCGATTACAGAGCATGCCCTGTAATCGATTAGGCATCGGTTAGAGAAGAAAGAAGGATCGATTAGGGAAAAAGTCATAATCGATGAGAACTGTCTGATCGATCACAAGGAAGGAGTAATCGATTGGGCATCGATTACTCAGCGAGGATTGATCAATCACAGCAACCCTAATCGATTAGACTCATCTCATCGATCAGAGCCTACCCCCTGTAATCGATTACTCAGCGTGTGTAATCGATTAGGCGTCAACGGTAACTTTTGTAACGTACACTTTATCTGACAGTTACATGCTTTTCTGTGATTTCTCTCTCATATAATCTTGGCATATGCATCTGAAACGTCATTTCGCACCATATTTCTTTCACTCTAAAGCATTCTCTCTTCATCTTCTCTTAAACCCTAACGTTCGAATCATCAAATCCCATCGTAACCTTCATAACTGTTGCCATTATTCGAATCATTACCAGACATAACTCCTCCAAACCAGTTACAACCCTTCGACTCATCAGACATAACCCTCAATCCTCTATATAATCTCTACCCATGGCACCCAAGATGCGTATCCCAAAGAACTATAGAGCCCAGATTGTCCCTGATACAGTTCCATTACCCCAAGGAGATCCAGCATTAACCTACAGACATCCTTCTCCACCCTCAAATCCTATTCCCTCAACCTCTCAACCATCACTACAAATGGCCAAAACCCGTGGCTCTGCATCCGAACCCCAAACCAAAAGTCCATCATCAGTCAGAGTCAGAGAGCTCATCTCTAGGGACACAGAAGTTCCCATTGATTCATCTTATGCCCAGGGTCCTATTGAGGAAGCCTCAGAAGATATTCAGAGGAGAGCCTTGCAACCAAGGTGTGGGTTTGTTGATATTGATTAACTGGAGAAGAATGGTTTTTCTGTGACTGAGTGGTTGGAGCCCTACAAGCATTGGATAGGGATCAAGAACCACTACAATGAGAGGGTTATCAAGCCTTTTTATTCCAACATGAAGATTCATGTCATTGAAATAGAAGGGAAAGTCACAGGAATTACTATATCTTCCAAAGTCAGAGGGAAGGCTTTCTCTTTCGATTGGAAGTCCTTGAACCAATGGCTTCATATGGATGGACCTAATATGGAGGAGTACAACACTTGGCAGACAAGGGAAAAGTTTTCAGATGAGGAACTCAAGCAGATCTATCAGCCAACAAGTCCTATCAAGGGTAATCTGACTCCTGCTCAATTGCCTCCTGCTTATAGGATCCTTCATTATGCCTATTCCAGATGCATGGTTAACAAGGCAGGAAACTTTTCTCTGATTCTGGACATTGATAATCCTATTCTGCCCATGCTGATCAACAAGATCCCTATCAACCCTGGACAGGTTATCTGTGAAGAATTTCTGAGATTTCACAAAACTAAGACAGTGAAAACCACTCTTCCTTTTGCTCAACTGGTGTCTTTTATCCTCTGCAACAACAAAGTCTTCTGGCTTGAAGGAGAACAGAACAAAGAACCACCCAAGTTTGATCTGACTACTCTGAAGAAGATGGGGGTGACTCCCTTTGGACAGATTTCCTCTCAGCCTGATCCTACCATTCATATTGAAGAGGAACAACCTCAAGAAGAACTTGGATCAGAAGACATTCCTGACCAGGGCCATGTTCCAGATCCAATGGATTAGGATGAAACTCCTCATGCTCCTCTACCAGATCAAGGGGTCTCCCTTCCTGCAAACATCATTGATACCCTAGCTGAGAGAGTTTCAGCCAGAGTTGTGGAAGAAGTTGCTTTAGAACATCAAGCCTTGGAGGATCGATTGCTGAAGAAATTAGTGGCTGCTTTAAATGACTCTGTGGTGAAATCTGTCAAAGAAAGCACCATGACCATTTTCAATGGGTATGATGCTGTGGTCAATATGCACAAGTTCTTGCATAATAGACTTGCTGGGTTGGAGGACATTCTCAGGCAATCTCATCAGGTTAACCTTCCAGGCTCTCCCTTATCCCCATTTCCTGGCCATGAGGCTCATCAGGTCTCTCCTATTCATTATTCAGCCTCTCATTCTCATCCCTCTCCATCCATTCCTCAAACACAAACCTCACCCAAACACAGTCCTTCACCATCCAAACCTTCATCTCCATTGAAACAACCTTCTTCCAGTTCCTCAGACCATCCAGACCCTCCACCCTCTCCTGATCACATCCTTACCCCTGCCTCACACCCTGCACCACCTCCTCAACCCTCTCCACCACTACCTTCTTAGCCTACATTTTCACCCCAACCTTCTCCTCAACCTGAAGTTGCCAAAACTTATACTAGAAAAGGGAAAGCTGTCCTTGAGACCTCCTCTCCCACTTTTGTTGATGCCAAAAAGGGGGAGACAATATTCAGTGTTCCAACTCCTGGAGAAAGCAGCCAGATTCAAGAGAAGGCTGTGGAAGCTGCCACCATCCTCTCAGGAATTGCCTCTGAAACCTCTCTGATGCCCCAAATTCCTGAGGAAACCACCATAGGCCAGACACTCGAGGAAATTCATGAGCTTGCAGAAGCCATCAAGCTAAGCATGGCAGAAGAAGAGGTTGTGGTAGAGGAAGCCTCAGATACTGAAGTTGAGGCCACCATCAATATTCCCCCAGAAAATGCTGAAAATGTTCTGGAGGAAAATTTAGAGATGGCTATGGTTCCGTATGAAGGGGAACCCAAACCTGTTGCTGTTGACTTGCTGCCTCACTATCTTCATCAGGCAGACATGCTGCACCAGCAAGTGGAAGAATTAGTTCAGGCCTTGACTAAGAGTCAGAAAGAAAGGGAAGACAGAGATGCAGCAAAGGTTGTTCTGGCAAAATCAGAGCAGAAACATCAAAAGCATCACTTTGTGTTTCCTAGTTGGGGTGTCCAGAAGAAAGTTCAATATAAGAAGTCTGATCAAACAAAAGCAGTGGATCCTATTCAAACCACATCAGAATTCTTGAAATCTGATAAGGAAGAGGAGGGGCAAGAAGTTCAATCTGTTGGTAAAGGGAAAAGAATCAAGAAAGTTGCCCCTAAGCCACCAGCCAAAGCAATGCCAAGGAGAATGATTTAACCTTTTCCTAATCGCCTTGGGGGTTAAATGCAAAATTATTTATTAACCAAGGATTGCACTATAATGGTGCGATCCCGGATCGTCTCTCAAGGAGCCTAATGACTAACCTAGGAAACTAAATGTCATGCAAATGAAGTATAGAAAGGGGTTTTGTTGGTTTTAGTGTGAAACATGCAAAATGAGCCTAACTACATGATTTTTGATCTTTTCCTTAATGAGATGGAATGGTTGGATGGGTAAAGTGAAGTTAATGCAATGAAATGGAATCTCTTGAATTTAGGTGAGGTGGCAAACATTGGTTCAAATCATTTGGGGGTTCAATTCATCAAGTCTAATAAAATAATCCCCAAGCAACCACTAGGGGTCCACTGGCCCTAATTAATGACTAATCTAGCAACCACTTTTATAGCCATTACTTAGGGTTAGTGTTAAGGTCCACTTGATGTGTGAAATACTTTGAGCAAAAACACTTGTGGCTCTCATAAAAGTGCAACCACAACAATTATGAATGGAAGCAATGAATTAAGCCCACTAGCAACCACTAAAATGAAATTAACTTCATGCAACCACAATGTAGATAAGAATTCATAACTCAAGTGTTCAAAGCCCAAAATAAACACATATAGTTCATACACATACATATCTAAAATCTCATTCCAATACATAAATCCAAACATCTCCAAGAGAAATTCAAATAAACATAGAAGAAATCCTAAATACATATGTTAGAACAAAGAAAAACTCCCCTAATGAAGAACCCATGCTTGAGACACCATCAACCCATCCTCAAGAGATGAAGAGCTCCTCAATCCAACATAGAAACTCCAAGAGGAACCCCAAGAAGAAGCTCCATTTGAAAATCCATGGAAGAAGAGGGTGGAAGAAGATGGAAGATGAAGAAGATGGAGATGTAAGAAGGATGAGAGGATTTTAGGGTTTGGGAGTGAATGGAGGTGGGAAAGATGATGGGAAATGAGTGTTAGGTCGATTTTTATGTTTAGAAGTCGGGTCTAGGTCGTTTTGGGTCGGATCCTACCAATGGGTACCCTAAAAACCCGAAAAACCAGCTGAAATCGCGTATCTGTCAGCTCGTTCTCGCTGCAGCGAGCAAACCTTCTCGCTGCAGTGAGCTTGGCAGAAAGTTAGCCTAAGCTTCTGTCTTCCTGGCTGCAGCCAGCAAAGTTCTGGCTGCGGCCAGATGCTCGAAATGCTAGGGTGAATTTCTTACTTTGGCCAGCTTTCTTCTTTGCAACTCGCTCTTCCGCCTGGCCCACTTCTTCTATGACCTACACTAAAATTGCACTCAAGGTAGCATCAAAATGTTCTTGGGAATATGTCAATCAATAAATTATGCTAATTATGACCAAATTGCCCTTGATTAGTATAAACTCCAACAAAGTGTATGAAAGTCAGAATTTATCCTAATTAGGCACAATTACTCCTAGAACATGCAATAATCCAATGATTTTGTCAATGAAAAGTGTATAAAAATATGGTGCAATCATTTCCCCCACACTTAGACCTTTGTACTCCTGGACAAAGGGTACAATGCAAAGAAGAATGGTTTTAACCAATCAATAATCTCAAGCTAGCATAAATCATGATCAAGAATATGCAGAGAGAGAATTGGCAAAGCAATTGGATAAGCAACGGCAAAGAGGACTCTCAAGATAATAGTGTTTCACTCTCCTTACCTTATGTGGGGTTTTTCACACTGAACTTGCTTAAACAACAATTTACCATAAGCTTGTAACTAATCTAATATCTCCACTCAAGCATAGAATCATGTTTGAATCAAAAGGACTTATAGGGTTGAAATGATGGAAAAGGCAAGATGGATTGCATGTTATGGAAGGGAAAGGTTGAAATGCAATTTAGTGTTACTATTAGGGCACATAGCATATGAGAGCATAATTTCAACAATGATAATGCCACATCAAGAAATGCTTTATTCTTCAAACCTTCTTTCTTTCTTTCTTTCTTTTCATTTTTCTTTCTTTATTTTTATGCACCCTTTTCTATTTGGTTTTTTTTTCTTTTCAACATATACATGGCATTAACAACAAACAAAAGTGGTTCAAACTCAATGCTTCTTCACAAAATTCACATTAATGCATTACAACCAAGGAATGGCTCAAAGTGAGTGAACAATGGAAAATATCATGTTGTAGGCTTGTGTTTGGGAAAATGGGGTGATGAAATGAATGCCTAAATCATCTTCATGCATGAATGCAGTTTAGCTTTGACAAAGAGTAGAGACAAGTTCTAGAAATTGAATGATCAAGCAAGTATACACTCTTGAAATGAAAGTAGGCCCAAAAATCTCACAACAAGGTTAACCTCAATTGCTAATTGAACATCCAATTGCAAGGCCAATTAACACAATGCATATGCTTGAAAATAACTCATCACTAGCTCTTGAAATTTGAAAGGCTAATTTGCATAATTCTTTGAATTCTTTCCATTGCTCATGAAGCTCATTGATCAAAGGGTAAGGTCTAGTCTTGCTCCATGGTTTTCAAAAATTTTGCCACACTAGGTTTTCAAAAAGCACGTTTTTTTTAAAAATAGGTAGAGAATACAACCGGATCCTATATTGAATTGAATGCGAACCTTCATCACAATACAAGACTAAGAAGCGAAATCCACCTTAGTTTTTTTTAAAAAAATTGAGAAAAAATTTTAAAAAATTCCTCTAATGTGACAGAACATGATAAAATCAATGGATCGAGCAAGACTACCTAAACAACACATAAACCCTTCCCCCACACTTAAATCTTGCATTGTCCCCAATGCAAAATCAAAATGTAAGGTGCAGCAAGCAAGAGAACACAATGGGGATTTATTGACTCAACTAACACTAAGTCTACCTTTTACTAATGGTGCAGTCCCTCCCCCACACTTATCAGTCATCATAATCTCAAAAGAGCATGCAACAATTAAAGGCAATGAAAATACAAGAGAGGAGAGAGACAACCTTGCGTTTAAAACTCTTCAAACTCTTATAGGAGAAGTTCTCATCTCGGATGAGAAACATGCATGTCTTCATGTAGGCCTCTTCTCCCACATGTTCCTTCCTTGATGTGAAGTGTTCCGTTTCCTGCAAAGAGAATACAACAAACACAGCAGTATCTAATTCTAGGCAAGGAAACAATTTTTCTAAATAGGTATTGCAACCAAGGAAGTCAATCAAACTCCCATCAGTAAGAGTAAAACAAGAAAATTCATTTTCAAAACACTCAAGTGTATGTGTAGCAGAACTCTCAAAGTCCAACATGGAGTTGGGGCACGAAGTGTCACTTGCACATACACAAGAGGTGGTATAGAAGGGAGGGAACGAAAATAGTGTGATGGAAGTGCCATAACAAAAACTTTCACTTTTAGATATATCAGGTGGAAGATCACAAGAAAGTATTTGTTGGAAGGATTCCCTATTACCAACAATCTTCAAATTTAAACATGAAAAATCCTTCCATGGTGCACTCTCATCATCATGTAATTCAATGGGGACAAAAACATTTGCATCCTCAACCACAATGGAATCGTCATTCCCAATTATATCATGCTTACAACTTTCAGCACTCCTAGCTCTAGCAGATGCATCATGCTCAATAGTAGAGGCATTCAATATGGAACAATCATGCTTTGGATATTCAATAACTAAATGATTTTTCACTGCATAACAATGCACACAAATTTCAAACTCCACACATGAACAAGATTCAATCACGTGTAATTCAACAACATCATCATAACTAGTACTAAGGAGAGAAGCATGGTTATCACAAGAAGAATCCATGATAGTGCAAGCAACATTCTCAATTGAATTACTACTACTTGAGGCACTAAGTTGAGCATATTCATCAATAAATCGATGAGGGAATTCACAAATGATTTCCTCATCCACCTCATCTTCACTCATATGATTAGTAGCTTGTTCAATCAAGGGATCAACCAAAGAAGGAATAATCTCCTCAAGGATAGGAGTATTACCTAGTGGGAAGTACATTTCCTCTTGAGGTTGTAGAGTAGCTTGCTTCATTTCTTCAAGTTGTATAGGGTCATTAAAGGTTGCCACCGGAGGTTGGGTGTTCTCCACAAGAGACGTGGGATGTTGCTCTTCATTAAATGTCCCCGGGTCCTCTTCATCATTAGTGTCATAAGGCCATATGGTTCCTTCTTCTCCTCCCGTTCTTTTCCAAAGCACATGTAGGTAGAATGCATTGAGGTACTTCCCTAGCTCTTCCAATTCATCTTCCAATTTCTTGGAGAGTCCAATTGTTGTCTTCTTTCTATATAACTCCATGGAACGAGCCTTATGGACCTCATACATCCTCTTGAGCTCCTTTGTATGATCATCCATGTTAGGATAATCGAAGAAAGCGTCAAGTCCAGTTGGTTTAGGTGTGATGGGTTTGGGTGGAGGTGAGGGATCACGTGGTGGTGGTTGGTATGTAGTTTGGTAGGAATGGTGAGATAGGGGTGTACAAGGTAGGAATGGAGAGGATGGCTTAAATTGGAGGGGAGATTCATGATAGGGCTTATATGGTGGAAGTGAAGGCTCATATAGTGAGGATTGGTATGGTGAAGGGTATGGCTCATGGTGTGGAGGAAAATATGGTGAGTAAGGATCATCGAAGTATGAATGTGGTATGGATGAAGTTGGGTCCCTACATTGTGTGTCATAGGATTTGAAGAAAGAATTTAGATTGGCCATCATTTTATCTCTTTCTTTACGAAACTCATCCATGCTTGAAGAAGGTGCATCTTCCGTCCTAGTGGTATTTCTTGCAAAAGAATGAGAATCCCCAAGTGGATCATGATTGTAACCAAAGTTTTTGTAATTCCAAGACATGAGAATTCAATGATTTAGTCCCAAAGAATCACAAGCAATCAATCTATGTGCAAACAAATACAAGAATTAAAAAGAAGAAAAAGTATGCAAAATGCAATGCATCTAAGCTAACCTAAATGGTGAAATAATGCAAATATGACCTAAAGGCTCCTACCCCTTCTAAATTTCTCAAGTGACACTTAGTTACCCTAGGGAGTCAAAAATGACTCCACGGCAACGGCGCCATTGATTTAACCTTTTCCTAATCGCCTTGGGGGTTAAATGCAAAATTATTTATTAACCAAGGATTGCACTATAATGGTGCGATCCCGGATCGTCTCTCAAGGAGCCTAATGACTAACCTAGGAAACTAAATGTCATGCAAATGAAGTATAGAAAGGGGTTTTGTTGGTTTTTAGTGTGAAACATGCAAAATGAGCCTAACTACATGATTTTTGATCTTTTCCTTAATGAGATGGAATGGTTGGATGGGTAAAGTGAAGTTAATGCAATGAAATGGAATCTCTTGAGTTTAGGTGAGGTGGCAAACATTGGTTCAAATCATTTGGGGGTTCAATTCATCAAGTCTAATAAAATAATCCCCAAGCAACCACTAGGGGTCCACTGGCCCTAATTAATGACTAATCTAGCAACCACTTTTATAGCCATTACTTAGGGTTAGTGTTAAGGTCCACTTGATGTGTGAAATACTTTGAGCAAAAACACTTGTGGCTCTCATAAAAGTGCAACCACAACAATTATGAATGGAAGCAATGAATTAAGCCCACTAGCAACCACTAAAATGAAATTAACTTCATGCAACCACAATGTAGATAAGAATTCATAACTCAAGTGTTCAAAGCCCAAAATAAACACATATAGTTCATACACATACATATCTAAAATCTCATTCCAATACATAAATCCAAACATCTCCAAGAGAAATTCAAATAAACATAGAAGGAATCCTAAATACATATGTTAGGACAAAGAAAAACTCCCCTAATGAAGAACCCATGCTTGAGACACCATCAACCCATCCTCAAGAGATGAAGAGCTCCTCAATCCAACATAGAAACTCCAAGAGGAACCCCAAGAAGAAGCTCCATTTGAAAATCCATTGAAGAAGAGGGTGGAAGAAGATGGAAGATGAAGAAGATGGAGATGTAAGAAGGATGAGAGGATTTTAGGGTTTGGGAGTGAATGGAGGTGGGAAAGATGATGGGAAATGAGTGTTAGGTCGATTTTTATGTTTAGAAGTCGGGTCTAGGTCGTTTTGGGTCGGATCCTACCAATGGGTACCCTAAAAACCCGAAAAACCAGCTGAAATCGCGTATCTGTCAGCTCGTTCTCGCTGCAGCGAGCAAACCTTCTCGCTGCAGCGAGCTTGGCAGAAAGTTAGCCTAAGCTTCTGTCTTCCTGGCTGCAGCCAGCAAAAGTTCTGGCTGCGGCCAGATGCTCGAAATGCTAGGGTGAATTTCTTACTTTGGCCAGCTTTCTTCTTCGCAACTCGCTCTTCCGCTTGGCCCACTTCTTCTATGACCTACACTAAAATTACACTCAAGGTAGCATCAAAATGTTCTTGGGAATATGTCAATCAATAAATTATGCTAATTATGACCAAATTGCCCTTGATTAGTATAAACTCCAACAAAGTGTATGAAAGTCAGAATTTATCCTAATTAGGCACAATTACTCCTAGAACATGCAATAATCCAATGATTTTATCAATGAAAAGTGTATAAAAATATGGTGCAATCAGAGAAGCACCAGGGCAACAAAAGGAATTGTAATTGAAAACCTAAGCCTGCCCAGCAGCCAGCTTCAAAGAGGAAGGTTGCACCTAAGGGAAAAGGAAAATCTGTCAAACCTCCTCCTAAGAAGAAACAAAAGCGTCCATCAAAATTGGATGAGCTTCTGTCTTGGCTTCCTCCTCCATCTCCTCCTAAGAAGAAAGTTGTCACCAAGAAGAAGAAAGCCCCTGCTAAGAAAAAGGAGATAGAACTTGAGTCTGAGATACTTGAAGATCCATCAACTGACTCTAGAGGAATTAGCAGTGAGTCTGGGGACTATGATCTGGACACATCAAATTGGAAGGATGACACTGCTTCTGACTGATCTAGAAAACTTCCATCATCCTTAGCTATCCTCATATGGATCACCCATACTCTGCATATTTACTTGCTTTCCAGTCTTATTTTGTATGTTATTTTTTTTGATCAATTATGTTTTTTCTTGTATTATTTGACTTATGAATTATCATATGTTTTATTATCTTTTCCCTATTTAACTCTATATCTTACAGTATGTTTATTTGCTTAATAGAACCATTGTTTTGTCATCATCAAAAAGGGGGAGAATGTTAGAATAATGAGTTTTGATGATAACTAAACATAACTTAGGCATAAGGAAGGGCTATGATAAGAATAGAAATATCTTAGGCATAATCTGATAAAAGAATCCTAAGTCTTGACCAATCGATCAGGATAGATTACAAGTCAAATAACTTAAGCCCAATCGATTAGAGAAGAATCAGATAGCGCCCAATCGATTAGAAGTCCCTGTAATCGATGAGTGAAAATAGCCTAATTGATTAGAGAGTGAAACAAGTTCAAATTACATAGCGCCCAATCGATTAGAGGTCCCTGTGATCGATGAGAAAATGTTAGCCTAATCGATTAGACTTGTGTAATCGATTAAAGAAATCTTAGAGCAATCGATTAGAGTCCAGTAATCGATTAAGCATCAATTGCCTAATCGATTAAAGCCATGTAATCGATTATGAGAAGATTAAGTAATCTGAATGTAATCTGTTTGCAATCGATTAGAGGAATATGTGGTAACTCTGTGTAATCGATCAGACTTGCCTAATCGATCAGGCATCCCCTGTAATCGATGAGGCGCATGTATTTCTAATCTAATGTTCAGTGATGCAGGCCATAATCTATACGTAATCGATTAGACAAAAGACCCTATGATCGATCAGAGGCATGTAATCTGAGTGGCGATGGAAAATATTCAAAATCAATGCCAAGCCTATTTTTAGCTTTCCAAGTACAGAGTTGTTCAGACCTACTTAAGGAAGTTTACGTTAAGACTCAAGTTGATCAAAAGAGCCATTGAAACTTACCTACTCTGTCAGCGATAAAAGAAGGAAGTTGAGCCTAAGCAAAAGCAAGTACAATGGAGTAAATGCATAGCAGAATTCATTTTCATTACTCCACCAGCCCACTCAATCTTTCTCTGATGGCTACAACTGAAAGTGGCAATCGCACAAGAGGGCGGTGAATTGTGCTATTAAAAAAAATAATTAAAAGGAATCAATACAACACAAAATTTATACTGGTTCGGCCAACACTGCCTACGTCCAGTTCTCCAACACTCTGTTGGGTTCCACTAACCACAGGTTTTACGAGCACAGGTTCACCTGTCAACCTTTACAGAGTTTTAGAATCTCTAAACACTCCCCCTTACTACCTGTAAGGAAATATCCCTGTTCTAAAGCACCAAGCTTACAGAACAACCTCAAACAGTAGAGGATTTCAATAATTACGTTCACTTAATGAACTGATTTTGATAAACACTTAAGTACAGACGAAATCTCTAGGACAATAAATACAGAGTAATGAATGAGCTTATGAATATTCTCGTTGTTCGTCCCTTACTCAATAAATGCTTGAGTTCTGTATTTATATCTTCTTCAGATTTTGCCCTTTTGATTCAGCATTCAAGAAGCCGTTTGAATTTAGTCGTTGGGAGCTCATAGCCGTTGGCATTAAATGCAGCTTCTTTATCGGGCTTAACTATCTGCTCTAGCTTCAACTACTTCTTGCATAGGGTGAGCTAAGAGAGAGACAGACTCAGCGCTCTGAGCATCCGTACAAATAGTTCTTTCTGGCAGCTTTCTGTTAGCGCTGGCTTGATCTGTTATCTCTAATCTCATAGAGTGATCTGCACTTAAACTGTTAGCTAACCAAATAGTCATATATTGCACAGAGGTTACTATCGCAAGCTTAATCCATTAGCTCAATGAGATGAAGACAATATAAGGAATATCAGAGCTTTTTATCGATAGCATATTCTCTTGGATTAAAAAGCATCATATCAGCATATATTCTTCTATCGATTGCTTAAACTACTATCGCTAGATACTTGATTTGCTTATTAGCTTTAAGGATACAATTATCAAAGAATTCAGAACTTCAAGGTATCCCATTATCGATAGATAAACATTTTAGAGCAAGCAAACATATCAGCTCTTGATTCATTAGCTCTTAGGCACTAGCTATCTGAAAGATCATTATCTGAAGCACTTATGGTTATCGATAGCTTAACCTATTATCGCTAACTGATTTAGGGACTTAGTTCATTTATCTGCTGGTTTCATCTACTTATAAGCTCAATGAACTTCTAGCGATGGAACCTTTGCTTAGCGATAGAGGGAGACTTAACGATAGATATTAACCTTGATATTGCTAAGTCTTCACTCGCTATTCCTTTCTTTCAATTAGCTATACAGATACACTTAGCGATAAGGATACTTATTCATTATTGGTCTGCTAAGTTATCATTATTCATTAGAGATAGATCTTTGTTCTCGCAATGGTGATTTGTTACCTGGCAGATTTTATAAGATTAATTCAGAGGTAATTTTCACTTATGTTTTCTCAGGGTCAGTCCTCATCAAAACTTAAGATTCTAACATTCTCCCCCTTTTTGATGATGACAAAACATAAGGAAAAATACAAGAGCAAGTTCAGACCATAATTATTTATAAGCATAAGCATATATCAGAACTTGGATAATAATGAAGCTTGTACAACTCAGTTATATTCAGAACATATCAGATCATAGTACATTTTTGCAGAACGAAACTCTAAAAACATAAACTATCTATGAATGCAGAATGCAACTGGGGTTTCAGAAATTTGGCTTTTGACTCGATACTCGATCTTTCTGATCTCCTTTTGCTTAAACAACTGAGGTCAATGAGAAACATTAAAAGGAGCATTGGTGGACAAGATATTTTGGAATTTGGCTTTTGACTCGATACTCGATCTTCCTTATCTCCCTCTTAATAGGCTTTGCTTGAACCATTTCTCCCCCTTTTTGTCATCATCTGTTGGAGAGAAATGCCGTTTCGTCTTCCTCAAGATGTTTTGTCTCCTCACTTTGAAGGATATTTCTGAAAATATTATCTCAGAAGAGACACAATTCTGACACAGGATACCAGATTTAATGATTTCTTTGGACAATGACACGGCTTTCTAGGTTTTGGATTGAGAGGATGGTTTAGCGCTAGAGGGTTCCTTATCATCACCTATTCTTGGATTCTTGACTCTACCCATTTCTGGGATTAGGGTTTTGAGACGAGGGAGCCTGAAATCTCAGAGAGTGTTTAAAGAGATGATGAGATGCTTTGGGTGACTAATGAATGCACAATACACATGTCCTGCTTTTATAGAGTTCAGAAATTACCAGAAATAATATAATATTCGCTGACATTTCGCATTCTGAGACTCTTTAGTGATTTGCTATCGCTAGTGTGAGCAGCTATCGCTAGCAGGCATGATCCCACGCTGAGTAAGTGATGTTTGGGCTTCACTTACTCCTTCCAAGGTTTATCTATTGATAGCTGACTTTGCTATCGATAGTTTTGTAGGCTAGCGATGGCAATCTCACCTCAAACTTAGCTTTATTCTGCATATGATAGCGATAGTATGACTCACTATCGATTGGTCAGTCCTGCAAAAACTTAAGATTTGGCACTCCGATGCCTAACTCAGCAATAATTCAGATGATTAATCAATAAAACAAATTAAGAATAATAATATTTACAATTCATTTGGATTTACCATTCCTAGCTCTCTTCTAATATAGAGAAATTGGTCAGGCTCAAGAGGCTTGGTAAATATATCAGCAAGTTGTAGATGGGTTGAAATAAACTCTATCTTGACATCCTTCTTCTGAATGTGATCTCTCAGGAAGTGATGTCTCACATCTATATGCTTGGTTCTGGAATGTTGAACTGGATTCTTAGCCAAGCTTATTGTGCTGGTGTTGTCACAGAGAATAGGTACTTCTGAGAAGTTCAAACCCAGATCTTTCAGATGCTGCCTAAGCCATAAGACTTGAGTACAGCAACTTCCTGCTGCAATGTATTCTGCCTCTGTGGATGAAAGAGAAACACAAGTTTGCTTCTTGCTTGCCCAAGTGATTAGACAGTTACCGAGAAATTGGCATTGACCACTTGTGCTTTTTCTATCTGATTTATAGCCTGCATGGTCAGAGTCAGAATAGGCAAGGAGGTACTCTTAAGTTCCCTTGGGATACCACAGCCCAAGCTCTTGAGTCCCTTGTAAATAACGCAAAATCCTCTTTACATTTGATAAATGAGATTCTTTGGGATTTGCCTGATATCTAGAACATACACCTACACTAAATTGAATGTCAGGTCTACTAGCAGTTAAATAAAGTAAAGAACCAATGATTCCTCTATAATGTGACTGATTTACTTCTTTGCCGGGAAGATCTGCATCTAATTTGGCAGAGGTACTCATTGGAGTGTCCCCTTCTCTGGATAGATCCATCCCAAACTTGTTGAGAATTTCTTTACAATATTTGGTTTGGGATATGAAGATGCCATCCTTCTTTTGCTTTATCTGTAGTCCCAGGAAGAATGTTAACTCTCCCATCATGGACATTTCAAATTCTCCCTGCATTGTCTTAGCAAAATCCTCACATAGAGTTTCATTAGTTGCACCGAAAATAATGTCATCAACATAAATTTGAACTATAAGCATATGATTATTTTTGTGCATGATGAACAATGTAGTATCTGATTTTCCTCTAGAAAATCCTTTTTCAAGCAGAAAAGTACTAAGTCTCTCATACCAAGCTCTTGGTGCTTGTTTGAGACCATAAAGAGCCTTTTTGAGTTTGAAAACATGGTCAGGCTTAGTCTTTTCTTCAAAACCAGGAGGTTGTTCTACATACACCTCTTCTTTAATATAGCCATTGAGAAAAGCACTTTTAACATCCATTTGATAAAGTTTAAAATTTTTGATGGATGCAAAAGCTAGAAGAATCCTTATTGCTTCAAGTCTTGCAACTGGAGCAAAAGTTTCCTCATAATCAATGCCTTCTTCTTGGTTATATCCTTTTGCAACTAATCTGGCTTTATTTTTCACAATTTGACCAGCTTCATCAAGTTTGTTTTTGAAAACCCATTTAGTACCAATAATAGGATGATTTCTGGGCCTTGGTACTAAATCCCAAACTTGATTTCTTTTGAATTGATTAAGTTCTTCCTGCATAGCTATTATCCAGTCATATTCAGCAAGAGCTTCATCAATATGAGTTGGTTCAATTTGAGAAAGAAAGCATGAAAATTCTACTTCATTTTGCAGTTGCCTTCTTGTTTTAACTCCTTTTGAAATTTCTCCAATAATCTGTTCAGGAGGATGATTTTTAAGATGTCTAATAGAAGATTGAGGCTCAACAGTTCCCTCTAGAACATCTTCAGTTTTATCCTGATTATTTTCAATATTGTTTTCAGGATTTGCTATCGATGGCTGAGGTGCTATCGATAAAGGCTGTTTTAAAAACTTTGAAAAATCTTCATCCTCATCAACAGATTGTTGTTTTTCCTGAGGGGTTTCATCAAATACTACATGAACAGATTCTTCAACAGATTGAGTCATTTTATTATAAACTCTATATGCTCTACTTCTATTTGAATACCCGATGAAAATACCAATATCAGATTTAGGATCGAATTTACCTAAATTTACCTTTCCATTGTTGTGGATATAGCATTTTGATCCAAAAATCCTCAGGTGACTGATATTAGGCTTCCTTCCCTTGTAGAGCTCATATGGAGTCTTTTCCATCCCCTTTCTGATGTAGGCTCTGTTAGAAATGTAGCAAGCTGTACTCATAGCATCTGCCCAAAATATTTGAGGCACTTGTTTCTCGTTCAGCATGCTTCTAGCCATTTCTGTGAGCACTCTGTTCTTTCTTTCTACAACACCATTTTGTTGAGGAGGCCGAGGGGCAGAGAAGTTGTGGTCAATTCCATTTTCATCACATAGCTCCATGAACTCTTTATTGTCAAATTCTCCTCCATGATCAGTCCTGATGGCTATAATCTTTGTGCTTTTCTCATTCTGCAATTTCTTAGCAAGCACACAAAAAGCATCAAAAGTTTCATGCTTAGAGGAAAGAAACATAGTCCAAGTAAATCTTGAGTAGTCATCCACAACTACAAGAGTGTATAGGCTTCCTCCTAGACTTTTCACTCTTGCTGGCCCAACTAGATCCATATGAATTAGTTCCAATGGCCTACTAGTGGAGACTGTCTTTTTGATTTTAAAAGAGGACTTTGTTTGTTTACCTCTTTGACAGGATTCACAAATTAAATCATGCTTTGATTTAAAACTGGGAATTCCCATGGCTAGCTCTTTCTTAATCAATTTATCTAGCTGAGAAAAATTCACATGAGCTAATCTTTTATGCCATAACCAACAGTTTTCATCATTTGAAATAAAGCATTTTTCCTCAAGCTGTTGGCATAAATCCAGAGTATATAAATTTCCATTTCTATTTCCTTTTATCTTATACTTCAGACTGGATTTATTTATATCTAGATCATTCTTATCAACAATAAGGCATTCGTTTGAATCAAAAATTACCCAGTTACCATGGTCTGCACTTTGGCTAACACTCAGTAGGTTGTGGCAGAGACCATCCACTAGGTAGACATCCTTGACTGGACCTACTTCACCCACTCCAGTGATTTTTCCACTTTGGTTTCCACCAAAGTTAACTTTGGCTCCATCTTTCATCACCAGATTGTTGATTTTGTCTTTGTCTCCAGTCATATGTCTTGAGCATCCACTGTCAATATACCATTTCCCTTTGTTGGATGCTTTCAGGCACACCTGCACATACTATACAGATTTAGGTACCCAAACTTTCTTGGGTCCTTTAAGGTCAGACTTGTGCTTTAGGTGTGTAGGGACCTTTGGCACATGAGTTCCTTTAGGAACCCATTTATAAGAGCTTCTAACACCATACTTTCTGTGAATACAAGTTGACTGTGTATGGCCTTTCTTATTGCAGTAATTGCAAAAGCTATAAGGTGAAGAACTTTCAGAAGATTTTCTAAAATATTTCATGTATGATTTCACTTTTGGTTCAACCCATCTTTTTGAAAACTTTTGTTTAGGCTCATAGCCAATTCCTGTTCTATCTCTAAAAACTTTTTGATTGCTTAAAATCACATTTAAAGTTTCTGAGCCTTTTGTAAATTTTTTCAGAACATGCGAAAGTTTTTCTTTTTCCTTCAATAATTTTTCACAATTGGAGCAATTTTCAGAAGTTGAAGGAATTGTTATCGAAAGTGGCTCAGCTATCGATAGTTCTTTTCTGAGAGTTTGTGATAGCTCCTCTTCTATCGATAGAAAGGAAGAAGAAGTCTTTTGTGAGGAATTTTTTTGAAATTCTTTGTTTTCTCTTCTTAGTCTGACTACTTCTTTAGAAAGTTTTAAGAATTCTATGCACATTTCATCATATGAGTTTTGAAGATCAGAATAAGAAGGTTCAGAATCAGATACCTCAGAATCGCTTTACTCTTCACGAGCAACTAAGCAGAGGTTGGCACATTCCTCGCTATCGCTAGCTTCCTCATCAAAGCTATCACCCCAGATAGATGACACATAAGCCTTTTTCTTCCCATAATTCTTCCTTTTCTCCTTCTCCTTTAATCTTTGAAGACTGGGACACTCAGCTCTGAAGTGACCAGGCTTCTTGCATTCAAAGCATACAGGAGATTTGTCTTTCTGGGAGTCTTTGAACTTGGTGCCACTCCTCTGAAATCTTTCTCTTCTTCTGAAGAACTTTTTAAATTTTCTGGCCATAAGAGCAATATCCTCCTCATCTAGGTCTTCCTCGTCATCATTGATTTCATTTCTTTCTGAAGCAACAAGAGCAAGTGACTTTTTCTTGGAATTTCCTTGTGCTTCTCTTTGAGCTATCAGGGTAGGCTCATATTCTGCAAGGCTGCCAAACAGAGCAGTGATGGATTTTGTTGATTCTCCTTGCATTTCTTGAATGGCTGTGACTTTCATGAGCCAATCTCCTTTTAGGACCTTCAAAATTTTGTTGACCTGCTCTTTCTCTGTAATCTTTCTGCCCAGAGCAGCAAGATTATTGATGAGGTGAGTAAATCTGATCTCTAGATCCCTTATCTTTTCATCCTCAATCATTTCAAATTTGTGGAACTCTTCCACTAGCATTTCCACACGCCTATCTTTTACTCCAGAAGTCCCTTCATGAGCTATTTCCAAGGCTTCCCACATTTCTTTAGCAGAGTCAAGATGACTCACTCTAAAGAACTCTGTTTGACTAAGAGCACTCTGGATCATGAGGACTGCTTTGCTATTCAGCTCCAGATTAGCAATATCCTCTTCTGTGTACTCATCTTCTGCCTTTGGAATGCCCATGGGATCTCTGGGAACAATATCTCCTTCTTCTATAATTTTCCAGAGCTTGTATCCATTTGCTTTGATGTAAATCTTCATTTTTAACTTCCAGAAGGTATAATGTTTCCCATCAAAACCAGGAGGCTTATTAATGGAGCTTCCTTCAGGGAGGATGTTTTCAAGCGATGCCATTTAGATCTTTGCTTCTTAGATTCGTTGGAATCTTAATAACAGAGAAGACCAGCTCTGATACCAAGTGAAAGTGGCAATCGCACAAGAGGGGGGTGAATTGTGCTATTAAAAAAAATAATTAAAAGGAATCAATACAACATAAAATTTATACTGGTTCGGCCAACACTGCCTACGTCCAGTTCTCCAACACTCTGTTGGGTTCCACTAACCACAGGTTTTACGAGCACAGGTTCACCTGTCAACCTTTACAGAGGTTTAGAATCTCTAAACACTCCCCCTTACTACCTGTAAGGAAATATCCCTGTTCTAAAGCACCAAGCTTACAGAACAACCTCAAACAGTAGAGGATTTCAATAATTACGTTCACTTAATGAACTGATTTTGATAAACACTTAAGTACAGATGAAATCTCTAGGACAATAAATACAGAGTAATGAATGAGCATGTGAATATTCTCGTTGTTCGTCCCTTACTCAATAAATGCTTGAGTTCTGTATTTATATCTTCTTCAGATTTTGCCCTTTTGATTCAGCATTCAAGAAGCCGTTTGAATTTAGTCGTTGGGAGCTCATAGCCGTTGGCATTAAATGCAGCTTCTTTATCGGGCTTAACTATCTGCTCTAGCTTCAACTACTTCTTGCATAGGGTGAGCTAAGAGAGAGACAGACTCAGCGCTCTGAGCATCCGTACAAATAGTTCTTTCTGGCAGCTTTCTGTTAGCGCTGGCTTGATCTGTTATCTCTAATCTCATAGAGTGATCTGCACTTAAACTGTTAGCTAACCAAATAGTCATATATTGCACAGAGGTTACTATCGCTAGCATATTCTCTTGGATTAAAAAGCATCATATCAGCATATATTCTTCTATCGATTGCTTAAACTACTATCGCTAGATACTTGATTTGCTTATTAGCTTTAAGGATACAATTATCAAAGAATTCAGAACTTCAAGGTATCCCATTATCGATAGATAAACATTTTAGCGCAAGCAAACATATCAGCTCTTGATTCATTAGCTCTTAGGCACTAGCTATCTGAAAGATCATTATCTGAAGCACTTATGGTTATCGATAGCTTAACCTATTATCGCTAACTGATTTAGGGACTTAGTTCATTTATCTGCTGGTTTCATCTACTTATAAGCTCAATGAACTTCTAGCGATGGAACCTTTGCTTAGCGATAGATATTAACCTTGATATTGCTAAGTCTTCACTCGCTATTCCTTTCTTTCAATTAGCTATACAGATACACTTAGCGATAAGGATACTTATTCATTATTGGTCTGCTAAGTTATCATTATTCATTAGAGATAGATCTTTGTTCTCGCAATGGTGATTTGTTACTTGGCAGATTTTATAAGATTAATTCAGAGGTAATTTTCACTTATGTTTTCTCAGGGTCAGTCCTCATCAAAACTTAAGATTCTAACAACAACGACCATATTCCCAACGGACACTTTTCCAAGAGAAACTATAAATGATGTTGGGAAGAATACATTCATATTGATTTGAAAAAGAATACATTCATATATATCCTTATACATGAAGTCATGATTTAATTCATTATGCTCAATTATCTTAAATTGATTATATCCTGTAAAGCATGTGAATTATGTTGTTAATACCTACGAACTAACCATGAGCAGATCCATATGAATTTGGATACTGATGAAAAGAAAAGAATTACAATTCTGTAGGTAACAAGGAGAGAAAGCTTCAAGACTATGATCTACATGGAAATTTACTCAAGTCTTGATGAGTTGAACTTCTTGCTTGGATTTTGGTGTTAGACCTGTAAAAGAAAATATCAACATTATTCTGCCAAAATCAAGCTACTGCATGGGCAAGCTCAGACTGACCAATCGATAGTGAAGTTCACTATCGCTAGCATATGCAGGACAGAGCTAAGATTGAGCTAATTGCCATCAAAAGCTCTATCGATAGCAAAGTTAGCTATCGATAGCTGTAAGAAGTGAAAGCCTGTCATTTGGCGTGGGATCATGCATGCTAGCGATAGCAACTCTCATTACCGATAGCAAGTTTCTGCCTAGACAAGTGCAGTTATGGTGATATCATTCTTATCCTATCTTAAATGAATATAATTTTGTTTGGATAATGAATGTTTGTCTCCCATTTCATTAGCAATCCATTTTTTAAATGTCATGAAATATCTGTCAGATTGCTATATGACTTAAAAGCTGAAATTGTGCATAGTTTATCTTTTGTGGAATTTATGAAATGCACAATTCAAATTTGTTTAGATTTCAACTCAGCATGTTTATAAAATTGCACTCATATATTTTGAAAAATATGTTCACCTCAATTGCATTTGAACTATCTTTGAAAATTTGGAAGGTGATATCTTTTATAAACCAAAAGTTGGAAATGTTTCAAACTGATGCATTAAAGTTTTCTTCTAACTTCTATATGCTGTGTAGTGCCTAATCTGTGCTAACCTATTCCATGACAAATGCTTAAACTCTTGACTAGTTATTTGGACTGATGAGCATATACTTCATTATTCAAAAATCTATCCCTCATCCTATTACTCAAATGTATTATCAATCATTATCATTTCAGAGTATCTAGAGTCTTGTGTTTATCCTAATATTGAATATTCATATCACTCTGAACACAGCTCTAAAGTCAAGAAAATCTCTAAGTCATATCAAAGTCATTGTGTCTGTCATGTCTATAGCATAAAAGCCTTCTTTGTCATGCTATTATTCATAAGACTTTGGATATGTTCTCTAATCCTTAAAAGGTGAAGCATTTTGGCATATTTTCTTCATTGTTGACTTCCATCTCAATATTACTATCCACTATCGCTAACTCCTTTCCTAGCAATAGGAACCAAAGCACAGATTCCTACATGAGCATTGGATGTTAAAATGTTTGAAAAATGATTTTACATTTTAAACTTGCATCTCATTTATGTTTCATGATATTTTAAACCTATGCTGAGAAATTTATTTATCAAATGTCTCTTATGTTTTATGAAATATATTTGAATTTATACATAAAAGCATAAGCTAATTGTTTCAAACCTTATCTTGAGTTTTCTATACTTTTACTGGAAAATGAATCATACTAATGATTTCAAAACAAGCTTGTATTTTTGAGTATGATTCTACAGGTTATGAAAAAGGATTAAAGGCTATCATTGATTGAGCAAATAAAAGATGGCAAATTGAAGGAACTTGAAGTGGTCAAGACGAAAAGATCTAGTTGAAGATGAAGCTGGCTACCTCAAGTATCCATTGAAGAATGCCCCGCAAATCTTGAATGAGCATTTCTATCACTCACCCTTTATAATTGATAAATATCATTTTGGGAAGATTTTGCCACTTGCTATCAATTGGATTTATTTGCATAAGATTCAGGTCAATGACATTTTTTTAATGAGGTTATTTTCTGTTAAAATGTCATTGATCATGAAAATCCATTAGATCATTCTTTCTGTATGGCCAGTAACTTGAATCTAATGATTTTGGTAAATTATATTCTTTGGTTCAAGTACAGACTTTGATGAATTATTATACTGGTTGTTTATGAAAGAGAATAGGAGCTATTGCGACTAATATTATGAGGACCCAAAGATGGGTACCAAATTGCCTGTCACAGGTTGCAGCTCTTATTAGCGATAGCAAGTAGTCTTCATGGTGCTCAGCCATCGATAGCTTCATGGTCCATCAATCAAATGAGAAACAGCTATCGATTGCAATCATTCTATCGATAGTCTAAAAGATCCAGCTTCAACACCTGAAGAAGAAGAGGACAAGGGTCATCAAGCCAAAGCAATCAAGCTTATTCTTCTAAGAATTTTGGTTTGATTTATCTATTGTGATCTCTAAGTTTTTTGTTCTGCTTTATTTCTAATATACTTTCTGTAATTGACTTGCACATGATTGCTGTTCATTTGTTGCTTTCATTTACTCTGAAATTTCCAGCCTGATTGCTTCATCTCGCACATGCCAAATCTAAAATTTCTAAACAAATATAGGATAACTGGTGCTGCCATGATTTGTTCAAGAATCTGTTTTAAAGAGAACTACTAGGGAATCTAAATCTTTAATTATGTCTAGCTATCAAGGGCATAGAATTAAGAATATGAAGTTGCTTGAAACTTACCAGCCAGTGTAGCTTTGACATTGTATTGTACTGTGCACTTTCCCTCTACATTCTCATAATCAAGTTTTTTGAACAGAATTATGCAGAATCTGTCCTCACAGTTGTTTTTGGTGATAATACTTGTTGTTTTTACTAACTTTTGGCATCAAAGGCATTGAATTGAGGGGGAGCTTCAAATTAACATATGTATATCTTAAAGCTCATCTCCTTTGTTGAAAGAAAATCCTCTTAGCATACTCATCCGAATTTACTGTGAAATATTAGTTTTGATGATGAGATGTTCTCTTTTATAGATTCCTTTCATGCTCTCAATATGACATTATCTTACATTAAGGTTTCTTTACATTTGGTATCAATCCTTGATAATCTTTGATTATATTAACTACTCTCCCTGCAAGAAAGATAAACATTGATGACAGGAGAAACCAATCTAAGAAAGAGCATCCCTCAACATTTCACACGAAAACATTATCAAATCTGAGGGTTGATGCAGATGCACAATGAATCACTGATTAGCTTACACTTTCCTAATAACAATTGATATCAATATCAGATTATCACATAAAGCAGATCAAGAGAGGAAGGCACTAGGCTTCATGGATCAATCAATTCTTTTGCCGAATATAAATGAGCATTTCTAAACCCTCTCTCTCAATGTTACATTTAATGCTTCTTTGATAAATTGCATTATGTATGCCTTGTTTGAGCATCTTGTATATCTATGGCAAAACTTCAGAAAACATAGAGTCTAATATATTTTTTTTTTCAATTGGTATCCCTTAAGAACTTTATTGTTTTCCACAAACTTTTGATATCCCTTACATTTGGTCAAAATTTTTATTACATTGGGGAGCGAAAAACTTTGTTACAAACTTTTTGCTGATGTCAAATAGGGGGAGAAGAAAGGCATGAAAAATATACCAAATAGGGGGAAAGAAAGACATGATAAATATACTACACCTATGTTCCCATTATCTTACACATTTTTCATGATAGATTTGCCATCATCAAAAAGGGGGAGATTGTTGAATATGCTTAGTTTTGATGATGTCAAATATAGAGTTAAATGTAGGAAGCAAAAAGTGTGTATAAAGTGTTTATCTCCTACTATCTATTAGACTATGTTTGCTATATGTTTACTATGATTGAAAGCATTGCATACATGATTACATAACATGTCCATAGGCTCAGATTGCACGGCATGTAACTTAGTCTGGAATAAACTGAGATAAAGAATCATGATGACTAAGTAGAAGCTTTATCGCTAATATGTTCACTATCGCTAATAGAATGATTCGAGCTAGCCTAAGCAAATAAGAATAGATCCTATTACTAGACTCTGTCTCTATCGCTAAAGCCCCATAAATAACATGAATGATACTAAAGGGGAAGAATGTTAGATCAGTTAACATAGTTAGCTAGCGATATCATGGATAGCTATCGATAGAGGAATGATGTTGAAGTAATCAGATAGCTAACAACATTGTGAACTAGTTTGAAATAATCGGATAAGCTAATATCAGTGAACTGAGCTAGCGATAACATGTTAACTATTGATAGGAGCATATTTTATCAATCAGATGATAGATGCGTTAACATGTTAGACAATGAAATATGCTAGCGATTAAGTACCTAGCTATCGATATGAGCATAATCAGATCAGAGCCAATGAAATACTCTAGCAATATCATAGATAGCTATCGACAGAGAAATACATGCTGATAACCTATAAATACAATCTCTATCATTGAGCTAATGGACTAAGCTTGCAATAACATCTGCTGTGCTTTATATGATTATCTGTTTAGCTAAGTACTGGAATTACACTATGAAGCTAGTGATAGCTTTGTTAGCTATCGATAGCACAATATTTGCTGAGCTAATACATTGTTTCTAAAGTGCAGATTTTACACTGTCAAGTTAGCGATAGCAAAGGGAGCTAGCGCTAGTGAAAAAGCTGACAGCAAGTACAGAAGTAGGTAGCAGCAGGTTACCGTTACTCAGAGTCACCATCTCTTGTAGCCGAAGCAAGAGAAGAAAGAAATCCTCAACGGCTAGTTGTCCAAGTCTCCAACGGACATAATCATAAGACCATATATAAAGACTTGAAGACATCAAGAAGTCAAGTGAGCAAACGATCAACAAAATAGACGCACACACGAAGCATATACATTCAAATGATGAGATGAAAAACAGAGGCTCTGCACAGAGTATTAGTTATATTCAAGTGAGCCTAGAAATGATGAGTTGAGCGTATCAGCATAAAAGAGCTAGAGCAACCATAGTTCAAATCTTTAAGCTCTAGAATTTGTATATCTTCATCATATACAAGTCTATACTTAAGTGATTAACAAAATCTGTTCATTTAGTGAACTTCGTTATCTTAAATCCTCTATTGTTTGAGGTTGTTCTAAAGCTTGGTGCTTTAAGAACAGGGTTGTAACCTTACGGGTAGTAAGGGGGAGTGTTTAGAGAGATTCTAAAACTCTGTAAAGGTTGGCTGGTGATCCCGTGTTGTAAAACAGTGGAAAGGGTTGACAGGTGAACCTGTATTCGTAAAACCTGTGGAAGGCTTCTCTTGTGCCCGGTTTAAACATGAGGGTAGTGGAAATCTCAGGTGGAGCCTGAGAACTGGATGTAGGTCAGGGTTGACCGAACCAGGATAAATACTGTTTACATTATCTCTTCCCCTAACTCTCTTAGTTTCCAGCATATCTACATTATATATCACTTAGTGCATTTAACAGTTTTAAAATACTCTCAGTGATAGACTAAAAAGGTTTTTGAAGATTGCCTTCATTGTGTTTTTAGAAAAGAGAAGATTTGAAAAGAGTTTAAGTTTTTATCCCATCACCCAATTCACCCCCCTCTTGGGTGACAGCCAGTACTAACACATATGTGTTAAGAGAATCTTAAGATATCTGGTAGGAACTCAGGAGCTGGGGTTGTGGTATCCAAAAGGAAATCAGGAGTATCTCATTGCTTACTCAGACTCAGATCATGCTGGGTACAAAACTGATAGAAAAAGTATCAGTGGTCAATGTGAATATCTTGGAGGATCTTTAGTCTCCTGGGCAAGCAAGAAACAAACATGTGTTTCCCTATCATCTACAGAAGCTGAATATATAGCTGTGGCTAGTTGTTGTGCGCAAGTTCTATGGCTCAAGCATCAATTAAGGGATTTAGGGATGGAATTCCCAGGAGTTCCAATCCTCTATGACAACACAGGCACAATTAGCTTGGCCAAGAATCCAGTACATCACACAAGAACAAAGCACATTGATGTAAGACATCACTTCATCAGAGACCATGTGCAAAAGAAGGATGTGAGAGTAGAATTCATTTCAACTCACCTTCAGCTACCTGACATCTTCACCAAACCCTTAGCAACTGAACAGTTCATATTCATCATAAGAGAATTGGAAATGGTAAATCCCAATGAGTTGTAAATCTATAATAATCTAAATTCATCTAAATTTATGCAATATTTTGATGATCTAGTACTAACTTAGGCATCGGAGTGTTAAATTAAAATTTTGCAAGATCTTAGTGTTTCAGAATGAAAAACCATCGCCTAATCGATCAGGTAGATCTGATCAATCACAGGACATGTTCTGTGATCGATTAGGCATCGATTGGAAGGGAAAGAAGAATCGATTAGGGAAAAGGCTATAATCGATCAGGACTGCCTGATCGATCACAAGGAAGGAGTAATGATTGCTCAGCGTGGATCTATTGATCACAACAATCCTTAATCGATCAGACACATCCAATCGATCAGAGACTGCTCACTGTAATCGATTACAGAACACACGTAATCGATTAGGCGTCAACGATAACATTTGTAACGTACACTTTTCCTGACAGTTTGATGTTTTCCTGTGCACTTCTTCTTGTATATATTTGATATATGTAACTGTAGCATTATTTCGCACCATAATACATCCACTCTCAACCTCATCTCTTCATTTCTCATCAAACCCTAACGTTCGAACCATTAAACCTTCTCATAACCATCGTAACCGAAGTCTTTATTCAAATCATCATCTGTCATAACTCTCCCAAACCAGTTACATCCCTACAAATTATCAATCATACCCCTTAAGCTCTCTATATAAACCCTTCCCATGACACCCAAAATGCGTATACCAAAGAACTACAAAGCCCAAGTCATTCCTGATACAGTTCCCTTACCACCAAATGACCCAGCCTCAACATATAGACATCCTTCTCCTCCTTCAAACCCCATTCCCTCAACCTCTCAACCATCACCCCAAATGGCCAAAACCCGTGGCTCTGTATCCAAGTCCCAAGCAAAAAGGCCCTTTAAAGTCCTAGTCAGAGAACTCATCTCAGGGGATACTCAAGTCCCTATTGATTCATCCTATGCTCAAGGGCTTATTGAAGAAGCATCAGAAGATATCCAGAAGAGATCCTTGCAGCAGAGATGTGAATTTGTGGATATAGCCTATAAAGAGAAAAATGGCTATCCTGTGTCTGAGTGGTTGGAGCCTTATAAGCATTGGATAGGCATCAACAATCACTACAATGAGAAAGACATCAAGGCATGTTATTCAAACTTGAAGATCTCTACTATTGAAGCTGAAGGAAAGATATCTGGGATCTCAGTTTCATCTCAAGTCAGGGGAAAAAGTTTTCATTTGATTAGAAAGACTTGAACAGATGGTTGTACATGGACCAACCCAGTATGGAGGAGTATAATACATGGCAAGAAAAAGAAAAATTTTCTGATGAAGATCTCAAGAGGATTTATAATCCTATCAGTCCTATTGAGGGAAATCTCAAGCTTGCTCAACTCACCCCTACCTTCAGAGTCATTCATTATGCATACTCCAGACGCATGGTAAATAAGGCAGGAAATTTCACCCTCATCCTTGACATTGACAATCCTATTCTACCAATGCTGATCAACAAAATTCCTATCAATCTTGGGCAAGTTATCTGTGAGGAATTTCTAAGGTTCCACAAGACCAACATAGTGAAGACTCCTCTCCCCTTTGCTCAGCTTATCTCCTTTATCCTTTGCAACAACAAGATTTTTTGGCTTGAAGAAGAACAGAATAAGGAGCCCCCTAAGTGTGATCTGACTACTCTAAAAAAGATGGGGTTGCATCCTTTTGGCAAGAAACACATCTCTTCCATGTCTCAACCCAAAATTCACATTGAAAAGGATCAACCTCAAGAAGGTCTTAAACCAGGAGAAGTACGTGTCCAAGACCATGACCAAGAACCCATGGATCAGGAAGAAACAGCACCTACACTACCTATTCCAGAACTAGTAGCAGCAGCCCCTGTGCCAGAACAAGGTGCCCCTCTTCCTGCCAATCTGCTTAATCAACTTGTAGAGCAAGTATCTGCCAGAATTGTGGAAGAAATGGCTCTAGAACACCAGGCTATGGAAGATAGGCTACTAAATCGCTTGGTGGCTACCCTCAATAATTCTATGGTCAAATCTGTCAAGGAAAGCACCATGACCATCTTTCATGGGTATGATGCAGTGGTCAACATGCACAAGTTCCTCCATAATCGACTGGCTGGACTTGAAGATCTTCTCAGGCAGCAATATCATGTCAATCTTCCTGGAACTACTCTGTCACCATTTGATGGGTACGAGGCTCACTAGGTATCTCCCATGCGTCATTCTCCCACTCAAACTCATCCCTCCTCTCCAACCACCCACACTCAATCCTCTCCCAAAACCACTCCACCACCATCTAAACCTTCCTCTCCTTCCCAGAAAACCTCATCCAGTTCCTCAGACAACCCAGATTCCCCTCCCTCTCCTATACATATCCTAACACCTGCTTCTCATCCTCCACCAACTCAGCCACCCACAGCTCCACAAATTTCATCTCCTTCTCCAATTGTGCCTTCAACTATCCATCCATCTGCCTTAGCCTATACCCCTAAATCTGACCCTGCTCACACCTATGCCAGAAAAGGCAAAGCTGTGGTAGTTGATACTACTCCAGTTCCTCCCTCTGCTCCTTTTGATGATGCCAAAAATGGGGAGAAGATATTCAGTGTGACAACCCCTGGAGAAAGTAGCCAGGTCTAAGAAAAAGCTGTGGATGTTGCCACCATTCTCTCAACCATTGCCTCTGACATTCCTCAGATGCCTCAAGTTCCTGAGGATATCACCATGAGCCAGACACTTGAAGAAATTCATGAGCTTGCAGAAGCAATCAAGATGAGCATGGCTGGAGAAGAAGTTGTGGTAGAAGATGCATCAGAGTCTGATAATGATGTCACCACCAATATTCCTTCAACAAATGATGAAAATGTCCTAGAGGAAGAATCAGAGATGACTATGGTTGTGTATGAAGGGGAACCTAAACCTGTTACTGTTGACTTACTGCCTCACTACCTTCATCAGGCAAAAGAACTGCATCAGCAAGTGCAAGAATTTGGTCAGACTTTGGCTCAGAATCAAAAAGAAAGAGAAGACAGAGATGCAGTAAGGGCTGAAATGGCAGAGTCAGAGTAGAAAGAACAAGTTCCTCAGTCTGTAATTCCCAGTTGGGGAGTTCAGAGGATTTATAGTTATGACAAGCCATCCAAGCTAGTTGAGGAGGATCCTATTCAGACAACATCACAGTTTATGGAAGCTAGTGAGGACGAAAAGGGTCCAGAGGTTCAGTCTAAGGCTAAGAAGTAAAGGATTAAAATGAATGCCCCTAAGCCTAAACCTAAGGCAGTTGCAACAAGGGCAAGCACCAGAGCATCTAAAGGAATTGTGATTGAAGAGCCTAAACCTGTCCAGCAGCCAACTACAAAGAGGAAAGCTGCACCTAAGGGGAAAGGAAAATTAGTCAAGCCTCCTCTAAAGAAGAAGCAGAAGCAATTGAATTATGGGGAAAGGATTCTAGCTCAATTAATTCAGAAAGCTCCTCCCTCGCCTCTTAAGAAGAAAGCTGCCTCTAAGAAGAAGAAAGCACCTGTTAAGAAGAAAGTGGTTGAGACTCAGACTGAATTCCTATAGGAGCCTTCAACTGATTCTGGAAGAATTAGTAGTGTATCTGGGGACGATGACTTGGACACATCAAACTGGAGGGATGACACAGACTCTGATTAAACCAGAAAACCTTCACCAGTTCTCAACCCTCTCATATGCATCACACATACACTGCACATATAACTTACTTTCTAGTTTGTTTGTTTGTTTATCATATCTGAACAACTATATTTTTTTCTTTCTTTTCTTTCTTCTGTATTACATAACTTATGGTTTATAATATCTATGCTATCAGTTCTCTGCATCTGTTTCTATCTGCCTCGATTATCTTTTTAAATCTCTTCTATTGTTTTGTCATCATCAAAAAGGGGGAGAATGTTAGAATGCTAAGTTTTGATGATAACTAAACATAACTTAGGCACAAGGAAAATCTATGATGAGATCAGAATCAACTTAGAGAAAATTTGATAAAATTCTAAGTGCTGCATAATCGATCAGGGATAGATTACAAAACAAAGTATTTTAAGCCTAATCGATTAGAGTTCAGATTAGAAGTTAAGAATATGGTCGCCTAATCGATCAAAGGATCCTATAATCGATGAGAGCATTCTGGTCCAATCGATTAGTACCATTTAATTGATTAGAAGGAATTAGAGTGATCGATTAGAGTCATGTAATCGATTAAGCGACTGTAGCCCAATCGATTAGAGACCAGTAATCGATTAAGAGAAAGATTGCCCAATCGATTAGAGAACATTAATCAATCATAACATATTTCTAGCACAATCGATTAGAGAACATTAATCGATTAAAGAAAATCAAGTAATCGATCAGAGAAAGCATGTAATCTGAATGTAATCTATTTGACACTCCTAATCGATCAGGCTTCCCCTGTAATCAATTAGGCGCATGATTTTCTAATCTGATGCTCAGTGTTGCAGGCTATAATCTATGAATAATCTTTATCTAATCGATTAGACACCAGACCCTGTGGTCGATCAGAGGCAGTAATCTGAGTGGCGATGGAATTTATTCAAAAATCAATGGTTAAGGATATTTTAAGCTTTCCAAGTACAAAATTGCACAGACCTACTTATGGAAGTTAACGTTAGCACGCAATCTGATCAATAGAGCCGTTGGAACTCACCTACCACCTTCAGCGATTAATGAAGAGAGATGAGCTAAAGCAAAACACTACTACATAAATACCCTATTGCAGCGCAACAATAGCAGCGCTTATAAAATGTAAGTGATGGGATAGGTATAATATGACCTATACCAGCGCTTATAAATAAAAGTGTTGGTATAGGTATAAGAATATAGCAGCACTTAAGCGCTGGTATAGAACCCTGGGTTTATTTTTTATATTAAATAATATTTAAAACAATTTAAAAAAATTGGCAAATTGTTTTATATATTTTTTTAAATAAAAATAAACCACAGGGGCCTATACCAGTGCTTAAGCGCTGGTATAGGCCCCTGGGGTTTATTTTTTATATTAAATAATATTTAAAACAATTTAAAAAAAATTGGCAAATTGTTTTACATATTTGTTTCAACAAAAGATAAACCCCAGGGGCCTATACCATATTTAAAACAATTTAAAAAAATTGGCAAATTGTTTTATATACCCCTGGGGTTTATTTTTTATATTAAAATATATTTAAAATAATTTATAAAAATTGGCTAATTGTTTTAAATATTTTTTAAAATAAATAATAAACCCCAGGGGCCTATACCAGCGCTTAAGCGCTGGTATAGGCCCCTGGGGTTTATTTTTTATATTAAATAATATTTAAAACAATTTAAATAAATTGGCAAATTGTTTTACATATTTTTTCAACAAAAAATAAACGCCAGGGGCCTATAACATATTAAAAACAATTTTAAAAAAATTGGAAATTTTTTTAAAATAAAAAATAAACCCCAGGGGCCTATACCAGCGCTTAAGCTCTGGTATAGGCCCTTGTGGTTTATTTTTTATATTAAAAAATATTTAAAAAAATTGGCTAATTGTTTTAAATATTTTTTAAATAAAAAATAAACCCTAGGGGCCTATACCAGCTGGTATAGGCCCCTGGGGTTTAATGTTTATATTAAATAATATTTAAAACAATTTAAAAAAAATTGGCAAATTCTTTTACATATTTGTTTCAACAAAAAATAAACCCCAGGGGCCTATACCAGTAAAGAGACTATCACCTATAAAGGTTGTCAAGAGCCTGATTTAATCTTGAGATATTAGTGGAACCCAACTGAAGGTTGGAGAACTGGACGTAGGCCAAGTTTGGGCTGAACCGGTATAAACTGTATTGTCTTTCAAGTTAAATTTTTAAAAGCACAATTCACCCCCCTCTTCTGCATTCCTGCCTGTTACACCAAAGAGTTTAAGCTAAGTACCACCAGTCTCTGCAAATTCTCATCAATGATTTGAACATGATAACAGGAATAAATGACAAAAATTCTTTTTTAATTAACAACCTCACATGATGAAATGTTCCTGATGTTTGGAGGCCAGATAGGATGGAATGCTCAAATCATGAGTCAATTGAAGACTGCCTAACTCAAACTAGATCAAACTTGTTCATCCAGTAACTCAGAGCCTATGGATTGTCAGCAACAAACGATATTTTAATCATGAAAAGATAAACACACATGATTCGAACAGTCATAGCTAGAAATGAAAATTTACATAACATTAATTTAACTTAATCAGAATTGAATGACAAAAAATACTCTTGACAAATGAAATTAATTCATCCATAAAAATGCAAAATTATGAGTACCTGAGAGTGGTCTAGTCTCATGAGATCGATAAGTGTTTCAGCAGAAATTCGTCGATCAAAATACTCACATGATTCATGGAGGAGTAAATATTATATTCCGATCAAAGAAACCAAATAAACTTAGATGACCAACAAACTAGTTCCCCAGGGAGAGGGATCTTTCACGGCCGTCGATATCACCGAGAAAAGGAAAAACAAGAAGAAACAAAAAAGGGGAATCAAGAGTGTTGATAATCTCACTTATTGTGAACTGAGTAACTCAAGACGCTAATGGAGAAGCACTAAATCGGTCAAAACTCACAGGCTTAGTAGTAGTGGAAAACAAAGGGAGAAGTTAATACAGATATCAGTTATAGAATATATTTGAAGAGCATTATGAAAAAGTACACAATTAATAGAATTATGGATCAAGAAGATGATGAAAAGCATGATGTGTTGTCGCCAACAAAATGAATCATTTCCATTAGAACATGCCAACTTACCCTGATAAGTCGGTACTTGGGCTCATACTTCTTGGCATTTTTAATGGAATCATAGATTAAACCAAATCCGGTTGATTTTCCACCTCCAAAATGAGTTCTAAACTTGAAGACAAAAATCGCATTAGGGATTTTAACATCGTACATCCTTGCCAACTTCTCCTTAAGTTTCGCCTTTGAGCCACATCCAAGAAGAAGAGGGAAAAAGTAAGAATTTCCGTCTATTAAAGCTACAAAAGAGTTTTATAGACTCTACTCATAACAATCCCTAACAAAGAATTGAAAAAGTAAAGTACCTTGGACACGTTTGGCCTGCCAGGATGAAGTACATCAATGACCTGCACCATAAAATAAAATAGGGAAAAGGGTATTAATGAGCTCTAATCAGAAAAAATAGTTACAAAAGGCAACAGATCTGAAGTGTTTCGGTGGATGAGAAACTTTCAAATTGCTTGCGAGAGAGAAGTTTGTTTGTCATAAACTTCTTGTTCGGACGGTGACAGCTTTTGTCAGCCATGTTTGTCATTCAGGGAACTTTGATGCAGGGAAGTAATGGAACGCAGGGAAAGGTGGAGGAAGCAGATGCTAACACAAACTTTGTACCCTCCACCTAGCAGATCGATGAAATGGAAGACTTGGATGGTGAAATCGGATTCAATCCTGCGTTGAAGGGAGAGACAGCGATAAGGATCACGGCGGAGTATTGGTGAAGGAGAAGAAGATTTGGGACTTTCCAATCGTGTTGGGAGGGTGGGGTTTGGGGGAGCTAAGGGCGGGGTTTTTATGGAGCTTAGGGCACAAGAAGTTTTCAAGGGAGGAAGAGGTAAGTGTGACGGGATAAGAAACCACGTCACACATACTTTATGTGTGACGTTGTTTCTTGAAACTAAATTATGTGTGACGTGATTTTAAGAAACAACGTCACACATAAATTATGTGTGATGTGGTTTCTTTCAATGTCACATATAAACAATATATGTGACGTTGTTTCTACGTCCGCCTCCAACTTAATTACAAAAATGCCACCGCGTTTTTTTCTATGTCAGTTTTTTATTCAACTGACGTTAATTAGTGACATAGAAAGGGATTTTTGTAGTAGTGCACACACATATACTAAAAATTAAGAGGGAAAAAATATGGGACTTGTCGTTGAGAGTTCTTTTATTATTATTATTATTATTTTCATTAAACATAGAATAAGAATTAGGAGTGGAAAGCATGTGAGTCTTGAAGCTTGATTAGAAAATGAATATATGTACGTGTACGTGTGTGCGCCTCATCAGTGAAATGAATCAAGAAATGTATGTGGGGAAAGATAAATGGATCATATGCACACACTGTTCATGATTTTGGAGTGGGACCATGAGTACGTGTGAAAAAAATATATACACATTTGATGGAAAAACTGGAAGAGAGTGAAGTTTCCCAAAAAAAAAATACATTTGCATGAATATTTCACATATACACAAAAAGAGGAACAAGGATTATGGGTTTAGGTTTCGACAAGACAAGTAGAATAATGGTGGTTGATAGGTGAATAGACGAGAGAAGAAGGAGAATGCCTGACTCAAGGGAGGCTTTGGCTGTGAGGATGTTTATGGGGAGAGGAAAGGATTTTTAAGATAGAATGGGCTATGGGTTTTCGCAATTGGGCTTCGTAACTGGGCCTTTGAAAGATCAATATCTTTTTAACCCTTTTCATTATTCTAGAGAAATGAATATCATATACTTCTATTTTATAAGTCTCCATATACTGAATCTTGATTAATTATAGATTAGATTTTTATAGTTTTAAAGAAACTAATCACAAGCTATTTATACTAACCGTTTAGTTATGAAAATATTTCATAACTGTTGGCATCCCAACATCCAAAACCCAATGATAACTCATTTCTAATTTTTTTAAATATTACTTAGTTCATTTTAGAGACCTTAAGAAAATAGGATGTTACACATTTAATCTCTAAGGGAGTGTTAGGAGGGGAGAGGGAGGAATATTTTAGTAAATTTCAGAAAAATTTCTCAGCCCAATGAAAAAATTCAGCTTGTCAAACAAGTGGAGGGGAGCGAAATCCCCCATCCTCCCTCCATACCATATTCACCCAATGATCCTTTAGGGCAGTTCAAAGTGTCTTTGTCTTAGCTATCCTGGTCTTATCCCGGGCCTGTTGGGATTAAGATTTCCAATACCAATGGGACCTGATACCTATATTAACGGAACCAAAACCGCGCATAAATTGGAATCAGTGCTAAACCAAAATACGATCATGTCTCTAAACTTTGGTATTTTGAAAACTAAATGGGTATGATGGATTTGGAGTAAAATAGGACTTTGCTCTGCTATCTGTATCATGAATTTCTCCCATTGAAGTCCTACAAGAATGTATTTTGAAATTACGATTTCCGAATATTATTTGTATGAATTGTTTGAAATTAGATAAGTTAATGGTCAGAAAAGAAACTATTTCTACTTTAAAAAATTTGTATTTATTTAGTTTTTAATTAACTTTTTAATAAATTTAATTTTTATAATTATAAAGGTCGAATTCATCACTTCTTATATCAACAATTTTTATATTTCATTATTTAATTTTAAAAAACTGACTTGGTCAATGCCTGAATATCATTGAATGGATGCAATCATGCACTGGAAATTAAGCTGTAATTTTTAGCATTAAAAGGGAGAAAATTTGCTTTGGTACTAGAATTTGACATCTAAATCAAAGATATGTTTTGGTAATGCATTAATATTGTAGTGGTAATTAAGGGTGTCCAAACCATCTGAGTCCCGAACATCCAGTCTTGGTCTCAACAAGTCGAGACCGCAATTTTCCATCCCACAATGTTTGAGATTGAAAATCTCGGGACCTGGAATGGGAAATATCTAGGACGGGGTCAGGATCCGAGAGAGGCTTCAAGAATCCTAGTCAAAGTCCCGATCATATTTTTTTAAGTAAACATTCAGCCATAAATGTGGCCGTACTCTCACTGTAAGAAAAATACTAAGCCTAATATTCGTGTATGACAACCTCCCCTCAAGCTCAGTATGCATGTCTTACAATCTAACTACCTTAAAAAAATTCTTCGCCTATAACCATTGCCGACCCCCAATGTAAAATCTTGAATTTTAATTTAAAGGTTAATGATTTAATACCCAAAATTTTAGAAAAGAGGCAATAAGGAGTTATTTAAAGTGTTGAGGTGTCAGTTGAGGTGTCACTTGAAAAATAAAAAATCTTATAAATAAGTTTGCAAAATTCAAAGTATTTTTAAGGAATTTAAGGTATTTTCCCATTATGAATTGAAAAATGATTAGGTACTTATTTTAATTTGATAATTTCATGGAAATTACCTTGAAGCTTAAAGGAAATTTTAATGGAAGAAAATCCATAGTTTAATAGAAAGATAAATTTGAGAAAATGAAAGGACCATTTTGCCCTTAATGGTAAAATATTTTCAGTTATAGAGAGAAGGGGGAATGTGTCATTTACCCCCTTTAACCTCATTTCTCCTTTCCCTCAACCTTTACAAACCCGCTGCTCCCATCTTTTTTGATTCGTGCCTCACCTCACTGTAACCATCGTTCTTCTTTACCATTTTCATCACCACCCATTCTTGATACTATGTGAGAGAGACCGCCGAGAGAGAGAGAGATTAGAGAGGGTCAAGTCACTAGAGGAAGGACTTTGACCCACCATCACCGTTTCTCCTTCTTCAGTAAAGAGCGAGGGCATGAGAAAGAGGGGGAGAGGGAGGGAGGGATAGAGAGAGAGAGAGAGAGAGAGAGAGAACGACCAAGATCACTATCACCTCAATCTTTGTCTTGCCTATTTCAATACGATGCTTAGATACAAGGTGTCCCAAAACAATTCCATGAATCACCATAAAATGATACTTCTCATAAGTGAGCATGAGATTCTTTTGACCACATTTAGCGAGTACCCTCTCGAAACTATCTAGACATGTCTGGAATGAATCATCATAGACGGTGAAGTTATCCATGAACACTTCCATGCAAACACTGAGCATATAAGAGAAAATGATCATCATGTACCTTTGGACTGTGCCTGACACATTACATAGCATGAAAGGAATGTGTCTATATTCATAAGTACAAAATGGGTGAATGAAAGTGATCTTATCCTAATCCTTAGGCAATGTAGGAATTTAATAGTAGCCAGAGTAACCATTGTAACTGGTAGGAACGCACAAGAAGGGGGGTGAATTGTACGTTCAAAATTTTGCTCAATTAAACAACAAGGATTATACTGGTTCAGCCCAAACTTGGCCTACGTCCAGTTCTCCAACCACAGTTGGGTTCCACTAATTCCTCAAGATTAAAACAGGCTCTTGATAGCCTTTACAAGTGATAGCAAGGACTCCTCTCTTTACTGATCACTCCCCCTTACTTTTGTAAGATTACACCCTACTCTTAAGATCCCACTATCTTAAGAATAAATCTCACTTTGATAATGGATACAGAAAAATTGTTCACTTAATTGAACAGATTGTGTTACACACTTAAGAATATGAACACAGTGAGTATTGAGAGTATTGAATGCAGTAGATACAGATAATCAATGTGGCAATCAATTCTTACAACTAACTTCTTCCCAACAGCATTTATAGTTTCTCTTGGAAAAGTGTCCGTTGGGAATATGGTCGTTGTAGCCATCAAAGAAAGATTGAGTGGGCTGGTGGAGTAATGAAAATGAATTCTGCTATGCATTTACTCCATTGTACTTGCTTTTGCTTAGACTCAACTTCCTTCTTCTATCGCTGACAGAGTAGGTAAGTTTCAACGGCTCTTTTGATCAACTTGAGTCTTAACGTAAACTTCCTTAAGTAGGTCTGAACAACTCTGTACTTGGAAAGCTAAAAATAGGCTTGGCATTAATTTTGAATATTTTCCATCGCCACTCAGATTACATGCCTCTGATCGATCACAGGGTCTTTTGTCTAATCGATTACGTATAGATTATGGCCTGCATCACTGAACATTAGATTAGAAATTCATGCGCCTCATCGATTACAGGGGATGCCTGATCGAATAGGCAAGTCTGATCGATTACACAGAGTTACCACATATTCCTCTAATCGATTGCAAACAGATTACATTCAGATTACTTAATCTTCTCCTAATCGATTACATGGCTCTAATCGATTAGGCAATTGATGCTTAATCGATTGCTCTAAGATTTCTTTAATCGATTACACAAGTCTAATCGATTAGGCTAACATTTTCTCATCGATCATAGGGACCTCTAATCGATTGGGCGCTATGTAATTTGAACTTGTTTCACTCTCTAATCGATTAGGCTATTTTCACTCATCGATTAAAGGGACTTCTAATCGATTGGGCACTATCTGATTCTTCTCTAATCGATTGGGCTTAAGTTATTTGACTTGTAATCTATCCTGATCGATTGGTCAAGACTTAGGATTCTTTTATCAGATTATGCCTAAGATATTTCTATTCTTATCATAGCCCTTCCTTATGCCTAAGTTATGTTTAGTTATCATCAAAACTCATTATTCTAACATTCTCCCCCTTTTTGATGATGACAAAACAATGGTTCTATCATGCAAATAAACATACTGAAAGATACAGAGTTAAATAGGGAAAAGATAATAAAACATATGATAATTCATAAGTCAAATAATACAAGAAAAACATAATTGATCAGAAAAAAAATAAAATAACATACAAAATAAGACTGGAAAGCAAGTAAATATGCAGAGTATGGGTGATGCATATGAGGATAGCTAAGGATGATGGAAGTTTTCTGGATCAGTCAGAATCAGTGTCATCCTTCCAATTTGATGTGTCCAGATCATAGTCCCCAGACTCACTGCTAATTCCTCCAGAGTCAGTTGATGGATCTTCAAGTATCTCAAACTCAAGTTCTATCTCCTTTTTCTTAGCAGGGGCTTTCTTCTTCTTGGTGACAGCTTTCTTCTTAGGAGGAGATGGAGGAGGAAGCCAAGACAGAAGCTCATCCAATTTTGATGGACGCTTTTGTTTCTTCTTAGGAGGAGGTTTGACAGATTTTCCCTTTCCCTTAGATGAAACTTTCCTCTTTGAAGCTGGCTGCTGGGCAGGCTTAGGTTCTTCAATTACAATTCCTTTTGTTGCCCTGGTGCTTCTCCTTGGCTTTGCTTTGGCAGGTGGCTTAGGGGCAACTTTCTTGATTCTTTTCCCTTTACCAACAGATTGAACTTCTTGCCCCTCCTCTTCCTTATCAGATTTCAAGAATTCTGATGTGGTTTGAATAGGATCCACTGCTTTTGTCTAATCAGACTTCTTATATTGAACTTTCTTCTGGACACCCCAACTAGGAAACACAAAGTGATGCTTTTGATGTTTCTGCTCTGATTTTGCCAGAACAACCTTTGCTGCATCTCTGTCTTCCCTTTCTTTCTGACTCTTAGTCAAGGCCTGAACTAATTCTTCCACTTGCTGGTGCAGCATGTCTGCCTGATGAAGATAGTGAGGCAGCAAGTCAACAGCAACAGGTTTGGGTTCCCCTTCATACGGAACCATAGCCATCTCTAAATTTTCCTCCAGAACATTTTCAGCATTTTCTGGGGGAATATTGATGGTGGCCTCAACTTCAGTATCTGAGGCTTCCTCTACCACAACCTCTTCTTCTGCCATGCTTAGCTTGATGGCATCTGCAAGATCATGAATTTCCTCGAGTGTCTGGCCTATGGTGGCTTCCTCAGGAATTTGGGGCATCAGAGGGGTTTCAGAGGCAATTCCTGAGAGGATGGTGGCAGCTTCCACAGCCTTCTCTTGAATCTGGCTGCTTTCTCCAGGAGTTGGAACACTGAATATTGTCTCCCCCTTTTTGACATCATCAAAAGTGGGAGAAGAGGTCTCAAGGACAGCTTTCCCTTTTCTAGTATAAGTTTTGGCAACTTCAGGTTGAGGAGAAGGTTGGGGTGAAAATGTAGGCTGAGAAGGTAGTGGTGGAGAGGGTTGAGGAGGTGGTGCAGGGTGTGAGGCAGGGGTAAGGATGTGATCAGGAGAGGGTGGAGGGTGTGGATGGTCTAAGGAACTGGAAGAAGGTTGTTTCAATGGAGATGAAGGTTTGGATGGTGAAGGACTGTGTTTGGGTGAGGTTTGTGTGTGAGGAATGGATGGAGAGGGATGAGAATGAGAGGGTGAATAATGAATAGGAGAGACCTGATGAGCCTCATGGCCAGGAAATGGGGATAAGGGAGAGCCTGGAAGGTTAACCTGATGAGATTGCCTGAGAATGTCCTCCAACCCAGCAAGTCTATTATGCAAGAACTTGTGCATATTGACCACAGCATCATACCCATTGAAAATGGTCATGGTGCTTTCTTTGATAGATTTCACCACAGAGTCATTTAAAGCAGCCACTAATTTCTTCAGCAATCGATCCTCCAAGGCTTGATGTTCTAAAGCAACTTCTTCCACAACTCTGGCTGAAACTCTCTCAACTAGGGTATCAATGATGTTTGCAGGAAGAGAGACCCCTTGATCTGGTAGAGGAGCATGAGGAGTTTCATCCTGATCCATTGGATCTGGAACATGGCCCTGGTCAGGAATGTCTTCTGATCCAAATTCTTCTTGAGGTTGTTCCTCTTCAATATGAATGGTAGGATCAGGCTGAGAGGAAATCTGTCCAAAGGGAGTCACCCCCATCTTCTTCAGAGTAGTCAGATCAAACTTGTGTGGTTCTTTGTTCTGTTCTCCTTCAAGCCAGAAGACTTTGTTGTTGCAGAGGATAAAAGACACCAGTTGAGCAAAAGGAAGAGTGGTTTTCACTGTCTTAGTTTTGTGAAATCTCAGAAATTCTTCACAGATAACCTGTCCAGGGTTGATAGGAATCTTGTTGATCAACATGGGCAGAAAAAGATTATCAATGTCCAGAATCAGAGAAAAGTTTCCTGCCTTGTTAACCATGCATCTGGAATAGGCATAATGAAGGATCCTATAGGCAGGAGGCAATTGAGAAGGAGTCAGATTACCCTTGATAGGACTTGTTGGCTGATAGATCTGCTTGAGTTCCTCATCTGAAAACTTTTCCCTTATCTGCCAGGTGTTGTACTCCTCCATATTAGGTCCATCCATATGAAGCCATTGGTTCAAGGACTTCCAATCGAAAGAGAAAGCCTTCCCTCTGACTTTGGAAGATATAGTAATTCCTGTGACTTTCCCTTCTATTTCAATGACATGAATCTTCATGTTGGAATAAAAAGGCTTGATAACCCTCTCATTGTAGTGGTTCTTGATCCCTATCCAATGCTTGTAGGGTTCCAACCACTCAGTCACAGAAAAACCATTCTTCTCCAGATAATCAATATCAACAAACCCACACCTTGGTTGCAAGGCTCTCCTCTGAATATCTTCTGAGGCTTCCTCAATAGGACCCTGGGCATAAGATGAATCAATGGGAACTTCTGTGTCCCCAGAGATGAGCTCTCTGACTCTGACTAATGATGGACTTTTGGTTTGGGGTTCGGATGCAGAGCCACGGGTTTTGGCCATTTGTAGTGATGGTTGAGAGGTTGAGGGAATAGGATTTGAGGGTGGAGAAGGATGTCTGTAGGTTAATGCTGGATCTCCTTGGGGTAATGGAACTGTATCAGGGACGATCTGGGCTCTATAGTTCTTTGGGATACGCATCTTGGGTGCCATGGGTAGAGATTATATAGAGGATTGAGGGTTATGTCTGATGAGTCGAAGGGTTGTAACTGGTTTGGAGGAGTTATGTCTGGTAATGATTCGAATAATGGCAACAGTTATGAAGGTTACGAAGGGATTTGATGATTCGAACGTTAGGGTTTAAGAGAAGATGAAGAGAGAATGCTTTAGAGTGAAAGAAATATGGTGCGAAATGATGTTTCAGATGCATATGCCAAGATTATATGAGAGAGAAATCATAGAAAAGCATGTAATTGTCAGATAAAGTGTACGTTACAAAAGTTACCGTTGACGCCTAATCGATTACATAAGCTGAGTAATCGATTACAGGGGGTAGGCTCTGATCGATGAGATGCGTCTAATTGATTAGGGTTGCTGTGATTGATCAATCCTCGCTGAGTAATCGATGCCCAATCGATTACTCCTTCCTTGTGATCGATCAGACAATTCTCATCGATTATGACTTTTTCCCTAATCGATCCTTCTTTCTTCTCTAATCGATGCCTAATCGATTACAGGGCATGCTCTGTAATCGATTAGGAGTGCCTGATCGATTGGGCGCAGAACCTGCAACAATTTTATTTTGACACTCCGATGCCTAAGTTAGTAGTAGATCATCAGAACATGAAATAATTCAGACAAATTAAAGATTCTAATACAAACTTACAACTCATTGGGATTTATTATTCCCAAATCTCTTCTGATGAACATGAATTGTCCAGTTTCTAAGGGTTTAGTAAAGATGTCAGCCAACTGCAAGTGCATTGAAATAAATTCCACCCTGACATCCTTCTTTTGCAAATGATCTTTGATGAAATGATGCCTTACATCAATGTGCTTTGTTCTTGTGTGATGTACAGGATTTTTGGCTAGACTGATAGTGCTTGTATTGTCACAGAGGATTGGAACTTCTGGAAATTCCATTCCTAGATCCCTCAATTGATGCTTGAGCCATAGAACTTGAGCACAACAGGTTGCAACAGCTATATATTCAGCTTCAGTAGAGGATAGAGAAACACATGTTTGTTTCTTGCTTGCCCAAGAAACTAAAGATCCTCCAAGATATGCACATTGACCACTGGTACTCTTTCTATCAGTCTTGTACCCAGCATGATCTGAATCTGAGTATGCCATGAGATACTCCTGAGTTTCCTTTGGATACCATAGCCCCAGCTCCTGAGTTTCTACCAGATATCTCAGGATTCTCTTAACACATATGTGATGCATTTCTTTAGGATTAGCTTGATATCTGGCACATACTCCCACACTAAATTGAATATCTGGTCTCCTGGCAATTAGATATAAGAGAGAACCAATTAGGCCTCTATATGTTGATTTATCAAAATCATTTCCCTCTAGATCAGCATCCATTACTATTGTAGAGCTCATAGGAGTATCTTCTTTCTTGGACAGATCCATTCCAAATTTCTTCAAAATCTCCTTCACATACTTTGTATGGGAAATGAAAATCCCATCCTTTCTTTGTTTAATTTGAAGACCTAGGAAGAAGTTGAGTTCCCCCATCATGGACATCTCGAATTCTCCCTGCATAGTCTTTGAAAATTCCTCACAGAGAGATTCATCAGTAGCACCAAAAATAATGTCATCTACATAAATTTGTGCGACAAGCATGTTTTCCTTTTTATACAAAATAAATAGAGTGGTGTCTACTTTTCCTCTAGAAAAACCTTTTTCTAATAGAAAATTACTTAACCTTTCATACCAGGCTCTTGGTGCTTGTTTTAGTCCATATAAAGCCTTTTTAAGCTTAAAAACATGATCTGGTTTAGTGGCAATTTCAAAACCAGGAGGTTGTTCAACATATACTTCTTCCATGATATAACCATTAAGAAAGGCACTCTTTACATCCATTTGATAAAGTTTAAAATTTTTGAGGGATGCAAAAGCTAATAATAGTCTTATTGCTTCCAATCTTGCAACTGGAGCAAAAGTTTCCTCATAATCAATACCTTCTTCTTGGTTATATCCTTTAGCCACAAGTCTTGCCTTATTTCTAACAACAGACCCATATTCATCAAGTTTGTTTTTGAAAACCCATTTAGTTCCAATAATAGGATAATTTGAAGGCCTTGGAACTAAATCCCAAACTTGACTTCTTTCAAATTGATTGAGTTCATCTTGCATTGCAATTATCCAATCACAATCCTCTAAAGCTTCTTCAATGCAAGTGGGTTCAATTTCAGAAATAAATGCAGAGAAATGTATTGCATTTTGAGTTTGATGTCTGGTTCAAACCCCTTCATTAACCTCACCAATGATTTACTCAGGTGGATGATCCCTGTGATGTTTCCATGCTGAAGGTCCAGCTGGTGCATCATGTGGATCATCCTCTTGTTCCTCCCCATGGGATTCATCTGGTGGAGTTAATAATTGAGTAGAATTTTTAATCCTCCTTTGAAAAACTGTTTCATCTTCTGGTGTAATATTCAGCTCAGAGTCAGTTTCATCAAAGACTATATGAACTGACTCTTCAACAGTAGAAGTCCTTTTATTGAAAACTCTATAAGCCTTACTTCTACTAGAATAGCCAATGAAAATTCCAGAATCAGATTTAGGATCGAATTTACCCAAATTTACCTTCCCATTATTGTGGATGAAGCATTTGGAACCAAACACCTTAAGATGGCTTACATTTAGCTTTCTTCCTTTGTAAAGCTCATATGGAGTTTTGTCCATTCCCTTTCGAATGTAGGCTCTGTTTGATATGTAGCATGCAGTATTCATTGCATCTGCCCAAAATACTTGAGATACTCCTTTTTCATTGAGCATTGTTCTGGCCATCTCAGTGAGTACTCTGTTCTTCCTTTCAACCACTCCATTTTGTTGAGGAGTTCTAGGGGCTGAGAAATTGTGATTGATCCCATTTTCTTTGCAGAGTTCTAGAAAATCTTGGTTTTCAAATTCTCTTCCATGATCTGTCCTGATTGAGCTGATTTTCTTGTCTTTTTCATTCTGCACTTTCTTGGCAAACACATAAAAGGCATCAAAGGTTTCATGCTTGGAGGAAAGAAACAAAGTCCAAGTGAACCTAGAATAGTCATCCACAATCACAAGAGTGTACAGACTTCCTCCAAGACTCCTCACTCTCGCTGGACCAACTAAATCCATATGGATTAGTTCCAGAGGTCTAGTGGTGGTAACTTCCTTCTTAGGTTTAAAGGAAGACTTTGTTTGTTTCCCCTTTTGACATGCTTCACAATCTAAATCTGATTTTACCTTCATATTTGGTATTCCAATAACTAAATCCTTTTTGATTAGTTTTTCTAGTTGAGACATATTCACATGAGCTAATCTTTTATGCCATAGCCGACAATTATCAGAATTTCTTATGAGACATTTTTCAGAGAGACTGGCTTAAATCTACTACATACAAGTTTCCATTTCTGTTAGCTTTCAATTTACAATTTATATTTGATTTGTCTATAGCTAATTCATTCTTATCTAGTATGAGGCATTCATTTGAGTCAAAGATTACCCAGTTACCTTTGTCACTACTTTGACTGACACTCAGCAAATTGTGTCAGAGACCTTCCACAAGATAGATATCTTTATCTGGACCAATGTCTCCTTTTCCAGCAATTTTTCCAGATTAATTTCCTCCAAAACTCACTTTGGCACCATCCTTCAAAATCAGGTTGTCCAATTTTTCTTTATCTCCTGTCATGTGTCTTGAGCACCCACTGTCAATATACCACTTTGCATTGTTGGATGCTTTGAGACATATCTGCACATACTAAACAGTTTTAGGTACCCAGATTTTCTTGGGTCCTTTGGGATTAGCTTGCTGCCTTTGATCCAAGTGGACTTTAGGCTGATGTGTTCCTTTAGGGACCTACTTGTATGATTTTGATAATCCATGTTTCTTAGGATAACAAGTTGATTCAGAATGACCTTTTCTATTGCAGTAATTGCAAAAAGAAAAAGGTAATGAATATTCTGAAGCTTTTCTGAAAAATTTCATGTATGATTTCTCTTTTGGTACAAATCTGTTTTCTCTCAAATTTTTGGAAATTGAATCATACCCTATTCCAGTTTTATCTCTATATGCCTTTTGATTCATTAGCATGATATCAAGTGTTTCTGTACTCTTGGTGAACTTCTTTAGAATTTCAGAAATTTTTTCATTTTCTTTCCGAAGAGTTTCACAATTTTTGCAATCAGAATTTTCTTGAGAAATCTTCTCTGAAATCTGTTTACATTTCTCACAATCAGATTTTTCAGCTTTCTTTTCAAGTTCTTTGTTTTTCTTTCTCAAAATGGATACTTCTTTTGCAAGCTTTTCAAATTCAATATGTATATCATCATAAGCATCTTGGAGCTCTTGGAAAGATAAGTTGGTAGAATATACCTCACTGTCAAATGATTCCTCTTGAGCCACCAGACAGAGATTGGCTACTTCCTCAACATCACTAGTCTCCTCATCTGAGCTGTCTCCCCATATAGATGAGACGTAAGCCTTCTTTCTGCCTTGAAACTTCTCCTTCTCTTTCTCTTTTTCTTTAAATCTTTGAAGACTTGGACATTCAGCCATGAAGTGTCCAGGCTTCTTACATTCATAGCACACAGGAGCATTTTTCTGAGGATCCTTTCTGATGTTGCTTGAGCCACTCCTCTGGTATCTTCCTCTATTTCTGAAGAACTTTCTAAATTTTCTGACCATAAAGGCCATCTCATCATCATCTAGTTCTTCCTCATCTTCCTCATCCTCATCATCTTTTGTACAGACTGTTAGTGCGAGATTCTTTTTCTTTTTATCTCCATAGAGTTCTCTTTGCACTTTGATAGTTGTTTCATACTCAGCCAGGCTTCCAAATAATGAAGTGATAGAGCTCATGGATTCTCCTCTCATTTCTTGGATTGCAGTAGCCTTCATCAGCCATTCAGGAGTCAGAATCTTCAAGATTTTGGAGATTTGTTCTTCTTCAGAGATCCTTCTTCCGAGAGCTGTAAGATTATTGATCAAGTGAGTGAATCTGATTTCTAGCTCTCTGATTGGTTCTCCCTCTTCCATTTTGAATAAATGAAAGTCAGTAATTAGTTGCTCAACTCTTCTAGTCTTTACACCACTGGTTCCTTCATGAGCAACTGCTAGAGCATCCCACATTTCTTTTGTAGTTTCCAAATGACACACTCTAAAATATTCTTTTTGGCTTAAGGCATTTTGAAGAATCAAGACTGCTCTACTGTTGAGTTCCAGGTCTCCTTTGTCATCATCTGTCAATTCTTGAGAAAGCTTTGGTACTTGAACTCCATTTTCAGTTTTCATAGGGACAAGGTCTCCTTCTTCAACTATCCTCCAGAGATCATACCCAGATGATTTGATAAACACTTTCATTTTCATCTTCCAAAAGGTATAATGTTCGCCATTGAAGCCAGGAGGTTTGTTGATTGAGCTGCCTTCTGGGAGCACATTATCATATCCTGCCATGATAGATCTTTACTTCTCCTAATCGTGAGATCAGTGGAATTTGAGAAGACCAGGCTCTGATACTAAATGTAACTGGCAGGAACGCACAAGAGGGGGGGGTGAATTGTGCTTTCAAAATTTTGCTCAATTAAACAACAAGGATTATACTGGTTCAGCCCAAACTTGGCCTACGTCCAGTTCTCCAACTACAGTTGGGTTCCACTAATTCCTCAAGATTAAAACAGGCTCTTGATAGCCTTTACAAGTGACAGCAAGGGCTCCTCTCTATACTGATCACTCCCCCTTACTTTTGTAAGATTACACCCTACTCTTAAGATCCCACTATCTTAAGAGTAAATCTCACTTTGATAATGGATATAGAAAAATTGTTCACTTAATTGAACAGATTGTGTTACACACTTAAGAATATGAAAACAGTGAGTATTGAGAGTATTGAATGCAGTAGATACAGATAATCAATGTGGCAATCAATTCTTACAACTAACTTCTTCCCAACATCATTTATAGTTTCTCTTGGAAAAGTGTCCGTTGGGAATATGGTCGTTGTAGCCATCAGAGAAAGATTGAGTGGGCTGGTGGAGTAATGAAAATGAATCTGCTATGCATTTACTCCATTGTACTTGCTTTTGCTTAGGCTTAACTTCCTTCTTCTATCGCTGACAGAGTAGGTAAGTTTCAACGGCTCTTTTTATCAACTTGAGTCTTAACGTAAACTTCCTTAAGTAGGTCTGAACAACTCTGTACTTGGAAAGCTAAAAATAGGCTTGGCATTGATTTTGAATATTTTCCATCGCCACTCAGATAACACACCTCTGATCGATCACAGGGTCTTTTGTGTAATCGATTACGTATAGATTATGGCCTGCATCACTGAACATTAGATTAGAAATACATGCGCCTCATCGATTACAGGGGATGCCTGATCGATTAGGCAAGCCTGATCGATTACACAGAGTTACCACATATTCCTCTAATCGATTGCAAACAGAGTACATTCAGATTACTTAATCTTCTCCTAATCGATTACATGGCTCTAATCGATTAGGCAATTGATGCTTAATCGATTACTGGACTCTAATCGATTGCTCTAAGATTTCTTTAATCGATTACACAAGTCTAATCGATTAGGCTAACATTTTCTCATCGATCACAGGGACCTCTAATCGATTGGGCGCTATATAATTTGAACTTGTTTCACTCTCTAATCGATTATGTCTTCAAGTCTTTATATATGGTCTTAAGATTATGTCCGTTGGAGACTTGGAGAACTAGCCGTTGAGGATTTCTTTCTTCTCTTGCTTCGGCTACGAGAGATGGTGACTCTGAGTAACGGTAACCTGCTGCTACCTACTTCTGTACTTGCTGTCATCTTTTTCACTAATGCTAGCTCCCTTTGCTATCGCTAACTTGACAGTGTAAAATCTGCACTTTAGAAACAATGTATTAGCTCAGCAAATATTGTGCTATCGATAGCTAACAAAGCTATCACTTGCTTCATAGTGTAATTCCAGTACTTAGCTAAACAGATAATCATATAAAGCACAGCAGATGTTATTGCAAGCTTAGTCCATTAGCTCAATGATAGAGATTGTATTTATAGGTTATCAGCATGTATTTCTCTGTCGATAGCTATCTATGATATTGCTAGAGTATTTCATTGGCTCTGATATGATTATGCTCATATCGATAACTAGGTACTTAATCGCTAGCATATTTCATTGTCTATCATGTTAACGCATCTATCATCTGATTGATAAAATATGTTCCTATCGATAGTTAACATGTTATCGCTAGCTCAGTTCACTGATATTAGCTTATCCGATTATTTCAAACTAGTTCACAATGTTGTTAGCTATCTGATTGCTTTAACATCATTCCTCTATCGATAGCTATCCATGATATCACTAGCTAACTATGTTAACTGATCTAACATTCTTCCCCTTTAGTATCATTCATGTTATTTATGGGGCTTTAGCGATAGAGACAGAGTCTAGCAATAGGATCTATTCTTATTTGCTTAGGCTAGCTCGAATCATTCTATTAGCGATAGTGAACATATTAGCGATAAAGCTTCTACTTAGTCATCATGATTCTTTATCTTAGTTTATTCCAGACTAAGTTACATGCTGTGCAATCTGAGCCTATGGACATGTTATGTAATCATGTATGCAATGCTTTCAATCATAGTAAACATATAGCAAACATAGTCTAATATATAGTAGGAGATAAACACTTTATACACACTTTTTGCTTCCTACATTTAACTCTATATTTGACATCATCAAAACTAAGCATATTCAACAATATGTGATGAGATTCTTTTCACTTAGTTTGATATCTGGCTCATATTCCCACACTGAATTGAATATCTGGTCTACTGGCAGTCAGGTATAGGAGAGAGCCAATTAGACCTCTGTATGTGGACTGATTGAAATCCTTTCCCTTTACATCAGCATCTAGTACTGCTGTAGAGCTCATAGGAGTTTCTTCTTCCTTGGATATATCCATTCCAAACTTCTTCAAGATCTCCTTCACATACTTGGTTTAAGAGATGAAAATCCCATCTTTTCTTTGTGTAATCTGAAGACCAAGAAAGAAGTTTAGTTCCCCCATCATGGACATCTCGAATTGTCCCTGCATAGTCTTAGAAAATTTCTCACAAAGAAATTCATCAGTAGCACCAAAAATAATATCATCTACATAAATCTGTACAATAAGCATGTTTTTCTTCCTATGTAAGATATATAGAGTGGTATCTACTTTTCCTCTTGAAAAGCCCTTGTCTAGTAGGAAATTGCTCAATCTTTCATACCAGGCCCTTGGTGCCTGTTTAAGTCCATATAAGGCCTTTTTGATTTTGAAAACATGATCTGGTTTAGCAAAATCTTCAAAGCCAGGAGGTTGTTCTTCAACATATACCTCTTCCATGATATAACCATTAAGAAAGGCACTCTTTACACCATTTGATAAAGTTTAAAATTTTTGAGGGATGCAAATGCCAACAAAAGTCTTATTGCTTCCAATCTTGCAACTGGGGCAAAGTTTCCTCATAATCAATAGCTTCTTCTTGGTTATATCCTTTAGCCACGAGTCTAGCCTTGTTCCTGACCACAATTCCAGATTCATCAAGTTTGTTTTTGAAAACCCATTTAGTTCCAATAATCGGATAATTTGAAGGTCTAGGAACCTAATCCCAAACTTGACTTCTTTCAAATTGATTGAGCCCTTCTTGCATTGAAACTATCCAATCACAGTTCGCTAAAGCTTCTTCAATGCATGAAGGTTCAACTTCAGAAATAAAAGCAAAAAATTGCATTTCATTTTGAATTTGATTTCTGGTTTTAACACCCTTATCAACACTACCAATGATTTGCTCAGGTGGATGATCCCTGTGATGTCTCCATGCTGAGGGTCCAGCTGGTGCATCATGAGGATCATCCTCTTGGCCTTCCTCATGGAATTCATCTGATGGTGGTAATGATTGAGTAGAATTTTTAGGCCTCTTTGGAAAATCTGATTCTTCTTCTGATGCAATGTTCTATTTAGAGTCAGTGTCATCAAAGACTACATGGACTGACTCTTCAACAGTTGAAGTTCTTTTATTGAAAATTCTATAAGCCTTACTTCTATTAGAATAACCAATAAAAATTCCAGAATCAGCTTTAGGATCAAATTTACCTAGGTTTACCTTCCCATTGATGTGGATGAAACATTTAGACCCAAAGACTTTGAGATGGCTTACATTTTCCTTTCTTCCTTTGTAAAGCTCATATGGGGTCTTGTCCAATCCTTTTCGTATGTAGGCCCTGTTTGATATATAGCATGCAGTACTCATTGCGTCTGCCCAGAACACCTGAGATATTTCCTTTTCATTTAGCATTGTTCTAGCCATCTCAATGAGAATTCTGTTCTTTCTTTCTACCACTCCATTCTGTTGGGGAGTTCTAGGAGCTGAAAAATTGTGATTTATTCCATTTTCTTCGCACAGCTCCAAGAATTCTTGGTTCACAAATTCTCCTCCATGATTTGTTCTAATTAAACTGATTTTCTTGTCCTTTTCATTCTGCACTTTCTTTGCAAACAAGTAAAAGACATCAAAAGTTTCATGCTTGGAGGATAGAAATATAGTCCAAGTGAATATAGAATAGTCTGTTAGAAATCTTAAGTTTTGATGAAGACTGACCCTTAGAAAACATAAGTGAAAGTTACCTCTGAATTAATCGTGTAAAATCTGCCAGGTAACAGAATAAAGATCCATCACTAATGAAAAATGATAACTTAGCAAGATCAATAAAGAATGAATATCTCTATTACTAAGTTAATTTTAATCGCTAATAGATAGAGCCATAGCAAGTGAAGACTTAGAAATAACGAAGTTAATATCTATCGCTAAGTCATTCACCATCGATAAAGAAAGAATCCATCGCTAGAAGCACATTGATAACTCTGCTAGCAGAAAAATAAACCAAGTCCTTAAGCAAAAGAAATCAGCTAGCGATAATAGGATAAGCTATCGATAACAAAAGGGCTTCAGATGATAATCATTCGGATAGCTAATGCCTCAACAAATGAGTTAAATGAACTAACATGATTCTAGCGCTAACATGCTTGTCTATCGATAATAGGATACCTGGAAATATCAGTGAATGCTTGGATAATAGTATCCTTAAAGAAAATAGCGATAATGGACTAGCAATCGATAGAAAAATCTAAGCTGATATAATGCTTTCTGGTCCAAGAAAATATGCTATCGATAACACATATTCTTATCAATATGCAAAGTTCTGATATGCCATATAATGTCTTTATCTCATTGAGCTAATAGATTAAGCTTGCGATAGCATCCTCTGTGCAATATATGATTATTTGGTTAGCTAACAGCTTAAGTGCAGAATACACTCTATGAGATTAGCGATAGCAGATGAAGCTAGCGCTAATGAAAAAGCTGCCAGAAAGTACTACTTGTACGGATGCTCAGAACGCTGAGTCTGTCTCTCTCTTAGCTCACCCTATGCAAGAAGTAGTTGAAGCTATAGCAGAGAGTTAAGCCCGATGAAGAAGCTGCATTAAATGCCAACGGCTATGAGCTCACAACGACTAAATTCAAACGGCTTCTTGAAGATTGAATGTTAGGGCAAAAATTTGAGAAGATATAAATACAGGACTTAAGCATTTATTGAGTAAGAGACGAAAATCAAGAATATTCAAGAACTCATTCATTGCTCTGTATTTATTGTCTTAGGAATTTTATCTGTACTTAAGTGTTTATCACAATCAGTTCATTAAGTGAACATATTTATTGAAATCCTCTATTGTTTGAGGTTGTTCTGAAAGCTTGGAGCTTTAGAACAGGGGTATTACCTTACAGGAAGTGAGGGGGAGTGTTTAGAACTATCATATGCAGATCAAAGCTAAGTTTGAGCTAAGATGGCCATCGCTAGCCTAAAAGAATTATCGATAACAAAGTCAACTATCGATAGCTAAACCTTGGAAGGAGTAAGTGAAGCCCAAAAGTCACTTGCTCAGCGTGGGATCATGACTGCTAGAGATAGCTACTCATATTAGCGATAGCAAATCACAGAATGCGAAACGTCAGTGATTTAACCTTTTCCTAATAGCCTTGGGGGTTAAATGCAAAATTATTTATTAACCAAGGATTGCACTATAATGGTGTGATCCCGGATCGTCTCTCAAGGAGCCTAATGACTAACCTAGGAAACTAAATGTCATGCAAATGAAGTATAAAAGGGGTTTTGTTGGGTTTTACTATGAAATATGCAAGATGAGCCTAACTACAATTTTTTTTATCTTTTCCTTAATGAGGTGGAATGGTTAGATGGGTGAAGTGAAATTGATGGAATGGATCTCTTGAGTCTAGGTGAGGTGACAAACATAGGTTCAAATCATTTAGGGGTTCAATTCATCAAGTCTAGTTAGAGAAATCCCCAAGCAACCACTAGGGTCCACTAGTCCTAATTAATGACTAATCTAGCAACCACTTCCATAGCCATTACTTAGGGTTAGTGTTAAGGTCCACTTGATGTGTGAAATACTTTGAGCAAAAACACTTGTGGCTCTCATAAAAGTGCAACCACAACAATTATGAATGGAAGCAATGAATTAAGCCCACTAGCAGCCACTAAAATGAGATTAACTTCATGCAACCACAATGTAGATAGGAATTCATAACTCAAGTGTTCAAAGACCAAAATAAACACATATATTTCATACACATACATATCTAAAATCTCAATCCAATACATAAATCCAAACATCTCCAAGAGAAGTTCAAATAAACATAGAAGAAATCCTAAATACATATGTTAGAACAAAGAAAAACTCCCCTAATGGAGAACCCATGCTCGAGACACCATCAACCCATCCTCAAGAGATGAAGAGCTCCTCAATCCAACATAGAAACTCCAAGAGGAACCCCAAGAGGAAGCTCCATTTCGAAAATCCATGGAAGAAGAGGGTGGAAGAAGGTGGAAGATGAAGAAGATAGAGGTGGAAATGAGTGGGGAATGAAGGAATGGAAGGAAACCCTAGGAGAGGGATGATTTTCGGGCAGAGAAGGCTTGGAGAACTGAAAGGAGGGGGTTTGGGGTCTATTTATACCCCCCTGAAACCCTAAAAATGAGTCTGCAGAATTTCTGGTTTCGGGCCCTCGCCTTACCCCTCGCCGTACCAAGGCCACGGCCAAGGACAGAAGCTACACAAGTTTTGGGACCCTCGCCTTATCCCTCGCCGTACCAAGGCCACGGCTAAGGACAGAAGCTACACAAGTTTAAGAGTGGCATTTTCGTAATTTTCTCCAAATTTGACAGATTTACTTTTTGGGCTTATTTTTGACATTTTCAAACTCTTTCTTCAATTCTCCCATGATCTGTAAATGAAATAGGCCCAAGGTAGCATCAAATTGTTCTTGAAAATGGGTTAAACAATAAATCATACTAATTATGCCCAAATTGCCCTTGACTAGAACAAATTTTAACAAAGTGTGCAAAAGTCATAAATTAACCTAATTAGGCGCAATTACCCTAAGAACATGCAATAATCCAATGATTTTATCAATGAAAAGTGTATAAAAACATGGTGCAATCATTTCCCCCACACTTAGACCTTTGTACTCCTGGACAAAGGGTACAATGTAAAGAAGAATGGTTTTAACAAATCAATAATCTCAAGCTAGCATGAGTCAAAATCAAGAATATGCAAAGGGAGAATTGGCAAAACAATTGGATGAAGAAATGGCAAAGAGGACTCTCAAGATAATAGTGTTTCACTCTACTCACCTCATGTGGGATTTTTACACTCAACTTGCTCAAACAACAATTTGCCATAAGCTTGTAACTACTCTAACATCTCCATTCAAGCATACAATCATGTATGAATCAAAAGGACTTGTAGGGTTGAAATGATGGAAAAGGCAAGATGGATTGCATGTTATGGAAAAGGAAAGGTTGAAATGCAATTTAATGTTACTATTAGGGCACATAGCATGTGAGAGCATAATTTCAACAATAATAATGCCACATCAAAAATGCCTTATTCTTCAAACCTTCTTTCTTTTCCTTTTTCTCTTTTCTTTTTTTTTATTTTTTTATGCACACTTTTCTATTTTGATTTTTTTTCTTCCTAATATATACATGGCATTAATAACAAACAAAAGTGGCTCAAACTCAATGCTTTATCACAAAATTCACATTAATGCATTACAACCAAGGAATGGCTCAAATTGGGTGAACAATGGAAGATGACATGTTGGGGGTTTGTGTTTGGGAAAATAGGGTGATGAAATGAATGCCTAGATCATCTTCATGCATGAATGCAATTTAGCTTTGACAAAGAGTAGAGACAAGTTCTAGAAATTGAATGATCAAGCAAGTATTTACTCTTGAAATGAAAGTAGGCCCAAAAATCTCACAACAGGGTTAACCTCAATTGTTAATTGAACATCCAATTGCAAGGCCAATTAACACAATGCATATGCTTGAAAATAAACTCATCACTAGCTCTTGAAAATTGAAAGGCTAAAATGCATAATTCTTTGAATTCTTCCCATTGCTCATGAAGCTCATTGGTCAAAAGGTTAAGATCCACTCTTGCTCCATGGTTTTTCAAAAATAGTTGCCACACTAGGATTTCACAAAACAAGTTTTAAAATGGGTAGAGAAATGCAACTAGGTCCTTCATTGCAATGAATGCGACCCTTTATCACAATGAAAAATTAAGGAGCACAATCTACCTTGGTTTTGAAAAATTTGACAAAAAATTTAAAATTTTCTCTAATGTGACATAACATGATAAAATCAATGGATCAAGCAAGGCTACCTAAACAACACGACCCTTCCCCCACACTTAAATCTTGCATTGTCCCCAATGCAAAAATCAAAATGTAAGGTGCAGTAAGCAAGAGAACACAATGGGGATTTATTGACTCAACTAACACTAAGTCTACCTTTTACTAATGGTGCAGTCCCTCCCCCACACTTATCATTCATCATAATCTCAAAAGAGCATGCAACAATTGAAGGCAATGAAAATACAAGAAAAGAGAGGGACAACCTTGCGTTTAAAACGCTTCAAACTCTTGTAGGAGAAGTTCTCATCTGGAATGAGAAACATGCATGTCTTCATGTAGGCCACTTCTCCCACATGTTCCTTTCTTGGTGTGAAGTGTTGCGTTTCCTGCAAAAAGAATTCAACAAACACAGCAGTATCTAATTCTAGGCAAGGAAACAACTTTTCTAAATAGGTATGACAACCAAGGAAGTCAATCAAACTTTCATCAGTAGGAGTAAAACAAGAAAATTTATTTTGAAAACACTCAAGTGTGTGCGTAGTGGAATCATTGCATTCACATACACAAGAGGTAGCGGAGAGAGGGGGAAAAGAAAATTGGACATTGGGAGTGGCATAACAAACACTTTCATTTTTAGATATGTCAGGTAGAAGATCACAAGAAAGTATTTGTTGGAAGGATTCCTTATTGTCAAAAATATCAACATGCAAAGTTTGGAGAATCCTTCCTATGCACACTCTCAACATCATGCAATTCAATGGAAACAATATTACATTCTCAAGCACAATGTAACTCTCATTCTCAATTATCACATGCTTATAAATTGAAGCACTCCTAGCACTAGCAGATGCATCATGATCAACAGTAGAGTTGCTCAATGTGGCACAGTCATGCTTTGGATATTCAACAACAAAATGACTTTTCCCTTCATAATAATGCACACAAATTTCAAACTCCACACCTGAACAAGATTTAGTCACATGTAATTCAATAACATCATCATAACTAGTACTAAGGAGAGAAGCATGGTTATCACAAGAAGAATCCATGACAGTGCAAGCAACATTCTCAATTGAGCTACTACTCCTTGAGGCACTAAGTTGAGCATATTCATCAATAAATCGATGAGGGAATTCACAAATGATTTCCTCATCCACCTCATCTTCACTCATATGATTAGTAGTTTGTTCAATCAAGGGATCAACCAAAGAAGGAATAATCTCCTCAAGGATAGGAGTATTACCTAGTAGGGAGTGCATTTCCTCTTGAGGTTGTGGAGTAGCTTGCTTCATTTCTTCGACTTGTGTAAGGTCATTAAAGGTCACCACTGGATGTTGGGTATTCTCCACAAGAGATGTGGGATGTTACGCTTCATTAAATGTCCCTGGCTCCTCTTCAGCATTATTGGCATAAGGCCATAAGGTTCCTTCTTCTCCTCCCGTTCTTTTCCAAAGCACATGTAGGTAGAATGCATTGAGGTACTCCCCTAGCTCATCCAATTCATCTTCCAATGTCTTGGAGAGTCCAATTGTTGTCTTCTTTCTATACAACTCCATGGAACGAGCCTTATGGACCTCATACATCCTCTTGAGCTCCTTTGTACGATCATCCATGTCAGGATAATCGAAGAAAGCGTCAAGCCCAGTTGGTTTAGGTGTGATGGGTTTGGGTGGAGGTGAGGGATCATGTGGTGGTGGTTGGTATGTAGTTTGGTAGGAATGGTGAGATAGGGGTGGACAAGGTAGGAATGGAGAGGATGGCTCGAATTGGAGGGGAGATTCATGATATGGCTTATATGGTGGAAGTGAAGGCTCATATAGTGAGGATTGGTATGGTGAAGGGTATGGCTCATGGTGTGGAGGAAAATATGGTGAGTAAGGATCATCGAAGTATGAATGTGGTATGGATGAAGTTGGGTCCCTACATTGTGTGTCATAGGATTTGAAGAAAGAATTTAGATTGGCCATCATTTTATCTCTTTCTTTATGAAACTCATCCATGCTTGAAGAAGGTGCATCTTCCGTCCTAGTGGTATTTCTTGCAAAAGAATGAGAATCCCCAAGTGGATCATGATTGTAACCAAAGTTTTTGTAATTCCAAGACATGAGAATTCAATGATTTAGTCCCAAAGAATCACAAGCAATCAATCTATATGCAAACAAATACAAGAATTAAAAAGAAGAAAAAGTATGCAAAATGCAATGCATCTAAGCTAACCTAAATGGTGAAATAATGCAAATATGACCTAAAGGCTCCTACCCCTTCTAAATGTCTCAAGTGACACTAAGTTACCCTAGGGAGTCAAAAATGACTCCCCGGCAACGGCGCCATTGATTAAACCTTTTCCTAATCGCCTTGGGGGTTAAATGCAAAATTATTTATTAACCAAGGATTGCACTATAATGGTGTGATCCCGGATCGTCTCTCAAGGAGCCTAATGACTAACCTAGGAAACTAAATGTCATGCAAATGAAGTATAAAAGGGGTTTTGTTGGGTTTTACTATGAAATATGCAAGATGAGCCTAACTACAATTTTTTTTATCTTTTCCTTAATGAGGTGGAATGGTTAGATGGGTGAAGTGAAATTGATGGAATGGATCTCTTGAGTCTAGGTGAGGTGACAAACATAGGTTCAAATCATTTAGGGGTTCAATTCATCAAGTCTAGTTAGAGAAATCCCCAAGCAACCACTAGGGGTCCACTAGTCCTAATTAATGACTAATCTAGCAACCACTTCCATAGCCATTACTTAGGGCTAGTGTTAAGGTCCACTTGATGTGTGAAATACTTTGAGCAAAAACACTTGTGGCTCTCATAAAAGTGCAACCACAACAATTATGAATGGAAGCAATGAATTAAGCCCACTAGCAACCACTAAAATGAGATTAACTTCATGCAACCACAATGTAGATAGGAATTCATAACTCAAGTGTTCAAAGCCGAAAATAAACACATATATTTCATACACATACATATCTAAAATCTCAATCCAATACATAAATCCAAACATCTCCAAGAGAAGTTCAAATAAACATAGAAGAAATCCTAAATACATATGTTCGAACAAAGAAAAACTCCCCTAATGAAGAACCCATGCTCTAGACCCCATCAACCCATCCTCAAGAGATGAAGAGCTCCTCAATCCAACATAGAAACTCCAAGAGGAACCCCAAGAGGAAGCTCCATTCGAAAATCCATGGAAGAAGAGGGTGGAAGAAGGTGGAAGATGAAGAAGATGGAGGTCGAAATGAGTGGGGAATGAAGGAATGGAAGGAAACCCTAGGAGAGGGATGATTTTCGGGCAGAGAAGGCTTGGAGAACTGAAAGGAGGGGGTTTGGGGTTTATTTATACCCCCTTGAAACCCTAAAAATGAGTCTGCAGCATTTCTGGTTTCGGGCCCTCGCCTTACCCCTCGCCGTACCAAGGCCACGTCCAAGGACATAAGCTACACAAGTTTTGGGACCCTCGCCGTAACAAGGCCACGGCCAAGGACAGAAGCTACACAAGTTCAAGAGTGGCATTTTCGTAATTTTCTCCAAATTTGACAGATTTACTTTTTGGGCTTATTTTTGACATTTTCAAACTCTTTCTTCAATTCTCCCATGATCTGTAAATGAAATAGGCCCAAGGTAGCATCAAATTGTTCTTGAAAATGGGTTAAACAATAAATCATACTAATTATGCCCAAATTGCCCTTGACTAGAACAAATTTCAACAAAGTGTGCAAAAGTCATAAATTAACCTAATTAGGCGCAATTTCCCTAAGAACATGCAATAATCCAATGATTTTATCAATGAAAAGTGTATAAAAACATGGTGCAATCAGTCAGCAAATATTATATCATTTATGGTAATTTTTGAACTCTATAAAAGCAGGTCATGTGCATTTTTGCATTCATTATTCATCCTGAGAGTCTCTTCATCTCCTTAAATCTCTCAGAAATCTCGAGGCTCCCTTTCTCTCAAAACTCTAATCCCAGAAATGAGTAGAGCCAAGATTCCAATAATGAGTGATGATAAGGAAATCTCTAGCGCTAAACCCTCTTATCAATCCGCTAGTAAGTGTTCCAAAACCCAAAAAGCTGTGTCATTCTCCAAAGAAATCATTAAATCTGGTATCCAGCATGAAAAGTGCGTCTCCTCTGTTTTAATCCCTTCAGAAAAATCCTTCAAAGTTCAAATCGCCCCCCCTCGCACATGGAAAAACCCTAGCCAGGGTGAGAGTTTTGGTGGATTTGTTCTTTTACAGAGAACCTGAGGAGACCAAACCTCTTGAGGAAGACGAAGCGACTCCTGTCCAAGATTATTCTGCTAATTTTAGTATTGGTTCAGGGGTACTATTCGTCCAGGGTTTGGTGGGTTAAATCATTTATCTCCAACAAATGATGACAAAAAGGGGGAGAAATGGTACAAGCAAAGTCTATTATTAGGGAGAGATCGAGTCAAAAGAGTCAAAAGCCTAATTCCAGAGACCTCCCTCATCTGCATCATGCATTAATAGATAGATTATGTCTTAAGAGTTTCTTTCTGCAAGATGTACTATGTTTTGAATATATCCATATCAGATGTTCTGTACAAGATTTATTGTTATTTAAATTCTGATATGCAAGCCTTGAAATATGATTATGCTGATATAAATGATTATGTTCTGAACTTGCTTTTGTGTATATTTACTTATGTTTTGTCATCATCAAAAAGGGGGAGAATGTAAGAAATCTTAAGTTTTGATGAAGACTGACCCTTAGAAAACATAAGTGAAAGTGACCTCTGAATTAATCGTGTAAAATCTGCCAGGTAACAGAATAAAGATCCATCACTAATGAAAAATGATAACTTAGCAAGATCAATAAAGAATGAATATCTCTATTACTAAGTTAATTTTAATCGCTAATAGATAGAGCCATAGCAAGTGAAGACTTAGAAATAACGAAGTTAATATCTATCGCTAAGTCATTCACCATCGATAAAGAAAGAATCCATCGCTAGAAGCACATTGATAACTCTGCTAGCAGAAAAATAAACCAAGTCCTTAAGCAAAAGAAATCAGCTAGCGATAATAGGATAAGCTATCGATAACAAAAGGGCTTCAGATGATAATCATTCGGATAGCTAATGCCTCAACAAATGAGTTAAATGAACTAACATGATTCTAGCGCTAACATGCTTGTCTATCGATAATAGGATACCTGGAAATATCAGTGAATGCTTGGATAATAGTATCCTTAAAGAAAATAGCGATAATGGACTAGCAATCGATAGAAAAATCTAAGCTGATATAATGCTTTCTGGTCCAAGAAAATATGCTATCGATAACACATATTCTTATCAATATGCAAAGTTCTGATATGCCATATAATGTCTTTATCTCATTGAGCTAATAGATTAAGCTTGCGATAGCATCCTCTGTGCAATATATGATTATTTGGTTAGCTAACAGCTTAAGTGCAGAATACACTCTATGAGATTAGCGATAGCAGATGAAGCTAGCGCTAATGAAAAAGCTGCCAGAAAGTACTACTTGTACGGATGCTCAGAACACTGAGTCTGTCTCTCTCTTAGCTCACCCTATGCAAGAAGTAGTTGAAGCTATAGCAGAGAGTTAAGCCCGATGAAGAAGCTGCATTAAATGCCAACGGCTATGAGCTCACAACGACTAAATTCAAACGGCTTCTTGAAGATTGAATGTTAGGGCAAAAATTTGAGAAGATATAAATACAGGACTTAAGCATTTATTGAGTAAGAGACGAAAATCAAGAATATTCAAGAACTCATTCATTGCTCTGTATTTATTGTCTTAGGAATTTTATCTGTACTTAAGTGTTTATCACAATCAGTTCATTAAGTGAACATATTTATTGAAATCCTCTATTGTTTGAGGTTGTTCTGAAAGCTTGGAGCTTTAGAACAGGGGTATTACCTTACAGGAAGTGAGGGGGAGTGTTTAGAACTATCATATGCAGATCAAAGCTAAGTTTGAGCTAAGATGGCCATCGCTAGCCTAAAAGAATTATTGATAACAAAGTCAACTATCGATAGCTAAACCTTGGAAGGAGTAAGTGAAGCCCAAAACATTTTTCAGAGAATTGCTGGTTTAGATCAACAATATATATATTTCCATTTCTGTTGGCCTTTGTCTACATTTAAGGTTTGGCTTACCTATAGCTAGCTCCTTCTTATCTACTATGAGATATTCACTTGAATCAAAGATTACCCAGTTACCTCTGTCAGTGCTTTGACTGACACTTAGCATATTGTGGCAGAGACCATCCACAAGATAAGTCTTTAACTGGACCAATGTCTCCTCTTCCTGTAATTTTTCCAGATTGATTTCCACCAAAATTGACCTTGGTTCCATCCTTCATAATCAGATTATCCAACTTCTCTTTGTCTCTTGTCATGTGTCTTGAGCATCCACTATCTATATACCATTTAGAATTGTTGGATGCCTTGAGACATACCTGCACAGACTAAACAAATTTAGGTACCCAGATTTTCTTGGGTCCTTTGGGATTAGTTTGATGCCTTTGATCCAAATGGACGTTAGGTTGTTGTGTCCCTTTAAGAACCCACTTATATGACCCGGATAATCCATGTTTCTTAGGATAACATGTTGATACAGAATGACCCTTTTTATTACAGTAATTGCAGAAAGAAAAAGGTGAAGAATAACCTGAAACCTTTCTGAAAAATTTCTAGTATGATTTCTCTTTAGATACAAACTTCTTTTCTTTCAAAGTTTTGGGAGTTGGATCATAACCTAACCCAGTTTTATCTTTATATGCTTTTTGATTCATCAGCATAACATTAAGTATTTCTGTGCTTTTGGTAAACTTCTTTAAAATCCCAGAAATTTTCTCATTTTCTTTCAGAAGATTTTCAGTTTTTACAATCAGTACTTTCTTAAAAAGCTTTTTCTGAAATCTGTTTACAATTTTCACAATCAAGTTTTTCAGCTTTCTTTTCAAGTTCTTTGTTTTTCTTTCTCAAAATAGACACTTCCTTTGCCAGCTTCTCAAATTCTACATGTATATCATCATACGCATCTTGAAGTTCTTGAAAGAGTGGGTCAGTATGATATACCTCATTTTCGGATGATTCCTCTTGAGCTACTAGATAGAGATTGGCTGCTTCCTCAACATCACTAGTCTCCTCATCTGAGCTATCTCCCCATATAGATGAAACATAGGCTTTCTTTCTGCCTTGGAACTTCTCCTTCTTTTTTCTCTTTCTCCTTAAATCTTTGAAGACTTGGACATTCTGCCTTGAAGTGTCCAGGCTTCTTGCATTCATAGCACACAGGGACATTTTTCTGGGAGTCCTTTCTCATGTTGCTTGGACCACCTCTCTGGTATCTTCCTCTATTTCTGAAGAATTTTCTGAATTTTCTGACCATAAAGGCCATCTCATCATCATCCAATTCTTCCTCATCTTCCTCATCCTCATCATCTTTTGTAGAGGCTAGTAGGGCAAGATTCTTTTTCTTCTTGTCTCCATAAAGCTCTTTTTGCACTTTGATGGTTTTTCATATTCAGCCAGGCTCCCAAACAGTGAAGTGATGGAGCTCATAGATTCTCCTCCCATTTCTTGATTACAGTAGCTTTCATCTGCCATTCAGGAGTCAGAATCTTCAAGATTTTGGAGACTTGTTCTGTCTCTAAGATCCTTCTTCCGAGAGCTGTAAAGTTGTTGATCAAATGAGTGAATCTGATTTCCAATTCCCTGATTGGTTCTCCTTCTTCCATTTTGAACAAGTGAAAGTCAGTAATCAATTGCTCAACTCTTCTAGTTTTTACACCACTGGTTCCCTCATGAGCAACTGCTAGAGCATCCCACATTTCTTTTGCAGTCTCCAGATGACATACTCTAAAGTATTCTTTTTGGCTTAGAGCATTCTGAAGAATCAAGACTGCTCTGCTGTTAAGTTCCAGATCTCCTTTGTCATCGTCAGTGAACTCCTGAGGAAGCTTTGGCACTTGAACACCATTTTCTGTTTTCATAGGAACAAGGTCTCCTTCTTCAACTATCCTCCAGAGGTCATACTCGGATGATTTGATGAACACTTTCATTTTCATCTTCCAGAAAGTATAATGTTCACCATTGAATCCTGGGGGTTTGTTGATCGAGCTGCCTTCTGGGAGTACGTTATCATATCCTACTATGATAGATCTTTTCTTCTCTTGATCGTAGGATCAGTGGATTCTTAGAAGACCAGGCTCTGATACCAAATGTAACAGGTAGGAATGCAAAAGAGGGGGTGAGTTGTGCTTTTAAAAATTTAACTTGAAAGAAAATACAATTTATACTGGTTTAACCCAAACTTGGCCTACGTCCAGTTCTCCAACCTTCAGTTGGGTTCCACTAATATCTCAAGATTAAATCAGGCTCTTGACAGCCTTTACAGGTGATAGCAAGAACTTCTCTCTTTACTGATCACTCCCCCTTACACTTTGTAAGATAACACCCTACTCTTAAGATCCCACTATCTTAAGAGTAATTCTCACTTGATGATGAATACAGAAATAGATTGTTCACTCTATTGAACAGATTGTGTTACACACTTAAGAATATTATAACGATAAGCTTTCTGAGTATTGAATGCAGTAGATACAGATAATCAATGTGGCAATCAAAAAAAATCCCTCACCTAACTTCTTCACTGAAGTATTTATAGTCTCTTCTAGAAATTTATCCGTTGAAGATATAGCCGTTGTATTAGTTCGAGAGTTGGATAATCTGGTGTGGAGTGTTGAGGATGTATTCTGTGATGCATTTACTCCATTGTACTTGTCTTTGCTTTAGCTCATCTCTCTTCATTAATCGCTGAAGGTGGTAGGTGAGTTCCAACGGCTCTATTGATCAGATTGCGTACTAACGTTTGTTAGAATCTTAAGTTTTGATGAAGACTGACCCATGAAAAATATCGCTAATAAGAAATGATAACTTAGCAGATCAATAAGAATGAAAATCTCTATCGCTAAGTAAAACTCCATAGCAAATTGATAGAAAGGAATAGCAAGTGAAGACTTAGAAATAACAAAGTCTTTCTCTATCGCTAAAGAAAGAATCCATCGCTAACTCAGCTAGCAGAAAGATAAACCAAGTCCTTGAACTAATGAAACCAGCTAGCGATAACAGATTAGCTATCGATAACAGAAGTGCTTCAGATAATAATCTTTCAGATAGCTAGTGCATTAGAGCAAGACTCAGAGATAACATGATTGCTAGCGCTATCAAGCTTGTCCATCGATAATAGGATGCCTGAAAATATCTCTGCTTAAATAATAGTATCCTGAAAGATAATAAGCGATAATGAATTTGCAATCGATAGAAATAGTTTATGCTGATATATTGTCTTCTGATCTAAGAATATGCTATCGATTATATATCTCTATCGAATATGAAAAAGGCTCTGGTATATCGTCTTTATTTCATTGAGCTAATAGATTAAGCTTGCGATAGCAACTTCTGTGTCATCTATAATTATTTGGAAAGCTAACAGCTTAAGTGCAGAACACACTCTATGAGATTAGCGATAGCAGATCAAGCTAGCGCTAATAAAAAACTGCCAGAAAGTCCTATTTGTACGGATGATCAGAACGCTGAGTCTATCTCTCTCTTAGCTCACCCTATGCAAGAAGTAGTTGAAGCTAGAGCAGAGAGTTAAGCTCGATAAAGAAGCTGCATTAATTGCCAACGACTATGAGCTCCCAACGACTAAATTCAAACGGCTTCTTGAAGATTGAATTTTAGGGCAAAATCTGAAGAAGAAGATATAAATACAGAACTCAAGCATTTATTGTGTATGAGATGAAAAACGAGAATATTCACAAGCTCATTCAATACCCTGTATTTATTATCTTAGTGATTTCATCTGTACTTAAGTGTTTATCAAAATCAGTTCATTGAGTGAACGTATTTATTAAAATCCTCTTCTGTTTGAGGTTGTTCTGAAAGCTTGGTGCTTTAGAACAGGGATATTGCCTTACAGGTAGTAAGGGGGAGTGTTTAGAGATTCTAAAACTCTGTAAAGGTTGACAGGTGAACCTGTGATTGTAAAACCTGTGGATAGTGGAACCCAACAGAGTGTTGGAGAACTGGACGTAGGCAGTGTTGGCCGAACCAGTATAAATTTTGTGTTGAGTTAATTTCTCCTAGATTTTTAAATAGCACAATTCACCCCCCCTCTTGTGCGATTGCCACTTTCAACGTTAACTTCCATAAGTAGGTATGTGCAATTTTGTACTTGGAAAGCTTAAAATATCCTTAACCAATGATTTTTGAATAAATTCCATCCCCACTCAGATTACTGCCTTTGATAGATCACAGGGTCTGGTGTCTAATCGATTAGATACAGATTATTCATATATTATAGCCTGCAACACTGAACATCAGATTAGAAAATCATGCGCCTAATCAATTATAGGGGAAGCCTGATCGATTAGGAGTGTCAAATAGATTACATTCAGATTACATGCTTTCTCTGATCGATTACTTGATTTTCTTTAATCGATTAATGCTCTCTAATCGATTGTGCTAGAAATATGTTATGATCAATTAATGTTCTCTAATCGATTAGGCAATCTTTCTCTTAATCGATTGGGCTACAGTCGCTTAATCGATTACATGACTTTAATCGATCACTCTAATTCCTTCTAATCAATTAAATGGTACTAATCGATTGGACCAGAATGCTCTCATCGATTATAGGATCCTTTGATCGATTAGGCGACCATATTCTTAACTTCTAATCTGAACTCTAATCGATTAGGCTTAAAATACTTTGTTTTGTAATCTATCCCTGATCGATTATGCAGCACTTAGAATTTTATCAAATTTTCTCTAAGTTGATTCTGATCTCATCATAGCTTTTCCTTGTGCCTAAGTTATGTTTAGTTATCATCAAAACTTAGCATTCTAACATTTGGTTCTTCTTAGGGATATTTACCAGACAAAGGTTTAAACTTTTGAGGTTACTTTATCATCTAAATAATGAAACTCCCCCTAGCCTAGCAGAAATGCATTCTAAAATAAAGATGGTGTGATATAAAATGCTGGTTGTATTTAACACAGTCTTTTCTCTCTGATTAAATGCTTTAAGGAAGATGTTTACTATTACTTGTAATGCTTGCTTTTGTTCTTGAAGTGTTTCTTATTTTTCTCTCTTACCTAATTTATGATGTGTATCTGCAATTGTTACATATTATTGATTCATTTATAAGATCATTAATTCTGTGGGACGTGATTTTGATGTTATGTTATTCATTAGCTTTTTTGGTTGTGAATTACTAAATCATTTTCAAGATCTTCTTTGCTAGGCTGGGGGAATTTCAATTTTATAAATCGGTCAGAAATAGAAATCAAGAAAGCAGTTTATGGTCTCTATAGTTGAGAATTTTCTTACTTCTATTAGTTGGATTGGGATGCATTCTGAAATATCTTGACTTCTGTTAGTTGGATTAGGGTACGTTCTAAAATATCTTGACTTCTATTTACTTCTTTCTATTCTTCGTTGTTTTGATTGTGTTGGATATGCTTAGTTTTGATGATGTCAAATATAGAGTTAAATGTAGGAAGCAAAAAGTGTGGATAATGTGTTTATATCCTACTATCTGTTATATTATGTCTGCTATATGTATGAATAATCATCATCCCATGAGCTTCCATGAATATATGATTATATAACATATCCATAGATGATTTCTTATGATTTGGGCTCAGATTGCATTCATAAGAGCATATAACTTAGTTTGGAATAAACTGAGATAAAGAATCATGATAACTAAGTAGAAGTTCTATCGCTAACATGTTTATCATCGCTAATAGGAAGAAATTGAGCTAGCTAGGCAAAGAACAGATTCTCTATCGCTAAGCTAAGAGCCTATCGCTATCAAATGGAAAGCTTAGGATAATAGCTAATGAGGACTTAGCAGTAATCCATTGAAAGAGCAATATCTCTATCGCTAAGGTCTTTACTATCGCTTATAGAATGATTTGAGCTAGCCTAAGCAAATAAGAGTAGATCTTATCGCTAGACTCTGTCTCTATCACTAAGGCCCCTCAGATAACATGAATAAATACTTAAGTGGAAGAATGTTAGATCAGTTAACATAGTTAGCTAGCGATAATAGATTTAGTTATCGATAACAAGACACCTGAAATAACTTTAAATATTCATATATCTCATTATCCTTAAGCTAATGAGCAATCAAGTAACTAGTGATAATGGGATTAGCTATCGATAGAAGAATGCTTATTAAGATGACATAGCTAGTACGCTGAACATTGAACTAAAAGAATATGCTAGCGATAATGTTCATGTCTATCGATAGAGAATGTTTTATGAAATTCCTTAGCTGATATATTGTCTATCTTTTGAGCTAATCAACTTAACTAGTAATAGATGCTAGTGATAGCATGATTGGCTATCGATAGAGAATGCTTTGAAATTCCTTAGCTGATATATTGTCTCTATCTCTTTGAGCTAATGAAATGCACTATCGATAACATCCACTGCATGAATACTTGTTTAGCTAACAGCTCTAAGTGCAGGTCTTACACTGTCAAGCTAGCGATAGCCAAGGGAGCTAGCGCTAATGAAAAAGCTGACATGCAAGTACAGTGGTAGGTAGCAGCAGGTTATCGTTACTCACAGTCTCCATCTTTCTTAGCTCATTCTCTGCAAGATAAAGTGAAGCAATAGAAGAAAGCTGATTGTCAACGGCTATTTCTCCAAGTTTCCTACGGACAGAAAAGTATAATACCCTATATAAAGACTTGAAGACATTTGGAGCAAAGAGAACAAACGACACATATACATACAAATGACAAGATGATACGAGATGAAAAATAGAGGGCTCTGCATAGAATACACAGAGTAACAGTTATATACAAGTGAGCCCAGAAATGATGAGTTGAGTACATTAGAAACGAAGAGCTAGAGCACACATTGTTCATATTATTAAACTCTATAATTTGTATTTCATCATTCTCCTTTCGGTACTTCAGTGATTATCAAAATCCGTTCTTTGAGAGAAGTATACTTTCTTTGTAAACATTTTGTTTTAGTGAGTGAAGCTCAAGATTGGGTAATCTTGAGTGGGAAACAGATTGTATCCTTACAGGTTGTAAGGGGGAGCATTTAGAGGGAGTCTAAAACTCGTTAAAAGGTTGGCAGGTGATCCCGTGTTGTAAAACCTGTGGTAAAGGCTTCACAAGTGCCCGGCTAAACTTGTGGGTTGTAAAGGCTTCTCTTGTGCCCGGTTTAAACAAGAGGGTAGTGGAAATCTCATGTGGAGCCTGAGGACTGGATGTAGGTCAGGGAAGACCGAACCAGGATAAATAATGTTTGCATTATCTCTTCCCTTAACTCTCTTAGTTTCCAGCATATCTACATTATATATCTCTTAGTGCATTTAACAGTTTTGAAAAGATTGCCTTCATTGTGCTTTTAGAAAAGAGAAGATTTGAAAAGAGTTTTGAATTTTATCCTATCACCCAATTCACCCCCCCTCTTGGGTGACAGCCAGCACTAACAGATTGGTCCCTTTACAAACATATAAAGAGGTATATAACTATTTTCTGCATGTTGACATTAAGACATTGCACTTTGTACGTCCGCATGAATATTGTAGGCTGAATGTGAATGTTTTCTTTTTTTTTTCTTTTTTCTTTTTTTGTAAGGAGGATATTGGAGGTGAATCATAGGCAGCATATTTATTGATAAAAGTTGATAAGATTAATTAAAAAAATTTCAAGAAATGGGATTTGAGGAAATGAAATTTACCTTAATTGATATTATTTTATTGATGTTTGAGACTGCTCGTGATCATCAGTGTTACTTACAGATACTACAGTCTACATATATAACTGTGTTTAGTTTTGAATTTTTTCACTATTTCTATTTTTAATTTTTTTTGTTAATCTTTTATTAAGCTATCTATCCAGAATTTCAGGAAAAGTCAGGAGACTACTATTGATAAACTCAAGTAGCCTGTCTTTGATGAGATTACCTCTACATTAGTTGGGAGCTACGAGCTGAATTTTACAAGGCAGGATATATCTACCATGTTTTACTTTTTTTCAATCTTTCTTTCCTTTAATTGATGTAGACCATAGAACAAGTAATATAGGAGTGATAAGTTTATTAATTCATTGTTAGCTATTCTACTCATTTTCGTAGTAGTCTGTTGTATATATATACATGAGTTAAATTAAAGGTTAATTTTTTTAGTTTTGTAGAGAAATTGGTTGCTGCCTTGGGATATTTGTTGTATATGTATATATTTTTTAGAATTTTAATTGCCACATTAAGTGCCATCTAATGTAGCACTTATTAAATGCTACATTAGCCTAATGTAGCACTAGCTTTTGTATTGTTTATAAAACGCTACATTATTTATTAAAATAAACATTACTTTTCCCTTTTTTTGTAGTAGTGTGTGTTGGTGATTTCATTTGTGAGAATGCTCTGTACATTACTGGAATTTTGTGTATAATGTATATATATCTGTTGATCTGCATTTGTAGTGTTTCTATGACATTTGCAACGTAAGTATATACAGATGGAGAAAACTAAAAGAAAATAAAGGATTTTTTTTTTAAAAAAAAGAATAAACCATGTCACAGATTATATGATGTGTGACGTGGTTTCTCAAGACGTGGTTTCTCAAACGTGAGAAACAATATCACACAATATATAATGTGTGACGTTGTTTATGGGAAACCACGTCACACGTTATATGTGTGACGTGGTTTCTCTGAAAATTTTGACCAAAATTCTTCTTCTTCATACTTATCCACGTCACACAGTAGTTAAATTATGACGTTAAAAGTATAAAACAACGTTCCTTTGTTTATAATATGTGACATGGAAACTCTGACTTTCCACGTCACTTATTTTTGTGACGTTGAAAGTCCAGTTTTCCACATCACTTGATTCAATGTCCCCTGAAAAAGTGACCTGGAAACCCCAAAATATGTGACGTGAAAACCCTGTTCTACAGTAGTGGTGTTGTCTTCTTTTGCTATTCTTGCTATTTGCTCCAAGGATGTAGTTATAAAATTCAAATCTTTTGCTTTTCATATATGCTTATAAAGCCACCTAAACTTTGGCTCTAATAATAAAGCATTCCCTCTTCATTTATCTAGATACAACACACACACACATAAATATAATATATTGATTTATATTATGGCCCTAAGGCTTTGAGTAGTTTTAGAGAAGCTGCTATTTAAAAATTTATAGATTTTGTATTACGATATATGTGTGTGCGTGCGCATATAATTGTAGCTTACTATTATAAGGAATTATTTAAAGTACAAAAGGGTGTGAATTTGAAATGTGATTTTTGGTTTCCTATGACAATAGTATGGTTAGAGTAGTTTTAAGGGGAAATTTTAGCAATTTTGAATTGTATATATTAAATGTCTTCATATATATACGATTTTTGTAGACTCTCCATGAGAGCACTAGTTAGGTGGATTTACTGTGTAATTGCTAAACTAAAGGAGACCAGGTAATTTGAGGTTTTTCCATGTGTGTACAAGCCTTTGTTTAAGTATGATCAATTGTGACTTTGAATACATACAACCTTATTATATACAATATAGTAAATAAATTATTGAGAATGTTGATCCATAACGGATTTGATTGCATTATTATTTTGAATTACTTGAATTCTTTTAAAGCATGCTTGGTTATATGTATGATTAATGAAACTCTGATATGGTATTTTCCTTTTCAAGCATGCTTGTGAAACGGTATGATATATTTGGGAATTTGGTTATCCTGAATTGAATTAAAATGATAATCTATTTGCTATATTTTATGTGTTTGTCATGTCATTTGCATCTGTGATAGGATAAGGTATAGAAGAGAAATTGTATGATGAGTTCTTTTACCATGTTGTATGTTTTCACTTTGTGCCCAGTGGATGACACTAGTCAAGACCCCTTCTTCCGTGCTTTCATTTGGCCGATATTGCATTAGAGATGTGGGACATGTGAACCTCAGTATTGTTCTTTTAAGGAGGGGAGCCACAGTCCGAGCTTGAACTCTGTACCCTCTTGCTGTGTATATCTCAAGTACTGGTGAGCTTGGAATAATCCAGTTGTATGGATTTGTTTTTGTTAGACTATGTGTTAGCATATGGCTCCTATCAGCGGAAAAAGGGTGGATGGTGAAATGAGGAAGGTTGTATGTACTGTATATTAAGTATTGCATAATATGATGTTCAACTTTAATTATAAGTAATGGTATTTATATAAATATGCGTAATGTAAATGCTCATGTGTTTTGGTTTGTATGTGCATGGTTAAACTCAGAGTTACTGAGACATGGTGCTCGCCTCCTATATCAACATTTTTCCAAGTGAAAGATTAAGTAGTATTCAAGGGAAGACACCAAAGGAATGAGTTGCAAAGGCTCTATTGTGCTCTTAAGTGCACCTTACAATTATATTTAATTGTCGTGACTCTATGATAATTATTTTAAAGATAAACTTTAAAAGTATTTTGAATATAATTGTATTGATGAATTGAAATGATGTATTTATGTAGGTCTCTAAACTCTTATGAGTAACAATATGATGCTAAGTATGTCAGTATCAAATTTGGGTATTACAAAATGTCTCATTTTGACATGTTTGAACAGTTTTACTCACAATTATTTCTTATTTATCCTCTATTATTTTTTAAAACCAAATGTTCAAACAAATCCCATAAGACACATAATAATATATTAAAAAGACTACAATAAAAATAATAATATTAAAACATCTCCACCCCCTTCTAGTCGTAAAATTCTTGTACTAATCACTCTTGAAACCACATTTACATCTAATTAAACCATTTGAAACCAATTTGTATACCAACTATGATGGAAAAGAGAACCGCTAAACAAAAGATCTATCATAGTTTGGAAAGCATTTAACTAAGTCAAAAGAAAGCCTAACTATGATAGCAAGAGTCTATCATAGTAATCAAAGATTAATGCACAGTAATTTAGGGTTAGCTACAATATGAAAAGGAAATACTAATACGAAAATCTATCATAGTTAAATAAAAGAATTTTGTTACAAAATCCTAGCTATGACAGTAAATAAACTATCATAGTTATTAAAGAATATACTTGCATTTTAAAAAGCTATAACTATGACAGAAAGCAAACGATTGTAGTTACTTAAGAACTTCTTATAAGTCTATAACTAAGTTACCCATGATAGAAAAGAAAGTGAGTTACGAAATAATAAAGGTTTATCATGGATAAAAGAATTTTTATAAATATTTGAGAAATAAACCCTATCAAAGAAGTAAGTCCAACATAGTTACAAATGAGACTATCAAGATCTTGAAATAACATGGTAACTATGCATGAAAGAGTTCATCTACCAACATAATTATAAATGACACAACTCATCTCAAATAAGGTTAATATGTTAGAAAAAGGATTTGCCTAACATGGTAACTAAAAATAATTATAAATAGTAATCCTTCTCATCACACAAGTACACAACATAATTCCCACCCAATAATAGCTATTATATGAATTCTGCTAATCCATTAGCACACTATAATTATAAGCGGCATGATTTGTAACACCTAAATTTTTACTACTATATTATAGCATTTTAATTGATTTATAACCACTTTTTAATTCCAAAAGCCCAAAAATACGAAAAATTTAAAACTTTTTCTTTCCAAAGTATTAAATCAAATTTCCTTTCTTTCAAATGGGATTTTCTGACAAATTGGAATATTTTTAAACTTTCTATAAAATAGAGTGGTTAATAAAACAATTAACATAACTCGAATTATAATGCTTGGGGAGTCAAACCCCTTTCACTATATTTACATATTCTTTAGATTATGTTCAATTTATCTATTTACACATGTCTTACTATAATAATATATTGGCGGGTTATCTTGATTGATAACCCTCTTATATGAGTATGCAGCTCTATTATTCCTTAAGGATATATATACATATATAAAATATACATTAACTACTAGACAAGCTTCCAACTTGTCTTAATTATTTAAACATACAACATACACAGGTAAATAGACTCTTAAAGTATCTACCTACAAGGTACAAGACAAAGCAGGCATTCCTGCCTCTTCATACTGCCTTACTTCTTTCCCAGCTAGCTACTCCCATTCTGCTATACTGAAAACGTTTTGAAAAACAATGAGATTGGAAATCTCAATAGCAGTTTATTCCATATCATGTGTGCACTTATATATATATACATATACATCAATTTCATAAACCTGTGCATATAATAAAAGCATATATCCCTTTTAGATCAATACTTGCAGGATTTTCCAATTATAGCCCTCACAGCTACTCAATACTTGCAGGATTTTCCAATTATAGCCCTCACAGCTACTCAATATCCTCAAGAAACTGAATTTAACTTAGATTTCTACATTCCAAATTCTCAAAATTCGTAAATCCTTTCTTAGCTTCACATTTTTCACCTTGGTATCTTCCTTTAAATTATAAATATCTCTCAAAATTTCGTAATTGACTTCCATAAACCACTTATATCTCCCATTTAAAGAACCTATAAGTACTCTCCAACATTTCTTTTTGCTCAATAATCTTATAACTTTAGGGTAAACTTTTATTTTCTAGGGTAAAACTCTCTCCAATAGTCAAAATCACTCTGATTATCATTGAAATTCATTGGAAATCTTCTTCCGATCTATCTTAATATACTAAATTATCCCTTAGATGTTGGTACAACCATTGTCGAATTCAAATCTAAAGCTATCAGGGTTTAAAATCCAGTCAAAATTTTGATCCAATCCTTAACAATGTCAACATAACTCACTTCTAATATCTATACCTTACTACTTATATGTCCTCAAATGTATAAATAATAACTATCATCCGATCATTTATTTCGATCAAATGGGTTTAATTTAAACTTGAATCCCTCAAAATCATTTATTTTCACCATCTATTATCCTCTTATCTGTAAGTTGCCTGCCTAAGAATCCAATCTGCTGAACCAACTTATCTATGGCAGACTTACGCTGAGTCAGTCAATTCACCAAGATCAAACCTCAAAAGAAAATTAATAATTAGTCTCTTTACATCTTGAATATACTTTTCCAAAGATATTCTAAGGGTTTTCTTTAGGGCAACATCAAGGGGAATTCCTACTTCCTCTTCTATGTTTCTAATCTGGATTGCCTAAAACCATAGTATTGTAAAAGTATTCTAATGGTATCCTTAAATAAATAACTAATGAGCAAAGTATTCTAGCTAACCTATGCCAGAATCTCTGCTCTGATACCAAAATGTAACACCTGGACTTTTACTACTATATTATAGTAATTTAATTGAATTATAACCACTTTTATGAATATTCGAAGCCCAAAAATACGGAAAATTTAAACCTTTTTTTTCTTTCTTTTTAAAATATTTATCCAATCTTCTGTCGGTTGGAATGGGCTTTTCGAACAGCTCAGAATTTAAAACTTTTTATAAAACTAAGTGGTGCATAAAACAATTAAACTACGTAGGTTCCCTTATAATTTCCTCCCCTTGATGATAGTGTGTGGGGAGTGAAAACCCATTCATGGGTTCTCTGTATCTATTTATGGGTTTTTACCTTTCCGATATTAAAACGCTGGGGTTACCTCGGTTGATAACCCTTCTACCAGAATACGCAGCGTCATTAGGGTAATACATACATTCACATACGGTTAAGTATTAATTTTTTATATTCATTCTCACAGATAATTAAATTCTAAATTAACTAACTAGGGTGGTACATAGCTTAGCAGGCATTCCTACTTCTTCTTATATTATCTTACTTCCTTCCCAGCTAGCTTCTCCCATCCTGCGTACTGAAAATGTTTGGGGAAGGGGGTGAGATTGGAAATCCCAATAGCAGTTTCTTTCATTAATAACAATATATTCGTTATAGTGGAGGCTTTACCTGCAGGGTTTCTCGTTAAAGCACATAAGGCTAAAACGTAACTAATCTCGCAAAGGTGTAGCTAATCACCTAAGCCTAGAGTACTCCATCTGAGGAATAATAACTTACCAACTAAATGCAACAGTTATTACAAAATAATACATGCAATTTAATTGTTACTGAAATAAACTGCTACCTGGACACCAGAACTTAATCAAAAGCTTGCTCCTTTCTTTTCCACTGATCTCTTCAACTTACATCATTTTTAAGACCTATTTACATATGAATAATAAATTAACACCTATACTTATACATAGTTATTTAGCGTCTCTCACGATCCTATACTACTACCCTTCCCTTATTAACTTTTAGTATTAACTATTTTCATTTCCAAATAAGCACACACTTTAATATCAACATTTAGAATGACTTTTCTCTACTTAACTTATATATAATTCTTCTGTTATTTATAAAGAAAATCAAGAGTTCAATTGATACAAACACGTACAGATGTCCAGAATCAATTAATAACAAGCACACATTGAAGCTAAAGTATTTTGGAACATACTTAGATATCAAACAATACAAGCATATACAAGCGCAAGCATAAACATGTCTTTAATTACTTTAAATCCAAATTATATCATCTATAATTTATTTTTCCTAGTTAAATTCAATATTAAGATTAATATTTTAGAACATGAAAGATATGTTAACATTCTAAGTCACATACTTTTATATTTAGTGTTGGAAGACCTTAAAGCGATAATCACAATCTGATCTTAAAATACTATTTGAATCATAAACCTAGCAATTACTGCTTTTCTATAGTAGAACCCAATTATGTTTGCTTTTACAATTTATCATGATTCTAACATACTCCTTGTATGAACAATAATTTTAAATAATTATTTAGCCTTTAAAGATCTTAAAATAAAGATTCAAATTTGATTTACCCTCACTAACCCATTCCATTTAGGAACACATTATCAATAAATTGAACTTAGAAATCTTTTCTAACTCCTTATTGAATTCACAAGCAGATTTAACTTAATTCCCAATAATGATTAAATGCTTTCACAAGTAGTCTTTTAAACCTAACCGAATAGAGCAATTTACATGACCAAATCAGAGTAGAAATCAACCCAGAATAAGGAAGAAACAAATTAACTTCACATTCTTGATCAATTCAAGACTCCAAATAACTTCAAGAATTCCCAATCAAATTCCATCATCATAAATTCTTCTTTTCATCTTAAGACCATTCCAAACAAGGAATAATTAATTCTCTTATCCTAAAATCATTGTCTCTCTTTTCCTACCCAACCATCAATAATTCTTAATCCCAAGTCAAAACATAAAACTAATCCTATTTCTTATCTTCAATCCCTAAATCTTCTATCAAATTCTCTTCTCCTAACTTCCTCTTTCTCAATTATAGCTTATTCATATACATTAATGAAGGTAGAGGTACCCAAAATTCTCACATTTTCCCTTCAACTCCCACGGCCAGCAAGAACAGAGAAATAGAGGAACATAAGCAAACCAAACTCAACTATAACACTCAACTTTCCCTTCATTTCAGACCAACCAGAGCAAAGTGTGAACAAAGAACATAAGGAAAAAGAACAAGAAATCTGGCGGCACCAGAGGGAGGAATTTCGAATGAATAGGGCAGAAAGAAAGAAATGAATTGAACAATTATCAACCTATATCATCAAGCCACCATAACCAGCAAATTAATCCTTCATCATTGAACATAAATTCATCAACATCGCTCAAACCACTGACGGCACCAAGCAAGAACAGGGGCAGAAGGAAAAATTCAAGAAAAATCCCAAATTCCACAAATCAACATACCAAACACATTCATAGTATTAATCTCATCCCCAATCACATTTAATCAAGCTTGGAGTGGTTGAAGAACGAAAAATGGAACTCAGAAGCTCGGGTGAACAGTACCCGAATCATGCAATGGAAGAAATCGAACCCCAAAACAACATTCCCTCACAAAATCACAACCAAAATCATTTAAATCAAAGTCTAAGCATCATTTCTATAATTTCAGAAACCTTAAAATCCCCCAAAATCGAATCAATTTCCCCCTCAAGCTCGCTTGAAATCAGACCAGAAGAGAGAGAAAAATGAAGAGGAAAGGCTTACCCAAGGTTAGCCTTAGTGTCCTGAGCGTTTTCCTCCACCTTTCATCGCCGATCGCCGTCAGACTCGTCGTCGAAGCTGCCGTCCGTTGCTGAAGAACGAGAGACAGGGGAGAGAGCGAGAGAAAGCGTGAGGGAGTATAACAAAAAGAGAGAGAGACGGTGAGTGATGAATGAAGAGGGAGTATATATTTTATTATTTTCATTTCATCCCATGTGCCAATTGGGGGATAAGGATGAGAGGAATTTTACCACTTTACCCTTGATTGATCCCCAAATTACCATCTGCCACTCATCTCTTCCCCTTTCTACCCTTCCAATTAAAATTTAATTACCATTCCTAAAAATATTAGTCCAAATTTAGTCCATAATTAAATTATCCGGATATATTTTTGTATCTAAATTTATTTATAAGACTTTTTAAATATCAAACAATACCTCAGGGTTCTAAATATTCCCTTATTTAAATTAATATTCTAACTATTTTTCCTTAGTTAATAGAGAAATTAAACCTTAAAAAATTATTAAAAATACTTCTGACCTCATAAATTTATTTATAAGGCTGTTTAATTTATAAATGCCGTCCTAAGACTTTAAATAAATCCTTATTGTTTCTTTTCTCCAGTTTAAGTTTTATTTCCTAATTATTTCTCTTTATTTCTTGAAGAAAATAGGACTTAAAATTATTAAAAATACCTAAATATCATAAATTTATTTTTCTTTATTTTCTAAAGAAAATAATCCTTAAAATTTATTAAAAATGTCTAAAACATCATAATTTCATTTTTAATGCTTTTTAATGTTTTAATAATATTTCTTAAATCTTAAATAATTCCTTATTTCCTATTTTCTAAAATTTGGGGTGTTACAAATATCATAACAGGAATAATGCTCATTTATTGCAACAGATTTTACAAAATTATATATATAAAACTTTATATAATGAATTAAACTACTACCTGGATACCAGAGCTATTTCTTGAACCAGATCCTTTACTTTCCACTGTCTTAGTGAACTCATACCAAAATCAAAGCCTATCTACATATCATATTAAAATAAGAGTAAGTTAATATATGTACTTCTATATTTATACTATGCGTCTCTCTCGGATCCTAATATGCTTGTGACTACCCCACTATTTATATCTATGAATCATTATTATTTACTATAACTATCTTGACTATTCAAGATTAAAAGATCACTTTTAATTTACTCCAATTAGTATTTCTTATTCTCAATGTTTGACTAATAATTACCTCAAGGATAATTCTTTTAAAACCAGCACTTTCCATTAATGTTTATCCATGCCTTTGAAACCTTAAAACAATAACTATAAATTCAACATCAAATTCTAAAGCAGACAATATAGCCACATATAACACACATTACAACTTACTTCTAATTAACTTCTCTTTAAAACTTTAAGCTCCAACTTTTAAAATCATCAGCAACATTAATTCCCATTTATCCAAACCATACCTCTTTAAAATCACAAAGATTAACTCAACCACTTTAACAATATTTCCTTCAAATTGTCGCAGATTCAAGAATATATTTCCAAAGCTCAATAAGCATCAGAACATTGCAGCTTAAAACATAGAGATCAAGGGAAGAGTCCAAAAATCATAATACATACCTTTTCATCCTTAAGTTCTAGCTATTAGGATATCATCCCAGCTTACACATAACTTCCTTGATAGGCCTTAGTCCAAAATATTACTAAAAACAAGAGGCTTAAATCAATAGAATCAAGACATATTTTAGCAACTTTAAAGCTTCTTGTAATACCTTCATTCTTCATAGTAGGGAGAAGTTACAACATACATGACTTACCCTTCAATTTCTATCCTAATAAGTTTCTCCTCAACTAAAAATTCACTATCAAATACAACCCAACATAACACATTAAATAAAACTTAAATCCTACAATTTCCTTGACATATGATTGCTCATAAAATCTAAAAGATTAAAAAAAGCACTATTAAGCCCTTTGAAAACTGAATTTTATCATTAGCAATTATGGACACTATTATATATATATAAAATTTTTATAATTCAGGGCTCCTAAAAACAGAAATCACAGCCAATTCATGACAGAAGCAACATAGAAAAATAAAATCAGAGATTTCAAGTTTAAACTTACCACAGTTAACCAAAAAAACTGTCATGGAACTTGAAAATCAATTCACACTGATCTTTATTGCATTATCTTAGTCCATTTAAGACGTTAACTTTGGAAAATCAAACACACACTCAACCAACTTAACTTTTCATCTCATTTGAACTTAACTCTTCCTATAATGTCCATAAAATCTCCTAGCTTTCAAGTTTCACTTAAATCAACCTGATTCCAACACTTTGATGACTTAAAAACACATACTAGTCTCACCCATTTAATTCATCAAATCTAAATCCCAGCATTATAGCCATTGATTTATAACAAAATAAGGGTTTGGTGACCAAGTGTCATCTTCTTTTCCCAAGAATAGCTATTCATATAGCATCCTAACAATTTAAATCTCAAATAGAAACTTTATTTCCCAAATACATTTATCTTTTAAAAAGTTTCTTACAACATCTAATTCAACCCAATATACCATTTCAGCTATTTACTCCCGCTTCTAAAATTGTAGCAAAGATTTCAAACTTCCAAATTTAACATTCAAACCATAAATTTTTCAACTTATACATCAACAAATACCTTTCTATTTCATCACAGAAGATCAATATCACTTTAGCAAAACTGGGGCTTAGATTCAGCAACAACTTAATAGAACCACATAACACATAAAATCATTCCATTTAAATTTGAAATACTCATGACAGTAACTCAGAAAATAATAAACTGAATAAACAAACCCTTCATTCTTACTCTCGGTTACCATAGAAAAATTGAACAACATCAACCTATGTTAAGCACATTTTCCCCTGTTTCGGTAATACTAGAGCAACAATCAACAAGCAATATCTTTAGAAAATTCTGATTTAGATATTTATAAGCTCAAAAATATCACCTTGCAACTGGTTTAATTCATATTATCATTACAGAATATAGAGCCAATATATCAGAGGCTTGAATATGACAGGGAAAAGGAACCAGAAAATGCAAAATTCCAAAATCCTACAAAATTTAACATGCAATCAATTCTATTAACTTAATATTTCTTCCAATTAAGTTTAATCAGATTTTAGCTCAGTTCTCACATGAAGCTCTACCCAAATCGGCACCAGAATAGTGACCCCCCACTGATTTTTAGTGAAATCCGTCCAACACTCAACCCAGCACTCAAATCCTTTAACAATAGTTGTAAATAGAAGCCTAAGCTTCACTTTTACTCGTTTGAAGTTCCAAAAATCCCCAAAACCCAAATCGGATTTCTCTAAAAAATGAATCGAAGGGTAGGAGTAGAGAGAGGAGACTCACCGGAGTCAAAACTGGGTCTTGCATGCGAACTTGGAGCTCTCAGTCACCGGAATCGCAACCTCATCATCGCCGGGGTCGAGGGAGAGCAGAGAGAAATGAAAGACGAGAGAAAGAGAGGGAGTGAGAGAAATTGAAGGAGGAAGAGAGAAGGAAGACGGGAAAATGAGGAAGGAAGGAAGGAGGGGTCTGATTTTATAAGGGTTAGGAATTAATTTCGTTTCGCCCTTTTAACTTCTGTTCTTTTCAATTTAGTCCCTATTCTTAACCTTTCTATTATTTTCAGTTTGGTCCTTATCTGAAAAATTAATTTCCTAAAATTAATTCTCATATCAGATTAGATATTTTCTTACCCATAAATTTATTTGGGCCTCAAAATAGTTTTTCCTCAATTAATAAAGAAAATAAATCTTAAAATTATTAGAAATACATCTTTACCTAATAAATTTATTTATAAGACTTTTTAATTTCTAAATGACACCCCAAAACCTTTAAAAATCCCTATTATCTCTAATCCAAATTTTGGGGTGTTACATGATTCAAAAGTCAACTTTCCACAACTTGAAACTAATACATGAATGCAACAAGAATTGAAACCATAATCAGGATATCCAAATCAAGATAAAACACACTCACCCATCCAATGGGGCTATCAGCATGCATCAGCAAAATAACATAAACATAAAGCCTACGGCCACAGTTACCGGAAGAGGACTAGTCTCAAAAATTAAGAGTAGGTACAATAATCTAAAGCAATAGCTAAAATGCAGAAGCTACATGCATACATGCCTAGTCCTAAGTATGTGTTAATATACATGATGCCCAAAATAACAAGACAACAGCATCTAGTCAACGAGGAGGGGTCGACTCCTTGCTTTCATGTCTCCCTTCAGAGCTAGGACCTACAACTAAAAAGTAACCAAATGAGACAAAGTTCAAGTAACTCTTATTCTTCCTATACTGTCTACAAGCATAAGTGTGTGTCAGTACATTTAAGTAAAGCATCCAACAATAATTACATATAACAATTATAAGGAATAAATTATCCAACAATAAAATCTTAACACATGATTAGTCACATCCTCAACATTTATTAAATGAAATTAGATATACATATTAATACAGCTAGGATATGTATACAACTCCAAATTTAATTACAAGTAATGAATACATTCATCCAAAGAGGGAAACACCTACTTGTGCTTGATGAAAGCCACCATAGCCAAACTTCACCGTCATCATAACATGTGATGAAACCAACCTCCTCTAACTGTGAGCCATTGAAACCAAACTCCATGGCCTAAAAGAAGCCAACAAAACTAGACTTCACTATCGGTAAGTTCCCATGGGACATGAACCCAAAAGATAACCTAATGGCCTTTGGGTACCTCATCATGTGATGAGGGTGAAACCAATCACATATTAGGCACCACTAGTGATGAGAGTGAAACCAATCTCATATCAGGTGCCACTACCAACCAACAACAATATAAATGTACACACACAGAAGATCATGTTTTCACAGGTTGGTCATGAAAAACAACACATTCTCTTCCACAATTCACTAAGCATACTCAAGTACAGTCACATGTACATATACATACATAGATAAGCATTATCCAACAACAAGTTTCCACAATTTTCAGAATCCAACATATGCTTTTCTCAATTAATGGAGTAATAGAGTAAACGTTCACCGTTAACTATGTATGTAGTCATATTTACCACGTTGCACAATCTCATGCAACAATCGAGTTTACCAATGCATCACATATAATTTAAGACAAGGAAGTAGGTACCTTATCATCCAGCTAACTCTTACCTCAATAGCTATCTCGGTGCTCTACAAACCCAGATTAAGATTTACAACAACTAATTGTGCAACCAAGCTAAGTTAATTACTTGATAATGCAAATCATCATATAATGAACAACTAATACAAGAATCCTCACTAGACCACAACCACCCACCTAATTAGACATTCAACCCCTTAGGCCTAGGCTACCAATCCCACTCAAGTCACCCTAACCTTAAAACAATACACCCAAAACTCACTGTTGCAATTCATATACTCTTATTACAACCTTTTGACCATCAAGGATTCATAAACCCTCTTCAAATTCCCAAACCTTCCAAAACATGTAAAACCAAATTTTGCAACGTTTCAAATTCTAGGAGTATAAAACTTCTAGAACCATTTTCTAATGCCAATATACATATTCAAAGCATCAAATTTCTTTTGAAACACTTAATTCTAACCTAAACCCCAAAATCTTTTAGGTTCTTGAACTTTGTAAATCCAAAAATTAACTCAAGGAAAACTGCCAATCATTTAACATTTAAGAAACCATTTTCAAACTCCAACAATCATGTTAGAAATCACGAACATTAAGTTTTGAAAATCACTCCCAAACCCTAAGCATTTTGAAACCTTTTTCAATTCAATTTCTAACCAAGACACAAGACCCAATGAGTTCAAGATCAAATTCAAGTGGGTGCAAGCTCAAAGAAACAAGAAAACTCCAAACTTTACTTTGAAAATTAAGATTCCATAGGAACCCTAGGAGAAAGAGGCACAAAATTCACCTAAATCAAAGTTTAGACAAAAAGAGGCATAAAATTCACCTAAATCAAAGTTTAGACACTTGTTTAACAACATAATCCATATCACTAGCTTAGAGCAAGCTCAAAGAAACAAGAAAACTCCAAACCTTACTTTGAAATTTCGGATTCCATAGGAACCCTAGGAGAAAGAGGCATAGAATTTAGCCAAATCAAATTTTAGACAATTGTTTTACAACATAAACCATAACATTACATAGATAGGTTCAAAATAGTGTAAGAAAATAAGGAAAGCTCCCTTAAAAGTCAGAATTTTGGATCAAATGGAAAACCCCAAATCCAAACATAAACAACATGAGAAAATTCAAGAAAAGGAGAAGAAAGGAAGAGGAATTCATTCATTACCTAGAGCTTAGAGCCCCAAATCCTACTTGAATCTCTCCCAAATTGAAGCCCCAATTTAGGTTCAATCTTGCTGAATATCCTATACTTAATCACTTCATTCCTTGAACAATTTCCAAGCCTAGAATTTTTATATCAAACCTCAAAATCATATCCCAAAATTACCTAAGAACTCTTAATAATTCTCCCAAATTTCCACTTAATTAGCAATTTACTAATTGATTAAGATTCGGGATGTTACAACTCTCCCCATCTTTTAGGAATTTGGTCCCAAAAGTTATCGACACATAACAAAAGCCCAATATCACTCAAGGCCATTAAGTGGAACCAAAATCAATAATGATTCGACAACCAACAAAATGGAACTAATGATTACAATTACTCAATCTCAATTCAATGAAACCAATACCAAGTGGTCAAATTAACACCTTGAAATCAATATCATTAATGATTCCAAGTCCAGCACAATGAAACCAAAGTCCAAGTAAACCTAGAATAGTCATCATGTTTAGAGGAAAGAAACAAAGTCCAAGTAAACCTAGAATAGTCATCCACAAACAAGAATATATAAGTTTACACCTATACTTTTGACTCTTGTTAGACCTACCATGTCCATATATACCAATTCAAATGGCCTCATTGTGAAAACCTACCTTCTTAGGTTTGAAGGGGGATTTTGTTTATTTCCTCTTTTAGCATGCTTCGCAGATAATATCAATCTTAACTTTAAGCTCAGGTATGCCTATCACAAGATCATTCTTAACTACCTTATTTAATTGAGTCATGTTTACATGAGCTAGTCTCCTATGCCATAGCCAACAATTCTCAATGTTACTAATGAAACATTTTTCTTGTATTGATTGATTTAGATCAATAGTGTAACAGTTTCCATCTTTGCTAGCTCTTAATTTTCATTTTAAAGCATCTTCTCCTAGATCTAAATCATTCTTATCAATGATCATGCATTCATTAGAATAAAAAATTATGCAGTTACCCTTGTCAGCTTTTTGGCTCATACTCAGGAGGTTGTAACACAGACCTTCTACAAAAGTATACTTCTTTGACTGTTTGTTCATTTATCTGGTTCACTTCTCAAATTCCAACAATCTTTCCTAACTGGTTTCCTCCAAAGCTTACTTTGCCTCCTTCCTTGTATTCAAGGTGTTTGAACTTTCCTTTGTTATCAGTCATGTATCTCGAGCATCCACTATCTATATGCCATTTATTTCTTCTAGATGCCTTGAGACAAACCTGCATGAAATTTATATAGATTTAGGTACCCAAATCTATTTGAGTCCTTTAAGGTTAGGTGGAACACTTTGGCCTTTTCTGACCAAGTGAGATTGTGACCCTTCAGGAATTTATTTATAAGTTTCTTTTACACCATACTTTCTTGGATAACATGTTGACATGGAATGCCCCTTTCTATTGTAGAAATTACAGGAGCTAAAAGGACTAACATTTTCAGCTGATTTTCTAAAAAATTTGAGATATGGTTTTTCTTTAACTACTTTCTTGGTTTTTGAGATTGCAGGAACAACATTATAGTCAAGACCAATTGATTGCACCATACTTTTATACACTTTTCATAGATAAAATCATTAGATTATTGCATGTTCTTGGGATGATTGCACCTAATTGGTTCATTTCTGACTTTTGCATGCTTTGTTGGAATTTGATCTAGTTGAGGGCAATTTAGGGCATAATTAGCATGATTTATTGTTCAACCTATTTTCAAGAACATTTTGATGCTACCTTAGGTCCATTTTATATGCAGGTCATAGAAGAAAATACCCAAATTAAGGAGCCAAGTTGCAGCGAAGAATTCTGGACAGAGCAGAAGGAGAAAATGAAGGAAGAGGCAGAATCATCTGTACTTCGCCGCAGTGAGGTGACGGCGAACTTAGAGGCCAAAAGCTCCATAATAGATGCTAGCTCGCCGCGGCGAGCCCGCGGCGAACAAACCCAAATTCAACCAGAACCAACGTGGTTTTCTTGAAATTGAAGAGCTCTCCCAGGGTTTCACTCATTTCCTTCATTCCTCACTCAAATCTTCATCCTCCCACTCAATCTCACCTCCATTCTTTCTGATTTTCTTGTTCTTCATCCTTCTACCTTCCATTTCCATCATACTTCTTCTTCTCCCTTCTTCATCCATGGAGGCTGTCATCATGGGTCCGCTTGGGCTCGAGTTTGAAGACATGAGAAGCTAGAATCTTGGTGCTTTGGTGGTGTGAAGGTGGCTTGTGTTAGAATCTTAAGTTTTTGATAAAGACTGACCCCGTAAATAACATAAGCAAATGAGTGCAAGTTACCCTTGATATATACGAGTAAAATCCAATAGGTAACAGATCACCATTGCAAGAGTAAAAGATATATTGCTAGATGAAAGATTCAAAAATAGCAGATGGTAACTAGCAGAACAATAAGAATGAATATCTCTATCGCTAAGTTAATCTCTATAGCTAATAGACAGAGCCATAGCAAGTGAAGACTTAGTAGAAATAAAAAAGCTAATATGTGTATCGTTAAGTCATTTACTATCGCTAGAAGTTCATTGGTCATATGAGTAAATGAATCTAGCAGATAAATGAACTAAGTCTCTAATATAAATGATATCAGCTACCGATAACAGGTTAAGCTATCGACAACAAAAGTGCTCAGATAGCTAGTGCCTAAGAGCAAATGAGTCAGATGAGCTAGCATGGTTGCCAGCGCTAACACGTTTAGCTATCGATAATAGGATGCCTTGAAATACCTCTGAATACTTAGACAATTGTATCCTTAAAGCTAAAGAGCAATCAAGTATCTAGCAAAAAGGGATCGATAGAAGAATGTATGCTGATATGATATAGTTAGAACTCTGAACATTGAGCTAAAAGAATATGCTATCAATAATACTCTTGCCTATTGATAGAGAATGCTTTTAAAATACCTTATATATATTGTCTCTATCTCATTATGCTAACAATCTAAGCTTGCAATAGCAACCTCTGTACATTACATGATTAATTGATCAGCTAACAGTTTAAGTGTAGAACTCACACTATGAAGTTAGCGATAGCAGATCAAGCTAGCACTATTGAAAAAGCTGCCAAAAAGTACAGTTCGTACAAATGCACAGAATGCTAAGTCTATCTCTCTCCTAGCTCATCCTACGCAAGAAGTAGTTGGAGAAAGAGCAGAAAGTTAAGCCTGATGAAGAAACTGCATTTAATGCCAACGGCTAGAAGCTCACAACGACTAAATTCAAATGGCTTCTTGAAGATTGAACGCTAGGGCTGAAACTGAGAAGAGATATAAATACAAAACACAAAGCATTTATTGAAGAGAGACGAAAAACGAGAATATTCAAAAACTCATTCATTGCTCTGTATTTATTGTTTTAGATATTCTATTTGTACTTAAGTGTTTATCAAAATCAGTTCATTAAGTAAACGTATTTATTGAAATCCTCTACTGTTTGAGGTTGTTCTGAAAGCTTGGTGCTTTAGAACAGGGATATTGCCTTACGGGTAGTAAGGGGGAGTGTTTAGAGATTCTAAAACTCTGTAAAGGTTGACAGGTGAACCTGTGCTCGTAAAACCTGTGGTTAGTGGAACCCAACAGAGTGTTGGAGAACTGGACGTAGGCAGTGTTGGCCGAACCAGTGTAAAGTCTATTTTGTCTTAATTATTCATATTTTTAAATAGCACAATTCACCCCCCTCTTGTGCGATTGCCACTTTCATTTGGTATCAGAGCAGGTCTTCTCTGGTTTAGATTCCAACGAATCTGAGAAGCAAAGATCTAAATGGCATCGCTTGAAAACATCCTCCCTGAAGGAAGCTCCATTAATAAGCCTCTTGGTTTTGATGGGAAGCATTATACTTTCTGGAAATTAAAGATGAAGATCTACATCAAAGCCAACGGATACAAGCTCTGGAAAATCATTGAAGAAGGAGACATTGTGCCTAAAGATCCTATGGGCATCCCAAAGACTGAGGATGAATACACAGATGAGGACATTGCTAATCTTGAGTTAAATAGCAAAGTAGTCCTCATGATCCAAAGTGCTCTCAGTCAAACAGAGTTCTTTAGAGTGAGTCACCTTGACTCTGCTAAAGAAATGTGGGAAGCACTACAAATTGCTCATGAAGGAACCTCTGGAGTAAAAGATAGGCGTGTAGAAATGCTAATGGAAGAATTCCACAAGTTTGAAATGGCTGAGGATGAGAAGATAAGAGATCTGAGATCAGATTTACTCATCTCATCAACAATCTTGCTGCTCTGGGGAGGAAAATTACAGAGAAAGAGCAGGTCAACAAAATTCTGAAAGTCCTAAAGGGAGACTGGCTCATGAAAGTCACAGCCATTCAAGAAATGCAAGGAGAATCAACTAAATCCATCACTGCCCTGTTTGGCAGCCTTACTGAATATGAACCAACTCTGATATCTCAAAGGGAAGCTCAAGGAAATCCCAAAAAGAAGTCACTTGCTCTTGCTGCTTCAGAGAAAGATGAAATTGATGATGATGAAGAGCTTGATGAGGAGGACATAGCTCTTATGGCTAGAAAATTTAAAAAGTTCTATAGAAGGAGAGAAAGATTTCAGAGGAGTGGTCCTAGTTTCAAAGACTCTCAGAAAGACAAAACTCCTGTATGCTTTGAATGCAAGAAGCCTGGTCACTTCAGAGCTCAGTGTCCCAGCCTTCAAAGATTAAAGGAGAAGGAGAAAAAGAAGGGCTGTGGGAAAAAGAAGGCTTATGTGTCATCCATCTGGGGTGATAGCTCTGATGAAGAAGGTAGCGATAGCGAGGAATGCGCCAACCTATGCCTAGTTGCTCGTGAAGAGCAAATGATTCTGAGGTATCTGACTCTGAACCTTCTTATTCTGAACTTCAAAGCTTATATGATGAAATGCACATAGAATTAATGAAACTTGCTAAAGAAGTGGTCAGGTTAAGAAGAGAAAACAAAGAATTTCAGAAAAAACTCTTCTCAAAAGGATTCCTCTTCTCTATCAATAGAAAAGGAGCTATCTCAAGCTCCCAGAAAAGAACTATCGATATCTGAGCCTCTATCGATAGCAACTCCTTCAATTTCTGAAAATTGCTCAAATTGTGAAAAATTATTGAAGGAAAAGGAAAAGCTTTCACATGTTTTAGAAACATTTACAAAAGGCTCTGAGACTTTAAAAGTGATTTTGAGTAATCAAAAAGTTTTTGAGACATAACTGGTATTGGCTATGAGCCTAAACAAAAGTTTTCAAAAATTTGGGTTGAGCCCAAGGTGAAGTCATACATGAAATATTTTAGAGAATCTTCTGAAAATTCTTCTCCATATAGCGTTTGCAATTTCTGCAACAAGAAAGGTCATACACAGTCGAATTGTATTCATAGAAAGTATGGTGTTAGTAGCTCTAATAAATGGGTTCCTAAAGGAACTCATGTACCTAAGGTCCCTACACACCTTAAGCACAAGTCTGACCTTAAAGGACCCAAGAAAGTTTGGGTACCTAAATCTGTATAGTATGTGCAGGTGTGCCTGAAAGCATCCAGAAAAGGAAAATGGTATATTGACAGTGGATGCTCTAGGCATATGACCAGAGACAGAGATAAAATCAACAATCTAGTGATGAAGGATGGAGCCAAAGTCAGTTTTGGTGGGAACCAAAGTGGAAAAATCACTGGTGTTGGTGAAGTTGGTCCGGTCAAGGATGTTTACCTAGTAGATGGTCTCTGCCACAATTTGCTGAGTGTTAGCCAAAGCGCAAATCATGGTAACTGGGTAATTTTTGATACAAATGAATATCTTATTATTTATAAAAATGATTTAGATATAAACAAATCTAATCTAAAGTGTAAGATAGAAGCAAATAGAAATGGAAATTTATACACTCTAGATTTATGCCAACAACTTGAAGAAAAATGTTTTATTTCAAATGATGAAAATTGTTGGTTATGGCATAAGAGATTAGCGCATGTGAAATTTACTCAACTAGACAAGCTAGTCAAGAAAGGATTAGTTATAGGAATCCCTAGTTTTAAGACTAAGCATGATTTGATTTGCGAATCCTGTCAAAGAGGTAAACAAACAAAGTCCTCGTTTAAAATCAAGAAACAGTCTCCACTAGTAGGCCATTGGAACTAATTCATATGGATCTAGTTGGGCCAGCAAGAGTGAAAAGTATTGGAGGAAGCCTATACACTCTTGTAGTTGTGGATGACTACTCAAGATTTACTTGGACTATGTTTCTCTCCTCTAAGCATGAAACTTTTGATGCTTTTTGTGTGCTTGCTAAGAAATTGCAGAATGAGAAAAGCGCAAAGATTATAGCCATCAGGACTGATCACGGAGGAGAATTTGAAAATAAAGAGTTCATGGAGCTAAGTGATGAAAATGGAATTGAACACAATTTCTCAGCCCCTCGTACTCCTCAACAAAATGGTGTTGTAGAAAGGAAGAACAGAGTGCTCACTGAAATGGCAAGAAGCATGCTGAACGAGAAACAAGTGCCTCAAATATTTTGGGCAGATGCTATGAGCACAGCTTGCTACATTTCTAACAGAGCCTATATCAGAAAGGGGATGGAAAAGACTCCATATGATCTCTACAAGGGGAGAAAGCCCAATATCAGTCATCTGAGAATCTTCGGATCAAAATGCTATATCCACAACAATGGAAAGGTAAATCTAGGTAAATTCGATCCTAAATCTGATATTGGCATATTTTTAGGCTACTCAAATAGAAGCAAAGCATATAGAGTTTATAATAAAAGAAATCAAACTGTTGAAGAATCTATGCATGTAGTATTTGATGAAACTCCTCCAGAAAAACAACAATCTGTTAATGAGGATGAAGATTTTTCAAAGTTTCTAAAACAGTCACTATCGATAGCACCTCAGCCATCGATAGCGAATACTGAAAATGATCAGCATGACACTAAAGATGATCTAGATGAATCTAATGAACCTCAATCTTCAATTAGACATCTTAAGAATCATCCTCCTGAACAGATTATTGGAGAAATTTCAAAAGGAGTTAAAACAAGAAGGCAACTACAAAATGAAATGGAATTTTCATGCTTTCTTTCTCAAATTGAACCAACCTGTATTGATGAAGCTCTTGCTGAATATGATTGGATAATTGCAATGCAGGAAGAACTTAATCAATTCAAAAGAAATCAAGTTTGGGATTTAGTACCTAGACCAAGAAATTATCCTATTATTGGTACTAAATAGGTTTTCAAAAACAAACTTGATGAAGTTGGACAAATTGTGAAAAATAAAGCCAGATTAGTTGCCAAAGGATATAACCAAGAAGAAGGCATTGATTATGAGGAAACTTTCGCTCTAGTTGCAAGACTTGAAGCAATAAGGATTCTTCTAGCTTTTGCATCCATAAAAAATATTAAGCTTTATCAAATGGATGTTAAGTGTGCTTTTCTTAATGGTTATATTAAGGAAGAAGTATATGTAGAGCAACCTCCTGGTTTTGAAGAAAAGTCTAAGCTTGACCATGTTTTCAAACTTAAACAGGCTCTCTATGGTCTCAAACATGCACCAAGAGCTTGGTATGAGAGACTTAGCACTTTTCTGCTTGACAAAGGATTTTCTAGAGGAAAATCAGATACTACGTTATTTATCATGCACAAAAATAATCACATGCTTATAGTCCAAATTTATGTTGATGACATTATTTTTGGAGCAACTAATGAAAACCTCTGTGAAGATTTTGCTAAGACAATGCAGGGAGAGTTTGAAATGTCCATGATGGGAGAATTAACATTCTTCCTAGGTCTGCAGATAAAGCAAAAGAAGGATGGCATCTTTATATCCCAAACCAAATATTGTAAAGAAATTCTCAACAAATTTGGGATGGATCTATCCAAAGAAGGGGACACTCCCATGAGTACCTCTGCCAAATTAGACGCAGATGCTCCAAGCAAAGAAGTAAATCAATCTCATTATAGAGGAATCATTGGCTCTTTACTTTGTTTAACTGCTAGTAGACCTGACATCCAATTTAGTGTAGGAGTGTGTGCTAGATATCAAGCAAATCCTAAAGAATCTCATTTAACAAATGTAAAAAGGATTTTGCGTTATTTACAAGGGACTCTAGAGCTTGGGTTGTGGTATCCCAAGGGAACTCAAGAGTACCTTCTTGCCTATACTGACTCTGACCATGCAGGTTATAAATCAGATAGAAAAAGCACAAGCGGTCAATGTCAATTTCTTGGTAATTGTTTAATCACTTGGGCAAGTAAGAAGCAAAATTGTGTTTCTCTTTCACCCACAGAGGCAGAATACATTGCAACTGCAAGTTGTTGTACTCAAGTCTTATGGCTTAGGCAACATCTAAGAGATCTGGGTTTGGATTTCTCAGATGTTCCCATTCTCTATGACAACACCAGCACTATAAGCTTGGCAAAGAATCCAACTCAACATTCCAGAACCAAGCATATTGATGTAAGACATCACTTCTTGAGAGATCACATTCAGAAGAAGGATGTCAAGGTGGAATTTATATCAACTCATCTGCAACTTACTGATATATTAACCAAGCCTCTTGAGCCTGATCAATTTTTCTATATCAAAAGAGAGCTAGGAATGGTAAATCCAAATGAATTGTGAATATTTTTATAATCCTTGATATATTCTTTTTGATTATTCATATGAATTATTGCTAACTTAGGCATCGGAGTGCCAAATCTTAAGTTTTTGCAGGACTGACCAATCGATAGTGAGTCACACTATCGCTAGTATAAGCAGAACAGAGCTAAGTTTGAGCTAAGATTGCCATCGCTAGCCTAAAAGATTATCGATAGCAAAGTCAACTATCGATAGATAAAAATGTAGAAGGAGAAAGTGATGAACAAATCACTTGCTCAGCGTGGGACCATGCCTGCTAGCGATAGCTGCTCTTTCTAGCGATAACAAGTCACTTAAAAGACTCAGAATGCGAAACGTCACCAAGTATTTATCATTTATGGTAATTTATGGTAATTTCTGAAATCTATAAAAGTAGGTCATTTGCATTCATTATTCATCTAGATCGTCACTTCATCTTCAAAATTTCTCTGAGAACTCCAGCCTCTCTTCTCTCAAAAACCAAAAACCCTAAACAGGGCCAGAGCCAAAATTCCAAAAATGAGTGATGTTGAGGTACCTCTAGCGATAAACCTTCTTCTCAATCCGCTAGCAAGAGTTCCAAAACCCAGAAAGCTGTGTCATTCTCCAAAGAAATATTTCAAAAGTAAATCCTTTCTGAGTTACCCTACCCAGAAAAATATTTCCAAATTCAAAGCGCCCTCTTCGCAAATCGAAAAACCCTAAGTAGGGCTGTAGTTTTGGTGGATTTGTTCTTCTACAGAGAGCCTGAGGAGACCAAACGACTTGAGGAAGACGAAGTGGCTCCTGTCCAAGATTATTCTGTTGCTGACTTTTCTTTAGATCTGGTTCAGGGGTACTATTAGATCATCTTTGTCTCATAATGATGACAAAAAGGGGGAGAATGGTATAAGCAAAGCAAAAGGGAGATCGAAATCCATGTTGAATCAAAAGCCTATTTCCTGAAACCCTCATTTGCATCATACATTAATAGATAGCTTATGGTTTAGCATTTCCTTCTGCAAAATGTACCTTGTTCTGAATATATTTATATCAGATGCTCTGTACAAGCATTACTATTATTCCAGTCTGATATATGCTTATGTTGATATAAATGATTATGCTCTTAAGATGCGTTAATGAACATATGCTTATGTTTTGTCATCATCAAAAAGGGGGAGAATGTTAGAATCTTAAGTTTTTGATGAAGACTGACCCCGTAAATAACATAAGCAAATGAGTGCAAGTTACCCTTGATTTAAACGAGTAAAATCTAATAGGTAACAGATCACCATTGCAAGAGTGAAAGATATATTGCTAGATGAAAGATTCAAAAATAGCAGATGGTAACTTAGCAGAACAATAAGAATGAATATCTCTATCGCTAAGTTAATCTCTATAGCTAATAGACAGAGCCATAGCAAGTGAAGACTTAGAAATAACAAAGCTAATATAGGTATCGCTAAGTCATTTACTATCGCTAGAAGTTCATTGGTCATATGAGTAAATGAATCCAGCTGATAAATGATCTAAGTCTCTAATATAAATGATATCAGCTAGCGATAACAAGTTAAGCTATCGACAACAAAAGTGCTAAGATAGCTAGTGCCTGAGAGCAAATGAGTCAGATGAGCTAGCATGGTTGCTAGCGCTAACACGTTTAGCTATCGATAATAGGATAGCTTGAAATACCTCTGATTTAACCTTTTCCTTACGCCTTGGGGTTAAAATCACAATAATTACCAAGGATTGTGTAAAGTGGCACAATCCCGGATCGTTTCACTTAAGGAGTCCTTCTAAACTACCTGAGCTAACTAAATGTAATTGAAACAATAAAAGGTATGGGGGTTTGATTTTGAAAATTCATTTAATAAAACTATTGACAATTGCTATTACTTGTTTTTGTAATTTTCTTTTGATTAAAAGGGAGAAAAGAGTTTGGCTTAAAGGAATTTATAAAATGGGCTTTGGTAGTGCTACGGTGGCTCTCACGCTTCATTAAATTGATATTGGGAGTTAAAAGATGCACCAAGTATAATTGAAAAATCCCCAAGCAACCACTAGGGGTCCACTAGCCCTAATTAATGACTAATCAAGCAACCACTTTCTTAGCCATTACTTAGGGTTAGTGTTAAGCTCCACTTGGTGTATGTTGGAACATGATTTTTGAAAACTGATTCCTCGCAAGAATGTGCAACCACAACATTCAATTGGATAAATTAAGCTACACAATCTAGCAACCACTAAAAATCATATAGCATCACACACCCAATAGGAAATTCAAACATAGACATCATTCAATTAACATAACACATTATCCAACACAAATATTCCAATTCAAAGACAATGAAAGAGGAAAAACATGTCTCCAATCCAAATATACAAGAGAAATGCAACCACAAAACTCAATACATAAGGAAAAGAGCATGAGGAAACAAATAACTCCCCTATTTCGCCCATTGAAGCTCAAGCCACCTTCACACCACCAAAAAGCCCAAGTTCTAGCCTCTCATGTCTTCAATTTCGTGCAAAAGAAAGCCCACAGCCACAGCCTCCATGAATGGGGAAGAGTGGAGAAGAAGTGAGGTGGAAATGGAAGGTGGAAGGATGAAGAACAAGAAAAACAGCAAGATTTGAGGTGGAAGTGAGTGGGAATGTGGGGATTTGAGTGAGGATGGAAGAGAATGATGGAAACCCTAGCAGAGGAATGTGTTTTCGAGCTTGGGGGAGGCTTGGCTTATGTTTTTCGGGCATGGGTACCCTTAAAAACCCGCCTGGAACCCTAAAAATCGTGACAGCAAAATTGCTGTCACGAAGAGTTCGCTGCAGTGAGCAAATCTTCTCGCTGCAACCAGGAAGACAGAAAGTTAGCCCAAGCTTCTGTCTTCCTGGCTGCAGCCAGATGCTCGAAAAGGCTATGATCAATTTCTTGCTTTGGCCAGCTTTCTTCTTCATAACTTGCTCTTCCGTGCGGCCTACTTCTTTTATGACCTGCACTAAAAGTACACTCAAGGTAGCATCAAAATGTTCTTGGGAATATGTAAATCAATAAATTATGCTAATTATGACCAAATTGCCCTTGATTAGTATAAACTCCAACAAAGTGTATGAAAGTCAGAATTTATCCTAATTAGGCACAATTACTCCTAGAACATGCAATAATCCAATGATTCTATCAATGAAAAGTGTATAAAAATATGGTGCAATCATTTCCCCCACACTTAAACCTTTGTACTCCTGGACAAAGGGTACAATGCAAAGAAGAATGGTTTTAACCAATCAATAATCTCAAGCTAGCATGAATCATGATCAAGAATATGCAAAGGGAGAATTGGCAAAGCAATTGGATGAAGCAATGGCAAAGAGGACTCTCAAGATAATGGTATTTCACTCTACTCACCTCACGGGGGATTTTTCACTCTAAACTTGCTTAAACAACAATTTGCCATAAGCTTGTAACTACTCTTACATCTCCACCCATGCATACAATCAAGCATGAATCAAAAGGACTTGTAGGGTTGAAATGATGGAAAAGGCAAGATGGATTGCATGTTATGGAAAGGAAAGGTTGAAATGCAATTTAATGTTTCTATTAGGGCACATAGCATATGATAGCATGATTTCAACAATAATGATGCCACATCAAGAAATGCCTTATTCTTCAAACCTTCTTTCTTTCTTTCTTTCTTTTTTCTTCTCCTTTTTTTTATATTTTTTTTTTTTTGCATACTTTTCTATTTGATTTTCTTTCTAATATATACATGGCATTAATAACAAACAAAAGTAGCTCAATCTCAATGCTTCATCATAAAATTAACATTAATGCATTACAACCAAGGCATGGCTCAAAGTGGTTGAACAATGGAAAATGTCATGTTGTAGGCTTGTGTTTGGGAAAAATAGGGTGATGAAAAGAATGCCTAAATCATCTTCATGTATGAATGCAATTCTAGCTTTAACAAAGAGTAGAGACAAGTTCTAGAAATTGAATGATCAAGCAAGCATACACTCTTGAAATGAAAATTAGGCCCAAAAATCTCACAACAAGGTTAACCTCAATTGCTAATTGAACATCCAATTGCAAGGCCAATTAACACAATGCATATGCTTGAATATAACTCATCACTAGCTCTTGAAAATTGAAAGGCTAAAATGCATAATTCTTTGAATTCTTCCCATTGTTCATGAAGCTCATTGGTCAAAAGGGTAGGGTCCAGTCTTGCTCCATGGTTTTCAAAAATTGTTACCACACTAGGTTTTCACAAAATGAGTTTTAAAAATGGGTAGAAAAATGCAACTAGGTCCTCCATTGCAATGAATGCGACCCTCCATCACAATGAAGGACTAAGGAGCAAAATTTACCTTGGTTTTGAAAAAAAAAATTTTGACAAAAATTTTGAAAAATTTCCTCTAATGTGGCAAAACATCATAATATGATAAAATCAATAGATCAAGCAGTAAGACTACCTAGTCCCCTCCCCCACACTTGAAATTTACATTGTCCTCAATGTTAAAATTCACCAAACTATCAATTGACTTATCCCTGGTGAAGAGGAAAGTTGTGAAGTCCAATCGTAAGTTTGGGGCACAACACGTCCCTACACATAAGGGGAGAGAAGAAGAGACAAGTGCAATCAATAGTAGGCATGTTGAAAAACGCAAATCACAGGACAAATGCATATCACAAGTGAAGATGACAAAAAGTTTCAATGGCATAGGGTATTTTATTGAATGAAAAAGTCCTAATTTTCTACTTTCTACTAGGATGCTCCCTCCCCCACACTTGTTCAATGCAATGACAGTAAAATATCAACCAGCCAGTCCAGAATGCATGAAAGTAAACAAGATAAGGAGAAGAAGCAACCTGGCCTCAAGGAGGCTTTACAACTGGTCCATGGTAGAGCTTGAGGAGATGTCCATTTGAAACGAATTCCTTCCCGGTCTCCTCTTCAATGAGCTCCACCATCCCATACTTGTTGACCTTTGTTACTTTGTACGGCCCGAACTAATTGGATGTGAGCTTCCCGTGACCATGGCGGAAGCGGGCTTGGTACATAAGAACTTGGTCTCCAACTTTGAAGCTGCGGTTGAATATCTTGCCATCATGGATCAACTTGGTCTTTTCCTTGTAGAGCCTTGAGCTCTCATATGCCTGAAGGCGCAGTTCATCAAGCTCTTGCAATTGAAGGCATCTTTCATTTCCGGCGGCATCCAACTCCATATTGCATAATTTGACGGCCCAATAGGACTTGTGCTCCAACTCAATTGGCAAATGACAAGCTTTACCAAAAACCAACCGGTATGGAGACATGCCTAAGGGTGTCTTAAATGCTGTCTGGTATGCCCATAATGCATCTTCAAGTCGATCACTCCAATCTTGTCTTGATGGCTTCACAATTTTCTCAAGAATGTGTTTTATATCCCTGTTGGACACTTCTGCTTGGCCATTTGTTTGAGGATGGTATGGGCTAGACACTCTGTGGGACACCCCGTACTTAGCAAGCAAGTTATCAAGAAGCTTGTTGCAAAAGTGGGTTCCTCGATCACTTATGAGACCTCTTGGTACTCCAAATCGACTAAAGATGTTAGACTTGAGAAACTTGGAGACCGTGGGTGCATCATCTTTTCGGGTCGGGATAGCTTCTACCCACCCAGAGACATAGTCTACGGCAAGTAGGATATAAGTAAAACTAAAAGAAGGTGGGAAAGGTCCCATAAAGTCTATCCCCCAAATGTCAAAAATCTCACAAACTAGGATGGGTCGTTGGGGCATCTCATGTCGTTTTGTCACACTCCCCCCAAACTTTTGGCACTTATCACAGGATTTACAAAAGGAATAGGCATCTTTGAAAAGTGTAGGCCAATAAAAACCAGCTTCTAAGACCCTCCTAGCGGTTTTCCTAGAACTATAGTGACAAGCACAAACTATCGAGTGGCAAGCAGAAAGGATGTCTAGGGACTCGGATTCCGGTATGCATCTCCGGATTACTTGATCATTGCACAGTCTCCATAGGTGTGGTTCATACCAAACGTAGTGTTGGGCCTCTCTCTTTAATTTTTGCACCTGAAAAGGAGACATGTCATCCAGGGTGAGGGCACAAACAAGATAATTGACTAAACAAGCATACCAAGGCACCTCAACATCAATTGCATACAAAGTGGAATCCAGAAAATTATCACAAGTTAAGTCAGAAAGATCTACTCCCCTCGTGTTCTCTGGGAGTCTACTCAAGTGGTCGGCTACCAAATTGGCATTGCCGGCGCGATCCTTGATCTGCAAATCAAACTCTTGTAGCAGGAGTGTCCACCGAAGAAGTCTCGGCTTGGAGTGTGGCTTTGTGAATAAAAAATTTATAGCTGCATGGTCAGTATAAATGACAACCACAGAATGGAGCAAGTATTGTCTAAATTTGTCTAATGCAAAGACTATGGCAAAAAGTTCTTTTTCAGTTGTGGTATAATTCCTTTGTGCACAGTCCAAAGTCTTAGATGCATATGCGATGACATGTGGTGTCTTGTTGCTCCTTTGACCTAGCATGGCGCCAACCGCATAGTTGGAAGCATCACATGCCAGTTCAAAGGGCAATGACCAATCGGGAGCAAGAAGAATAGGAGGCTCCAAAAGAGTTTTCTTTAATATTTCAAAAGCCATTTTACACTCATCATCAAAAACAAATTCGACATCTTTTTGCAGCAAATGAGAAAGAGGCAATGCAATTTGGGAAAAACCCTTGATGAAGCGTCGGTAAAAGCCTACATGTCCCAAGAAAGAGCGGAGCTCTTTGATGCAAGTGGGATAAGGCAAGGACGCAATCACCTCGGTCTTAGCTTTATCGACCTCAATGCCTCGGCTAGAGACTAGGTGGCCTAGAACTATGCCATGTGTGACCATAAAATGACACTTTTCATAATTGAGCACCAAATCCTTCTCGACACACCTAGCTAGTACTCTCTCCAAACTATGCAATCAAACATCAAAAGAATCACCAAAAACAGTGAAGTCATCCATGAAAACTTCCAAGCAATCATCAAGCATATCAGAAAAGATGCTCATCATGCAACGTTGGAAGGTGCCCGGCGCATTGCATAAACCAAAGGGCATGCGCCTATAGGCAAAAGTATCGAATGGACAAGTGAAAGTGGTCTTTTCCTGGTCCTCGGGCGCTATAGGAATTTGAAAATACCCCGAATAACCATCTAGAAAACAGTAATGGCTTCTTCCCGCAAGCCGTTCCAACATTTGATCAATAAATGGAAGCGGGAAGTGGTCTTTTCGAGTGGCATCATTCAACTTCCTATAGTCAATACACACGCCAACTATTTTGCACCCTTGTTGGAATAAGTTCATTGCTTTCATTTTTCAAAATAGTGATTCCGGACTGCTTAGGTACCACTTGGACCGGCGAAACCCACTCACTATCCGAGATCGGATATATGATGCCGGCGCTTAGGAGTTTTGTGACCTCCTTTTTGACCACATCCAAAATGAGGGGGTTAAGCCGCCTTTGAGGTTGCCTATGAGGCCTAGAATCCTCTTTAAGTAAAATCCGATGGGTGCAAATAGCGGGGTTCATACCCGGAATATCGGCCAATGTCCAAACCAAAGCCTTGCTATATTTTTACAAAACATCAACCAATTTGACCTCCTCAATTGCACTCAAGGTATTAGAAATAATAACCGGCAATTTATCATTGGGGGCAAGAAAAGCATATTTAAGATTGCTTGGTAAAGGCTTTAATTCCAAAATGGGTGGTTCCAAAACAGAGGGAACAAGAGTAGGAAGAGTTAAAGTGTAAGAAGAACTCCCCTTTGTAGACCCAATTGGAAAAGGTGGACTAGGTTCACTAGACTCTATCACTTGTGCATTAGTCTTCCCAAGAGCCGAATCAACACTTGGTTGATCTATCGCAGCGACTTGCCTTGGGGAAATGTCATCCACAACACCTACATCATAACTTGTAACAAGATCATTCAAATATCTAAGTGTGTGGGAAGAAATCCTAGGTCTAGGATTAGAATCAATGGAAGAGGGTTTAGAAGGTGGCCCTTTTACCACATGGTGATCCGGTCCAAAGAAGGTCAAGTGTGAAGTGGCTTTGGTTGGGGTGAGGGCTATACCCTTTGAGCTCAAATCGCCCAACTCTTGGCTTCCAACCTCAAATTCACATTCTTCAACCAACTTATGACCTGAAACATTAAGAAAACTACCATCCTCCAAAGAAATGTCATCACTCATCAAGGAAATGTTAGTGGAGCTCATATCCAGATTAGCATTATCATTATCAATCAAAGAAAAATCCAAAGGGACAGAAAGTAGACAATCAACTACAAGTGAGTCAAGGTCATACACGTCATCACCTAAGGAAGAAAAAGAATGAACCGAGGGTAGGGAAGAAAAATAAGAGTCATAAGCTTCAAGATCAGATGTGTAATCATATGAATGCAAGCTTAATTCATGCTCTTCAATGGCATCTTCTACAGCAATGTCAATCACACTAACATCTAGAAGAGAATAGTCCTTATGGGGTGTTGCATTGCTTCATACATGTTAAAGCTAATCTTATGTTCTCCCACCTCCATTGTTATCAAACCATTTTTCATATCAATTACCGATCCGGCGGTCCGCATGAAAGGCCTACCAAGAATGATAGTCGATTCACATGGCTCGCTAGCGGTGTCAAGAACATAGAAATCAGCGGGAAAAACTAAGTCTTTAACCTTAACAAGTATATCCTCAATAATGCCTTGTGGATATCGGAGCGTGCGATCGGCCAATTGTAAAATCACACTTGTCTTTTTCAAACCGGTAATGCCTAAAGAAGTGAAAATCGCACTAGGCATCACATTAATGGCCGCTCCTAAATCCAACAATGCATTAGTCACCGTCAAGTTCCCTATCGTGCAAGGGATCATAAATGATCCATGGTCTTTTCACTTGACCGGCAACTGAGGTTTGAACAAAGCCGACACACTAGGGTTCAATTGAATCCTCTCATTTGGTCTAAACTTCCTTTTATTGGTGCACAACTCTTTCAAGAATTTACAATAACTAGGCATAGATTTCACAAGTTGAAAGAAAGGCACATTCACATGCAATTTGCTAAAAAGTTCAAGCATTTCATTTTCAACAACCTCATCATGTTTCTTTTTGCTTCTAAAAGTAAGCTTGAGGAAAAGGGAGTTGAGAGATAGTTACCTCCTTAGTCGGAGGTTTGGCCATGGTATCTTGTGTGCTACACTCTCCTTTCTCATTAATGCTCAACTGCTTTGTGCTCTTTTTCTTCTCTTGAGGTTGTGCCTTAGGATCCTCCACCACTTTCTCTTTTTGAGTAAATGCTCTCCTTTCTTGAAGTTCTCTCTCCTTAGCACTTTCGGATTGCACAAACTTCATTGGGCTTAATGGTGGGCTCCATGTAGGGCTTTCCACTTCAATTTCCTCATCCACCGGTTCATCATCTTCCTCATCACTACTTGCAAAGTGAACCCTTTTCTTGAGTGGGATAGGGTTTAGTGATTTCCCACTTCTCAAATTAATGGCATTCAAGGACTTAGGGTTGATGACTGTGTTGGATGGAGTTGGGCCACTTGTCTTGGCTTGAAGCTCATTGAAAGAGTTGGAGAGCTTCATAACATAGTCCTCCAAATTGGCACTCTTAGTCTCCCATTGGCTCATACGGTTGTCCACCTTCTCAAATCTTGACTCCATACATTGCTTCGTTTCACTTGCCTTAGAGTCAATGAGACCTTCCATATGGCGGAATCCCATAGTGATAGACTTGTTCAACTCTTCAAAGTCATTAGTGGATCTCTCTCTTCTCACGGGAGCTAGTGCTTGGGAAGACTCCCCTTGGAATTGTCTTGGAGGATTTCCATCTTGACGCCAACTAAACTTAGGATTTTGTCTCCACCCCTCATTGTAAGTGTTAGAATAGGGGTCCCATCTTGGATTGTTCCCTTGCCTTTGTTGAAACATTGCATTGCATTCTTCCGGCTTTGAGGGGCAATTGCTTGAAAGGTGCATAGGAGATGCACAATGATCACAAGAGGGAGCCACCAACTCATTTCCTACTGGACTTTGTGGGGAAGGTGGACCAGAGATCTTGTCCAATCTAGAATGGATCGCTTTGAATTCGGCCTCAAACCTCTCCAATTGAGGAATGTGAAGAGAAGTAGATTCAACTCTTTGAAGATTGCGGATTGACCTTCTTGAACCATGTTTCTCCTTGGCCGATGCAAGCTTTCGAACTAAAGGCCATGCTTCTTCCGGTGTATAGTCAATGAAGGATCCACCAGCAGCCGCATCCAACTTGTCTTGGTCTCTTTCTATCAACCCATCATAAAAAGTGTGGGCTAACTGCTCATCCGGAATCTGATGATGTGGACACCTCTTCAAAAGGTCTTGGAACCTTGTCCAATAATCAAAGAGAGACTCATCCGACTCTTGCATGATGGAGTTGATTTCTTTTCTCCTTGCTGATGTTCTTGTGGCAGGATAAAATTTCGCCAAAAAAAGCTTGTTTCAAGTTGCCCCAAGAGGCTAGGGCATCTGGATTGAGAGTGGGTAAGCTCATATACCATTGCTTCGCTTTGCCTTCCAGAGTGAGGTGGAACACTCTCCACATAACATCCTCAACTTCTGCTCTCACTGGTTTCATGGTGTTGCAATGTATGAAAATTTCATCCAAGTGGTCATGTGGTTCATCTTCCTGCAAACCATAAAATTTAGGTAAGGATTGTATCAATAAACCTTTAATTTCATAGTCAGCATTAATGGTGGGAAATGCATTCATGAATGGGTTGTGGTCAATGTTGGTTGTGGTGGCATCCCTAATGGTTCTTCTTCTAGGTTGCTCACCGTCATTAAACACTTGTCCTCCCCCATTACCACCTAGATTTGGCTCTACTTGGACTTCAGGAATATGGTGATCCCCCTCCATTTCTCTAGTATCACTATCAGTTTCTGGATCACTGTCAATGCTTGACTCACAAGAAGATGAGTGTTCAACTATTAAGGATGTAACTGAGGTTCCCTCTTTCTGTGTCTTTCTCAATCTAGTAAGGTGTCTCTCAATTTCTGGGTATTCAGGGTAAAGCTCTTGGTCTCTAGTGTTCCCTCGAGTCATACACAAGGCACAGACAACAAGTGTAGACTAAGGTTCAGACAAAATTGCGCTTGCACAAATTCAAGGAAAAATGGATGAATGATGATGCAAGTAAGTGTGGTATGGAATGTATATGAAATGTGTATGATATGTATGAAGTGTAATAGTATGTGTATTGACTGTGTGGTATGTACGCAAGTATGGAGGTATGGTAAGTCAAGTAATTACAATTCAACCAAGGACAAAGAGTCAGCAATATTTTTGGTATTTTCAAGGAAAATTGGATGCAAAACAAAACAAGCAAATGTAAACTAACCTAAGGATGCAAATAACCTAAACCTAATCCTAATCACTCCTACCCCTAGTCAATAGTTTCAATTGACACTTAGCTAACCTAGGGAGTCAAAAATGACTCCCCGGCAACGGCGCCATTGATTTAACCTTTTCCTTACGCCTTGGGGTTAAAATCACAATAATTACCAAGGATTGTGTAAAGTGGCACAATCCCGGATCGTTTCACTTAAGGAGTCCTTCTAAACTACCTGAGCTAACTAAATGTAATTGAAACAATAAAAGGTATGGGGGTTTGATTTTGAAAATTCATTTAATAAAACTATTGACAATTGCTATTACTTGTTTTTGTAATTTTCTTTTGATTAAAAGGGAGAAAAGAGTTTGGATTAAAGGAATTTATAAAATGGGCTTTGGTAGTGCTACGGTGGCTCTCACGCTTCATTAAATTGATATTGGGAGTTAAAAGATGCACCAAGTATAATTGAAAAATCCCCAAGCAACCACTAGGGATCCACTAGCCCTAATTAATGACTAATCAAGCAACCACTTTCTTAGCCATTACTTAGGGTTAGTGTTAAGCTCCACTTGGTGTGTGTTGGAACATGATTTTTGAAAACTGATTCCTCGCAAGAATGTGCAACCACAACATTCAATTGGATAAATTAAGCTACACAATCTAGCAACCACTAAAAATCATATAGCATCACACACCCAATAGGAAATTCAAACATAGACATCATTCAATTAACATAACACATTATCCAACACAAATATTCCAATTCAAAGACAATGAAAGAGGAAAAACATGTCTCCAATCCAAATATACAAGAGAAATGCAACCACAAAACTCAATACATAAGGAAAAGAGCATGAGGAAACAAATAACTCCCCTATTTCGCCCATTGAAGCTCAAGCCACCTTCACACCACCAAAGAGCCCAAGTTCTAGCCTCTCATGTCTTCAATTTCGTGCAAAAGAAAGCCCACAGCCACAGCCTCCATGAATGGGGAAGAGTGGAGAAGAAGTGAGGTGGAAATGGAAGGTAGAAGGATGAAGAACAAGAAAAACAGCAAGATTTGAGGTGGAAGTGAGTGGGAATGTGGGGATTTGAGTGAGGATGGAAGAGAATGATGGAAACCCTAGCAGAGGAATGTGTTTTCGAGCTTGGGGAAGGCTTGGCTTATGTTTTTCGGGCATGGGTACCCTTAAAAACCCGCCTGGAACCCTAAAAATCGTGACAGCAAAATTGTTGTCACGAAGAGTTCGCTGCAGTGAGCAAATCTTCTCGCTACAACCAGGAAGACAGAAAGTTAGCCCAAGCTTCTGTCTTCCTGGCTGCAGCCAGGAAGTTTCCTGGCTGCAGCCAGATGCTCGAAAAGGCTATGATCAATTTCTTGCTTTGGCCAGCTTTCTTCTTCGTAACTTGCTCTTCCGTGCGGCCTACTTCTTTTATGACCTGCACTAAAAGTACACTCAAGGTAGCATCAAAATGTTCTTGGGAATATGTAAATCAATAAATTATGCTAATTATGACCAAATTGCCCTTGATTAGTATAAACTCCAACAAAGTGTATGAAAGTCAGAATTTATCCTAATTAGGCACAATTACTCCTAGAACATGCAATAATCCAATGATTCTATCAATGAAAAGTGTATAAAAATATGGTGCAATCAACCTCTGAATACTTAGACAATTGTATCCTTAAAGCTAAAGAGCAATCAAGTATCTAGCAAAAAGGGATCGATAGAAGAATGTATGCTGATATGATATAGTTAGAACTCTGAACATTGAGCTAAAAGAATATGCTATCGATAATACTCTTGCCTATTGATAGAGAATGCTTTTAAAATACCTTATATATATTGTCTCTATCTCATTATGCTAACAATCTAAGCTTGCAATAGCAACCTCTGTACATTACATGATTAATTGATCAGCTAACAGCTTAAGTGTAGAACTCACACTATGAAGTTAGCGATAGCAGATCAAGCTAGCACTATTGAAAAAGCTGCCAAAAAGTACAGTTCGTATAGATGCACAGAATGCTATGTCTTTCTCTCTCCTAGCTCATCCTACGCAAGAAGTTGTTGGAGAAAGAGCATAAAGTTAAGCCCGATGAAGAAACTGCATTTAATGCCAACGGCTAGAAGCTCACAACGACTAAATTCAAACGACTTCTTGAAGATTGAACGCTAGGGCTGAAACTGAGAAGAGATATAAATATAGAACTCAAAGCATTTATTGAAGAGAGACGAAAAACAAGAATATTCAAAAACTCATTCATTGCTCTGTATTTATTGTTTTAGATATTCTATTTGTACTTAAGTGTTTATCAAAATCAGTTCATTAAGTAAACATATTTATTGAAATCCTCTACTGTTTGAGGTTGTTCTGAAAGCTTGGTGCTTTAGAACAGGGATATTGCCTTACAGGTAGTAAGGGGGAGTGTTTAGAGATTCTAAAACTCTGTAAAGGTTGACAGGTGAACCTGTGCTCGTAAAACCTGTGGTTAGTGGAACCCAACAGAGTGTTGGAGAACTGGACGTAGGCAGTGTTGGCCGAACCAGTATAAAGTCTATTTTGTCTTAATTATTTATATTTTTAAATAGCACAATTCACCCCCCCCCCCTCTTGTGCGATTGCCACCTTCATTCCTCACTCAAATCTTCATCCCCCCACTCAATCTTACGTCCATTCTTTCTGATTTTCTTGTTCTTCATCCTCTTACCTTCCATTTCCACCATACTTCTTCTTCTCCCTTCTTCATCCATGGAGGCTGTCATCATGGGTCCTCTTGGGCTAGAGTTTTAAGACATGAGAGGCTAGAATCTTGGTGCTTTAGTGGTGTGAAGGTGGTTTGAGCTTCAATGGGCGAAATAGGGGAGTTATTTGTTTCCTCATGTTCTTTTCCTTATGTATTGAGTTTTGTGGTTGCATTTCTCTTGTATATTTGGATTGGAGACATGTTTTTCCTCTTTCATTGTCTTTGAATTGGAATATTTGTGTTGGATATTGAGTTATGTTAATTGAATTATGTCTATGTTTGAATTTCCTATTGGGTCTGTGATGCTATATGATTTTTAGTGGTTGCTAGATTGTGTAGCTTAATTTATCCAATTGAATGTTGTGGTTGCACATTCTCGAGAGGAATAGGTTTTCAAAACTCATGTTCCAACACACACCAAGTGAAGCTTAACACTAACCCTAAGTAATGGCTAAGAAAGTGGTTGCTTGATTAGTCATTAATTAGGGCTAGTGGACCCCTAGTGGTTGCTTGGGGATTTTTCAATTATACTTGGTGCATCTTTTAACTCCCAATATCAATTTAATGAAGCGTGAGAGCCACCGTAGCACTACAAAAGCCCATTTTATAAATTCCCTTAATCCAAACCCTTTTCTCCCTTTTAATCAAAAGAAAATTACAAAAACAAGTAATAGCAATTGTCAATAGTTTTATTTAATGAATTTTCAAAATCAAACCCCCATACCTTTTATTGTTTCAATTACATTTAGTTAGCTCAGGTAGTTTAGAAGGACTCCTCAAGTGAAACGATCCGGGATTGTGCCACTTTACACAATCCTTGGTAATTATTGTGATTTTAACCCCAAGGCGTAAGGAAAATGTTTAAATCACCAATATTATCTATATATGCTCTTTGATTGGTAAGCATTACTTGAAAAGCCTCACTCCCTTTTGTAAATTTTTTGAAAGCTTTTCATTTTCAAGGGTGAGCTTTTCATAGTTTTTGCATTCAAAAGTTTTAGCCTTTTCCTTATATTCTATGTTTCCTTTTCTCAAGAAAACCATCTCTTTAGCAATTTTCCCAAACTCAATATGTAAAGCATTGTAAGCATCTTGAAGTTCATGAAAGGATGGTTCAGACAGAGTTACCTAAGTGTCTGGTTCTTCTTACCCTACCAGACATAACTTGGTTGTTTCCTCTGATTCACTTACTTCCTCATCTGAACTATCACCCCATATTGATGACACGTAGGCTTTCTTCTTCCCAGCATATTTCTCTTTCTTTTTCTCCTTATATTTCTGCCTTTGGACACTAGGACAAACAAATTTAAACTCTCCAAGTTTCTTGCATTCATAGCATACTGGAGCAACATTTTTCTGAGAGTCCTTCTTAGTAAAACTGGGACCTTCTTTCTAAAATCTTCTTCCACCTCCTTTGAAGAATCTTTTGAATCTTCTCACTATTAGACCCATTTCCTCATCATCCAGATCTCCTTATTCTTCATCATCCTCTTCTTCTCTTGAAGCAGCAAGAGCTAAGGTCTTTTTCTTCTTATCTCCTCCAGCTAGCTCCTGTTTGTACTTTATCTTGCTCTCATACTCAGCCAGACTTCCAAACAGGGAGGTGACTAAACTCATGGATTCTCTATGAATTTCCTGAATAGCTGTAGCTTTGTCTTGCCATACATTAGTGAGGATGTTCAGGATTTTGGTGACTTGTTCTTCCTAAGAGAGAATTTTCCCAAGAGCTACAAGATGGTTGATGAGATGAGTAAATCTTATTTCCAGCTCTCTGATGGTTTCTCCGTGCTTCATTCTGAATAAATGATATTTAGCTGTTAGTTGATTGATTCTTCTGCCCTCTACTCCTTCTATTCCTTCATGGGCTACTTCAAGAGCATCCCACATTTCTTTAGCAGTTTGATTAAAGATTCTAAAATACTCCTTTTGACTTAAGGTGCTCTGAATCATTAGAATTGCTTTGTTGTTCAGCTCCTAGTGCTCTATGTCAGCGTTGGTGTATTCCCCAAGTTTCTTCTTAACCAATACCCTATTCTCTGCTTCATGGGTATGTAATCTCTATTCTCTATCACTTGCCACAGTCTATAGCCACTTGTCTTAATGAAGATTTTCATCTTCATCCTCCAATAGGCGTATTACTCTCTATTGAAGCCAGAGGGCTTTGTGATAGAACTTACTTTGGGTAGCATGTATTTGTTCAGTCTTTCCATGGATCTTTTCTTCTCTGATCGTTGGATCACTTGATTGAGAAGCCTTTGTTAGAATAATAGGTTTTGATGATAACCAAACATATCTTAGGCATAAGGTAAGTGAGTGATAAGTGTTTGGAATGATATGTCTTAGGTATGCATAGATAGCCCATTTAATCAGAGATAGATTCCAAGTCAAGTCATTTTGTCTAATCGATTAGAGTTCAGTTTAAGTTGTCGCCTAATCGATTAGAGACCCCTGTAATCGATGAGAGATCTTAGCCTTTCGATTAGGAGAAGTTGATGTAATCGATTAGGCTCGCCTGATCGATTAGAGGACCATTGCCTAATCGATCAGAGTCTTATAATCGATCAGAGAAGTTGGTATGTGTAATCGATCAGAGCCATGTAATCGATTAGAAGAGTTGTGAGTGATCTGAATGTAATCGATCAGAGGTAAGTAATCGATTAGAGGAAGTTTAAGTGTAATCGATTAGTCTTGCTTAATCGATCAGGCGTCCCTGTAATCGATTAGGCACATGAATTTCTAATCTATTGTTGAGTGATGCAGGTCCTAATCTATACATAATCGATATGTAATCGATCAGCCACCAAGCCCTGTAATCGATCAGAGGCTGTAATCTGAGTGGCGATGGGAATTATTCAAATTCAATGGCTAAAGCTATTTTAGGCTTTCCAAGTACAGAGTGCTCAGACCTACTTAAGGAAGTTTACGTTGGACACAAAATCTGAGCAATATAGCCGTTGGAACTCACCTACTTCCTCCAGCGATAGATAAAGAAAGATGAACAAAAAGCAAAGGAAGTACAATGGAGTAAATGCAACACAGGCTACATTCTCAACACTCCTCATCCGATTAAGATCTCTCTCTCTCTCTGAACAACTCTCAACGGTCATATTTATTACACAAGCTTCAGAGTGAAGAGTATAAAAGCATTGAGAAGCAGTTGGTTGAATCAATTGATTACTTCATTAAAGATCTTGTATCTACTGCATTCAATTCTCTCAACAATCACTGTTCTCAAATTCTTAAGTGTGTAACACAATCCGTTCAATATAGTGAACAATTTCTCTACACTTGTATTTATTATCCGAGTAAGGATTACTCTTAAGATAGTGGGATCTTAAGGGTAGGGTGTAATCTTACAAAGTGTAAGGGGGAGTGATTAGTAAGGAGGTGAGCTCTTGCTGTCACTTGTAAAGGCTGTCAAGAGCCCGTTTAAATCTTGAAAAGCTAGTGGAACCCAACTGTCAAGTTAGAGAACTGGACGTAGGCCAAAAGTTGGGCTGAACCAGTATAAACTGTATTGTTCATTAAAGTTTTTTTTTAAAGCACAATTCACCCCCCCTCTTGTGCATTTCCTGCCTGTTACATTTGGTATCAGAGCCAGGTCTTCTCAGATTCATCTGATCCCACGATCAGGAGAAGCAAAGATCTATCATGGCAGGATATGAGAATGTTCTCCCTGAAGGCAGTTCAATCAACAAACCTCCTGGATTCAATGGTGAGCATTATACTTTCTGGAAGATGAAGATGAAGGTTTTCATCAAATCATCAGGTTATGATCTCTGGAGGATAGTTGAAGAAGGAGACATCGTTCCTATGAAAACAGAAAATGGAGTTCAAGTGCCTAAACTCCATCAGGAATTAACGAGTGATGACAAGGATGATCTGGAACTCAATAGCAAGGCAGTCTTGATTCTTCAAAATGCCCTAAGTCAAAAAGAATATTTCAGGGTCTGTCATCTAGAGACAGCAAAAGAAATGTGGGATGCCCTAGCAGTTGCTCATGAAGGGACCAGTGGAGTAAAAACTAGAAGAGTGGAACAACTTATCACTGACTTTCATTTGTTCAAAATGGAAGAAGGGGAACCAATAAGGGACCTGGAAATTAGATTCACTCATCTGATCAACAATCTCACAGCTCTTGGAAGGAGGATCTCTGAGGCAGAACAAGTCTCCAAAATCTTAAAGATTCTAACTCCTGAATGGCAGATGAAGGCTACTGCAATCCAAGAAATGAGAGGAGAATCTATGAGCTCTATCACTTCTCTGTTTGGAAGCCTGGCTGAATATGAAACAACCATCAAGGTTCAAAGAGAGCTCTATGGAGATAAAAAGAAAAAGAATCTGGCACTAACTGTCTCTACAAAGGATGATGAGGATGAGGAAGAAGATGAAGAACTGGACGATGATGAAATGGCCTTTATGGTCAGAAAGTTTAGGAAATTCTTCAGAAATAAAGGAAGATTCCAGAGAGGTGGCTCAAGCAACTTCAGAAAAGATTCACTGAAAAATGTTCCTGTATGCTATGAATGTAAGAAGCCTGGACACTTCAAATCAGAATGTCCAAGCCTCCAAAGATTCAAGGAGAAGGAGAAAAAGAAAGAAAAATTTCAAGGCAAAAAGAAAGCCTATGTTTCATCTATATGGGGGGACAGCTCTGATGAGGAAGCCAGTGAAGCAGAGGAAGCTGCCAACCTGTGTCTAGTAGCACGAGAAGATTCTTCCAATAATGAGGTATATCCTGATGATCTATCTTTCCAAGAACTTCAAGATGCATATGATGACTTACATATTGAATTTGAAAGATTGGCTATGGCATAAAAGGGATTTGGTTATTGGGATTCCAAATATGAAAGTTAAATCTGATTTAGTGTGTGAAGCATGCCAAAAGGGGAAACAAACAAAGTCTTCTTTTAAACCTAAGAAGGAAGTCACCACAACTAGACCTTTGGAACTAATCCATATGGACCTAGTTGGACCAGCAAGAGTGAAGAGTCTAGGAGGAAGCCTGTACACCCTTGTGATTGTGGATGACTATTCTAGGTTCACTTGGACTATGTTTCTTTCCTCCAAAAATGAAACCTTTGATGCCTTTTATGTGTTTGCTAAGAAAGTGCAGAATGAAAAAGACAAGAAAATCAGCTCAATCAGGACTGATCATGGAGGAGAGTTCGAGAACCAAGATTTTCTAGAGCTTTGCAAAGAAAATGGAATTAATCATAATTTCTCAGCTCCTAGAACTCCTCAACAGAATGGAGTAGTTGAAAGAAAGAATAGGGTACTCACTGAGATGGCCAGAACAATGCTGAATGGAAAAGAAGTATCTCAGGTATTCTGGGCAGATGCAATGAATACTGCATGCTATATATCAAACAGAGCCTACATTCGGAAGGAAATGGATAAAACTCCATACGAGCTTTACAAAGGAAGAAAGCCAAATGTAAGCCATCTTAAGGTATTTGGTTCAAAATGTTTCATCCACAATAATGGGAAGGTAAATTTAGGTAAATTCAAAGCCAAGTCTGACTCTGGAATTTTCATTGGTTATTCTAGTAGAAGTAAGGCTTATAGAGTTTTCAACAAAAGAACTTCTACTGTTGAAGAGTCAGTTCATGTAGTCTTTGATGAAACTGATTCTGAACAGAATATTTCTTTAGAAGATGAATCAACCTTTCAAAAGAAAGTTAAAAATTCTACTCAGTCATTAACTCCACCAGATGAGTCTCACGAAGAGAGACAAGAAGATGATCCACATGATGCACCAGCTGGACCATCAGCATGGAAACATCACAGGGATCATCCACCTGAGCAAATCATTGGTGAGGTTAATGAAGGAGTTAGAACCAGGCATCAAACTCAAAATGCAATACATTTCTCTGCATTTATTTCTGAAATTGAACCTACTTGCATTGAAGAAGCTTTAGAAGATTGTGATTGGATAACTGCAATGCAAGAAGAACTCAATCAATTTGAAAGAAGTCAAGTTTGGGATTTAGTTCCAAGGCCCTCAAATTATCCTATTATTGGAACTAAATGGGTTTTCAAAAACAAACTTGATGAATATGGGACTGTTGTCAGAAATAAAGCAAGACTTGTGGCTAAAGGATATAACCAAGAAGAAGGTATTGATTATGAGGAGACTTTTGCTCCAGTTGCAAGATTGGAAGCAATAAGACTGTTATTAGCCTTTGCATCCCTCAAAAATTTTAAACTTTATCAAATGGATGTAAAAAGTGCCTTTCTTAATGGTTATATCATGGAAGAAGTATATGTTGAACAACCTCCTGGTTTTGAAATTGCCACTAAACCAGATCATGTTTATAAACTTAAAAAGGCCTTATATGGACTTAAACAGGCACCAAGAGCCTGGTATGAAAGGTTGAGCAATTTTCTGTTAGAAAAAGGTTTTTCAAGAGGAAAAGTTGATACCACTCTATTTATTTTACACAAAAAGAAAAGCATGCTTGTTGTACAAATTTATGTAGATGACATTATTTTTGGTGCTATTGATGGATCTCTCTGTGAGGAATTTTCAAAGATTATGCAGGGAGAATTCGAGATGTCAATGATGGGGGAACTCAACTTCTTTCTAGGTCTTCAGATTAAACAAAGAAAGGATGGAATTTTCATTTCTCAATCAAAGTATGTGAAGGAAATCTTGAAGAAATTTGGAATGGATTTATCAAAGGAAGAAGATACTCCTATGAGCTCCTCAGTAGTGATGGATGCTGATGTAGAAGGGAAGGACTTCAATAAATCAACATATAGAGGTCTAATTGGCTCCCTCTTATATCTAACTGCCAGCAGACCAGATATTCAATTCAGTGTAGGAGTATGTGCCAGATATCAAGCTAATCCTAAAGAAATGCATCACACATGTGTTAAGAGAGTCTTGAGGTATCTGGTGGGAACTCAGGAGCTGGGGCTGTGGTATCCAAAAGGAACTCAGGAATATTTAATGGCTTACTCAGACTCAGATCATGCTGGGTACAAAACTGATAGAAAGAGTACCAGTGGTCAATGTGCATATCTTGGGGGATCCTTAGTCTCTTGGGCAAGCAAGAAACAAACATGTGTTTCTCTATCCTCTACTGAAGCTGAGTATATTGCTGTTGCAACCTGTTGTACTCAAGTTCTATGGCTCAAGCATCAATTGAGGGATCTAGGTATGGAGTTTCCAGAAGCTCCAATCCTCTGTGACAATACAAGCACTATTAGTCTAGCCAAAAATCCTGTACATCACACAAGAACAAAGCACATTGATGTAAGGCATCATTTCATCAGAGATCATGTGCAAAAGAAGGATGTCAGAGTGGAATTTATCTCAACACACTTGCAGCTGGCTGACATTTTCACCAAACCTCTAGCAACTGAGCCATTTATGTTTATCAGAAGAGAATTGGGAATGGTAAATCCCAATGAATTGTAAGTTATTTTAGTTATCAAAATTATTTCAATCTAAGGATGTTTTGATGATATTACACTAACTTAGGCATCGGAGTGTCAGATCAAAATTTATGCAGGACTTAGAGGCTCAGAATAGAAAATCCATCGCCTAATCGATCAGGTAAGCCTGATCGATCACAGGACACTCCCTGTAATCGATTAAGCATCGATTAGGCTGAAATGAAGCATCGATTAGGGAAAGGCGCATAATCGATCAGAACTGTCTGATCGATCACAAGGAAGGATTAATCGATTGGGCATCGATTACTCAGCGTGGACCTATCGATCACAACAACCCCTAATCGATTGGGCGCATCTCATCAATCAGAGACAACACTCTGTAATCGATTACGCGACATCTGTAATCGATTAGGCGTCAACGGTAACATTTGTAACGTACACTTTATCTGACAGTTACTTACTTTTCTAAGCACACCCACTCTTATATACTTGACATATGTCACTGTAGCATCATTTCGCACTTTATTGCATTTTGTTTCTTCTTCATCTCCTCATCCTTCATCAAATCTTAACGTTCGAATCATCAAATCTCTCTGTAACCATCGTAACTGTACCCACTACTCGAATCATCATCAGCCATAACTCTCCCTCACCAGTTACAACCCTTCGAATCACCAATCATAATCCTTGAGCCCTCTACATAAACTCTTCCCATGGCACCCAAAATGCGTATTCCAAAGAACATCAGAGCCCAAGTCGTTTCTGATACAGTACCATTACCTGAAGGAGATCCTGCATTGACCTATAGACCTTCATCACCCCCTTCAAATTCACCACCCTCCACCTCTCAACCAACCTCTCAAATGGCCAAAACTCGTGGTACTTCATCCAAGTCTCCAGCCAAAAGCCCTTCCACAGTCAGAGTCAGAGAACTCATTTCTGGTGACACAATGGTTCCCATCGACTCCTCCTATGCCCAAGGTCCTATTGAAGATGCCTCAGAAGATATTCAGAAAAGGTCCATACAGCAAAGATGTGGGTTTGTGGATATTGAGTATCTTGACAAAAATGGCTATCCTGTCAAAGAATGGCTGCAACCTTATGCGACATGGCTGGGTATTAAAAATCATTATAATGAGCGAGTCATAAAGGCCTTCTACTCAAACTTGAAGATTTCTGTTACGGAAGCAGAAGGCAAAACCTCAGATATCAAGATTTCTTCTCAAGTCAGGGGTAAGAAGTTTTCTTTCACTTGGAAGGATCTGAACAAGTGGCTTCACATGGATGGGATTAATATGGCAGAGTACAACACATGGCAAACAAGGGAAAAGTTTTCTGATGAGCAACTCAGGCAGATTTATCAACCTACAAGTCCTATTGAGGGAAATCTCAAGCCTGTCCAATTACCTCCTGCCTACAGAGTTCTGCATTATGCTTACTCCAGGTGTATGGTCAACAAGGCTGGCAACTTCACACTTATCCTGGATATAGACAATCCTATCTTGCCCATGTTGATCAACAAAATTCCCATCAACCCTGGACAAGTCATCTGTGAGGAATTCTTGAGGTTCCAAAAGACAAAGTCTGTTAAGACTCCTCTGCCTTTTGCATCTCTTATTTCATTTATTCTGTGCAACAATCAAATTTTTTGGTTGGAAGAAGAGCACAACAAGCAGCCTCCCAAGTGTGATCTGACCACTCTCAAGAAGATGGGGTTGCAACCTTTTGGGCAGAGTTCCATCCCCTCTAAGCCTCTACCAGATATTGAAATTGAAGAGGAACCCCCTACAGAAGAAGGACTTGAACCAGGGGAAATCCCTGGCCCTCATCCTAATCAAGAGCCTCTGATTCAGGAAGAAGCAGCACCTGCTTCTCCTGCCAACTTTATTGATCAAGTGGTGGAAAGGGTCTCTGCCAGAATAGTAGAAGAAATGGCCCTCGAGCATCAAGCCATGGAGGACAGATTATTGCACAGATTGGTGGCAGCTCTCAATGATTCAGTTGTCAAGTCTGTGAAGGAAAGCACCATGACCATCTTCAATGGGTATGATGCTGTGGTAAATATGCACAAGTTTTTACACAACAGACTTGCTGGACTGGAAGAGATTCTCAGGGAAAAGTATCAAGCCAATATTCCTGGCCCTCCTCTGTCACCCTTTGATGGTTATGCCCCACATCAGGTATCACCCATTCATTACTCACCTTCACAATCTCATCCCTCTTCTCCACATCTCCACACTCAACCCTCTCCAAAAACCACTCCTCCTCCTTCCAAACCTTCCTCACCCTCACAGAAACCCTCCTCCAGTTCCTCAGATCATCCAGACTTCCCACCTTCTCCTATCCACATATTGACCACTGCCTCTCATCCCACACCCTCTCAACCACACTCTCCTTCCCCTAAACCAGAAATAGCCAAAACTTATACCAGAAAAGGCAAAGCTCCTTCACTAGAAACCCCCCCTCCTTTTGATGATGCCAAAAAGGGGGAGAAGATATTCAGTGTGCCAACCCCTGGGGAAAGCAGCCAGGTTCAAGAAAAGGCTGAGGAAGCTGCCTCCATCCTCTCAGCTATAGCTTCTGAGATCCCTCAGATGTCTCAAGTTCCTGAGGATGTACCCATGAGTCAGACACTCGAGGAAATTCATGAGCTTGCAGAAGCCATTAAGCTAAGCATGGCAGAAGAAGAGGTTGTGGGAGAAGAAGCCACAGAGTCTGAAACTGAGGCCACTGTCAATATCCCTCCAGAAAATGCTGAAAATGTGATAGAAGAAAATCTGGGAATGGCCATGGTTTTGTATAAAGGGGAACCTAAACCCATTGACATTGATTTGGTGCCTCATTATCTTCATAAGGCAGATGTACTGCACCAGCAAGTGGAGGAATTAGAACAAACCTTGGCTGAAAGTCAGAAAGAAAGAGAAGTCAGAGATACAGCTAGGAATTTGAGTCAGAAAAATCAAGAGAAAGAATCCCCTCAGCCTCTATTTCCAAAATGGGGAGTCAGAAGGACCTACACATATGGGGATCCAGTCAAGCCTGCTCAGAAGGACCCCATTCAGACTACTTCAGAATTTTTGAAGTCTGACAAGGAGGAAGAAGGCCCAGAGGCTCAGTCAAAACCTAAAAAGCAAAGGATCAAATTGACTGCCTCTAAGCCTGCACCTAGGGTTGCTCCTGCAACAAGAAAGAGCACCAGAGCAACCAAAGGAATTGTTATTGAAGAACCTAAGGTTGTCTCCAAGCCTGCAGCTAAGAGAAAGGCAGCACCAAAAGGGAAGGGAAAGGCAGCAAAGCCTCCTCAGAAGAAACAAAAGAGACCATCCAAATTGGATATGCTTCTGTCCTTAGTGCCTCCTCCTCCTCCCAAGAAGAAGAAGGTTCCTGCTAAGAAGAAGAAGGAAGAAGTCGTTTTGGAATCTGAGTCTTCCTATGACTCTGGTCGAATTAGCAGTGAATCAGGGGACTATGATCTTGACACATCAAACTGGAAGGATGACACTGACTCTGACTAATCCATACTCCCTGCAACACCAAAAACCCTTTCACATGCATCATTCATATTTTGCTCATTTTATATTTTTTTTTGTTTAGTTCCATGAGTAAAGACAATGCCAGTATCCTTGTGATATCTGAATTATTGTTTCATATATATATCAGTTGTCTGCTTGTTGATCTCTATATGTATTCTGTTATTGCAATTATTTCTAATGTTTTGTCATCATCAAAAAGGGGGAGAATGTTAGAATAATAGGTTTTGATGATAACCAAACATATCTTAGGCATAAGGTAAGTGAGTGATAAGTGTTTGGAATGATATGTCTTAGGTATGCATAGATAGCCCATTTAATCAGAGATAGATTCCAAGTCAAGTCATTTTGTCTAATCGATTAGAGTTCAGTTTAAGTTGTCGCCTAATCGATTAGAGACCCCTGTAATCGATGAGAGATCTTAGCCTTTCGATTAGGAGAAGTTGATGTAATCGATTAGGCTCGCCTGATCGATTAGAGGACCATTGCCTAATCGATCAGAGTCTTATAATCGATCAGAGAAGTTGGTATGTGTAATCGATCAGAGCCATGTAATCGATTAGAAGAGTTGTGAGTGATCTGAATGTAATCGATCAGAGGTAAGTAATCGATTAGAGGAAGTTTAAGTGTAATCGATTAGTCTTGCTTAATCGATCAGGCGTCCCTGTAATCGATTAGGCACATGAATTTCTAATCTATTGTTGAGTGATGCAGGTCCTAATCTATACATAATCGATATGTAATCGATCAGCCACCAAGCCCTGTAATCGATCAGAGGCTGTAATCTGAGTGGCGATGGGAATTATTCAAATTCAATGGCTAAAGCTATTTTAGGCTTTCCAAGTACAGAGTGCTCAGACCTACTTAAGGAAGTTTACGTTGGACACAAAATCTGAGCAATATAGCCGTTGGAACTCACCTACTTCCTCCAGCGATAGATAAAGAAAGATGAACAAAAAGCAAAGGAAGTACAATGGAGTAAATGCAACACAGGCTACATTCTCAACACTCCTCATCCGATTAAGATCTCTCTCTCTCTCTGAACAACTCTCAACAGTCATATTTATTACACAAGCTTCAGAGTGAAGAGTATAAAAGCATTGAGAAGCAGTTGGTTGAATCAATTGATTACTTCATTAAAGATCTTGTATCTACTGCATTCAATTCTCTCAACAATCACTGTTCTCAAATTCTTAAGTGTGTAACACAATCCGTTCAATATAGTGAACAATTTCTCTACACTTGTATTTATTATCCGAGTAAGGATTACTCTTAAGATAGTGGGATCTTAAGGGTAGGGTGTAATCTTACAAAGTGTAAGGGGGAGTGATTAGTAAGGAGGTGAGCTCTTGCTGTCACTTGTAAAGGCTGTCAAGAGCCCGTTTAAATCTTGAAAAGCTAGTGGAACCCAACTGTCAAGTTGGAGAACTGGACGTAGGCCAAAAGTTGGGCTGAACCAGTATAAACTGTATTGTTCATTAAAGTTTTTTTTTAAAGCACAATTCACCCCCCCCCCCTCTTGTGCATTTCCTGCCTGTTACAGCCTTGCTTTGATACCAAATGAAAATTGTAAGAAAATACACAAGAGGGGGGTAAATTGTGTGTCTTAAAAGTTTGAAAGAACTAAGGACAAACACACTCTTGACCTACATCAAATTCTCCAACCAAGTTAGGTTTTACTAGTGAATCAGGATTAAACCATATTCCTGCAGACCTTTACACCACAGAGAATTTTTTTCAGTAAGATATCACTATCTCACCAAATTCTCATCTCACCAAATTCTCTCCTCCTTACACTTTGCAATATTACAATCCTTTCCTTTAGGATCCCACTATTCAAAAAAATCCCATAAAGAAAATGATTATAGATCACAAGCTTGCTCACTCACTCATTTGAGCTGATAAAATTTACAATTTGAAGGACTGATGAGAAAACTCAGAAACCTGAATTGATTGCAGTAGGAATTGGTAATTAGATAGTACTTAATTCTCTGCCAACCAAGTTTAGGCTTCAATTACTTTTATACTTCCTTTGAGAAACATCCTGTTGCTGAGTCTGTTATAGCTGTTGTAAGACCATTGTATGAGATGAATTCTGGAGGTTGATGAAGCATTGATCAGTAGCAATTAATGGTCCACAGTAGTGTTAGAGTAGATTTAGTGTTAAGTTATTCCTTCTCTCTTGCCAGGTTAAGTTATCTTGTTCAGTGAAGTACAAACAGCTCTCTGCTTTTATGTTGAGGTTGGCTCCTGTGTCCAACATAAACGTCGTGAAATAGCACATGTAAACTCTTCCAAATATAAAGTTATTAAGACATGAGAAGAGCAATAGATTTTGAAATTCTTTTATGTCAATCAATGGCTCAGTGTGTCAATCGATTGCTAGCTTCGCTTATCAATCAATTGCCATTAAATTGGTCCTACAATCACTTGATGGAAATGTTAATTATCAAATAAATTCAAAGTATGTCAATCAATTACTTGATTTTCCAATCGATTGCTTTCTATTAATTGATTGCACAGCAACCTATCGATGTCTTTCAGTTTACTTCAAAATCAAGTATCAATTGATTGCTCATCGATTGTTGCTACTAATCAATTGTTTTTCTTTCCATTGATTATTCTATTGTTTGATAGCTTTGAAAACTTCAATCGATGTACTTAGCTAACAATCGATTTATCCATTAGTTTATCGATTGAAATTGGATCGATTGCTGAGTCACAACTTCAATAGATTGGCACTAAGGGCTATTGATTGCTCTTTAACTTAGTTTAGAAAAACTTGTTTCAAAACATTTTTCTAAGTTAAGTTGCCATAATTTTTATAGCCTAAGTCATGTTTAGTTATCATCAAAATTTGTTGAATTTCAAGAAAGTCTACATGAACTACTCATCAATGAAGATATAGGGGAAATAGACCGCATGCACTCCTCAGTCTCCCATGTCACCTCCTAACCCCTCCAGAACACCTTGACCAACTGTATGGTCTTGTTCCTCAATTGCTTATCTTTAACATCTAAGATTTGCTCAAACTTCGCCTGATAGGTCAAGGTCTCACCCAACTCGACCTCCTCAGGCTCAACCACATGAGAAGGACCCGGATGATACCTCTTCAAATGGGACACATGGAGCACATCATGTAGATCAGAAAATTGTGGGGATAATGTAACCCGATAGGCAACTGAACTGACTCTCTTGATAATATCAATAAGATACACAAACCTCAGTGTGACCTTTTTAGCTTGGATTGGCCATCCAATGCCAGTCGTCAGAGAAACCTAAAGAAACACATGAACACCTACACTGAACTCTAGCTGCCTACTCCGCTTATCCGCATAACTCTTTTGCCGACCATGGGCAGTCATCAATTTTTTGTCTGATCATCTCAATCTTCTCAGTCATCTGATCCATAATATCCAGCCCAATGATGGTCCTCTCACTAGCTCGGTCCAAACAGATAGGTGATTGGCACTTCATGCCATACAACGCCTCATATGGAATCATTTGAATGCTAGCATGATAACTATTGTTATAGCAAATTTTGCCAACGGAAGATGCCTATCCCAACTTCCTGGAAACTCAATAGCGTAAGCCCAAAGCATATCCGACAAAGTTTGAATCATCCTCTCAGTTTGACCATTTACCCTTATGATTTTCATGATCTTCCATTAATGCTCATAAGAAAAAATATCCTCTCATGTTTCATAATTGAATGATAAATTAATTAATAATAAAAACAATTTCTATATTATTTTGAACATGGGATACTGGTCTTGTTCCACTAATGCACGTGAGAACAAATTAAAAAAAAAAAAAAAAACAACTCACTAATTTGAGATACAAATCATAAATAAATTAAAAATTAAATTAATGAATATGTTTGCCTGATTATATTTTATATTCCATTAATGTCCATAATGAAAAATAAAAATAAAAAGCTCACTCGTTTGAGATACAAATGATAAATTAATTAAAAATAAAAAATTGACTATTTTTTGCTCTTATTATTTTTATTCCATTAATATTCATGAGAGAGATTAAAAATAAGCTTCTCACGGAAGACAAATCAATTTAAAACTAAACTTTTTTTTTAACTTTTTTTCCCTCATGATTGTTGTGGCATTCCATTAATACACATGAAAATAAATAAAATAAAACTCGCCAACTCTTTTTGACATGGATGAGAAAATAAAAGATATTTTTGTATTTTCCCTTGATAGTTTTTGATATTTCATTCATACCCAAGGGAATGAATGTTTACATTAATTTATTTTTGCTTTTAATGTTTAATATAATTTATATAACTTAAAAATAAAAAATATATACCAATACATAACGGTAGAATTGTAAATTGATTGTCACCGCTCTATTCCATTCTGGAACCAAACAAGGGATCCTTCCCCTTTCCTCCCCTCAAACCAAGCACACCCTTGGAAATGACATATTGGCAATTTTACAGCACTTTCTGGGTAGACTTGGAAGACTCTGAGATTATTTATGGCCACTATAGCACCAATCCTTTCTGTTCATAGGCGATTCTGAGAGATTTTAATGGCCATGGCTGCTACCTTAGCATCAAACATCTTTTTCGTCTTTGTGTATTTTCTACTTGAAACAGTATCCACAAAACACATATCACTTGGCTCTTCACTTTCCCCCACTGCTCCTCCCATGTCATGGCCTTCAAATTCTGGTAGATTTGCATTTGGCTTTTACAATCAAGGAAATGGCTTCAAAGTTGGAATTTGGCTATTTGATGGGATCAATAATAAGATCGTGTGGACTGCATTTCGTGATGATCCACCTGTATCCTCAAATGCAGAGATTGTTCTAACCAAGAAAGGTGAGCTTCTTCTGCAAATAGGTCCATGGCAAAATAAGCGTATTAGTGATAGTGGAATTGTTTCTTCCGCTTCCATGCTTGACTCTGGAAACTTTGTTCTGCACGACGAAAATAACAAAACCATTTGGAACAGTTTCGATTACCCTACCGATACAATGTTAGGGGGTCAAATTCTACCATCTGGGGGTAAATTGGTGTCAAGTTTATCAGAGTCAAACCAGTCTTCTGGTAGGTTTCAACTCTTAATGCAACCTGACGGAAACCTTGTTCTATATCCACGATATTCTGATAGTGAAACAAGTTGGGATGCTTATTGGTCCTCAGATACTAATTATGGTCCTAGTTTCAAATATTATCTTTTTATCAACAACACAAAGCCTCGGTTTCTATGTATTGTAAATGCTAGTAGTTCCAAATCACAAACATTTTGGAAGGTGGGTCATAAAAGCTTCAAAGGGTACGACACTATTTATCGAGCAACTATTGATTCTGATGGAGTTTTTCGACTATATGCTCATTTGAAAGACACAAATGATGAAGATCTAGTTGATGTACTGTGGTCATCATCCTCATCAGAGTCGGGAAATCTTTGTAATGTGAAGAGTTTTTGTGGGCTCAACAGCTATTGCACCGTGGCGGGCAACCAGCAGCCTTATTGCAATTGTATTCCTGGAACTGAGTTTATAGACCCGAGCCAGCAGCAACTTGGATGCAAAAGGAACTTTTCAGAAGCTGAATGTAAAGGTGGGAAAGATAATGCAACTTTCTATCACATGTCACCCATCAATAATATGAGCATGGGTGATCCTTCTTATACAATGGAAGACATTATGGAGGAGGAATGTAAATATTCTTGTTTGCAAGATTGTTACTGTGGAGCTGCCTTTTATATCGATAATCGCTGCAACAAACAAAAGCTTCCATTAAGGTATGTTACAAAAGAAAAAATATTAGCCTCCTACACAGTATACTTCAAGGTGGGAATTCACAATCTCAAAAGCAACAATGATGCACCTTCTTTACCCAAACCCATCAAGATTACTAGTAAGAAAGCAATTAAGGTGATCACTCTCATTGTCTTAGGTTTCGCTATCCTTATGTGTTCAGCTTTCGCAATCTCTAGCCGATTCATGTACAAGTTTGGGGTTTTGAATTACAAAAGGTTGTTGGAGATTGGGGATTTGGGCTTGAGCGATGGGATTACTCTGAGGGTATTTTCATACAACGAGCTCAAGAAAGCAACCAACGGTTTCAAGCAAGAGCTGGGTAAAGGTTCCTTTGGATCAGTTTACAAAGGAACTTTACTCAGAGGAAGAAAACTGATTGCCGTAAAAAGACTAGAGAAGTTAGTTGAAGATGGAGAGAGAGAATTTCAAGCTGAAATGCAAGCCATTGGGAAAACCCACCACAAGAACTTAGTTCGCTTGCTGGGATACTGTGCTGAGGGATCTAAAAGGCTTCTGGTTTATGAGTACATGAGTAATGGCTCCCTTGATAAGCTTATCTTTGGGGACAGTTCTATGCGTCCAGAATGGGATCAGAGAAGAAGAATAGCACTTGATATTGCAAGAGGCTTACTGTATCTGCATGAACAATGCCGGGCTCCCATCATTCACTGTGACATAAAGCCTCAAAACATATTGATGGATGAGTTCTGGACAGCAAAAATATCAGACTTTGGGTTAGCAAAACTTCTAATGCCAGATCAAACAAGAACCTTCACTCACGCTAGAGGGACCATAGGTTATGTGGCCCCAGAATGGAATAAGAACGCTTTAATAACTGTGAAAGCAGATGTTTATAGCTATGGAAAAATGCTTTTGGAGATTGCATTTTGCAGAAGAAGCTTAGTGGTAAACATGTCGAATCCAGAGCAAATTGTTTTGTCTAATTGGGTGTACAGGTGTTTTGTTCGGCAAGAGCTAAACAAGCTTGTTCCTGGGGAAGAAGTGGATAATAAGTTGCTCGAGAATATGGTTAAAGTGGGGTTATGGTGTATTCAAGATGAACCTTTTCTTCGTCCATCAATGAAGAGTGTAGTGTTGATGCTTGAAGGAGTTACTGAGGTGGCCATTCCTCCTTGTCCATCTCCTGATTCTATTTGATAATCACTTTGCTGGAAAACAGAAACGAACAAGAAGATGTTGCAATAATTCCATGTAGCTTTGGTTTGATTTGTTTTTATTTGTGTTTCTGTGTAATTTTATATTTTGTTCATGCCTCTGCCTATGGCTATGAATAAAACAATTATATAAAATTATTTGTGATATGTTTTTCCTCATAAATATCAGTGTTATGTCGTCTAAATTAGTCTATGTACATTCGATGCTCGACGTGGGAAGGGGAAGGAAAAAGAGAGAGGAGGAGAGGAAAAAGAGACGAATAGAGGTAGAAGGGAGAAAGGAGAGAAAGGAGGAGGAAACCAATATATCTAAAATCTAAAATTTAAATAATAAGTATAACATAAACTATGGGGAAAACATAAATTCCAAGGTCATGTTCCTCATAATAAACTAGAATTATATGGCTTTTGGCCATTCAATAAGGTAGAAAATCCAAGCTATATGACTTTTGAACAATAAATGAAATAAGCGCTAAATTACTTCTGGCCATTAAATAAAATATAAAATCAAATTTAAATGGCTTCTGGCATAAAAAAATAGAAAATTAAACTAAATAACTTTTGGTCATTTAATGTGAATATATAAAATCAAAATTATATGGCTTCTAGTAATTTAATATAAAAATTTGAATTTACATTGCTTCTTACCATAGGATATATATGATATACAAATAGAATTATATGGCTTCAAGCCATAAAAATAGGCAATGAAAGTTATACAACTTCTAGCCATATGATTTTAAAATGGCAAATAAATGTTATATAGTTTCTCGCTGTATAATCTCAAAATAGGAAATAAAGTTATATGGCATCTCATCATTGAACAAATGTAAAACAAAAGTTATACAGTGCTTCTGACAGTAAAATTGCAAAAGAAAAAATAAACGTTATATGGATGTGGGTCATATAACGTCAAAATAGAAAATGAACTTGTGATATGACTTCCAGCCATTTAATATTGTAAAAAATAAAAATTATATGATATCTGATTATATAATTTTAAAATAAAAACTTAAAGATATATAGCATCTGGCCATATATTGAAATAGAAAATCAAATTTATCTTGGACCTCAATAATGGATCTGACAGTAATCTTTCAAGAAGGCTACAAATATCGTTTTGAACTTCAGGTTCTATTGAAGATAGCGAAGTCAAGTTATTGAGTAATGTATAAAAATAATGATTGAAACTTTAGGGACATCTTATCGAAAATTACTTTATGTTATAAAGAATTGATTTAAAATTCCTCCCACCATGAACTTATTCCTTTATTCGAAGATTAATAAGATAGAAAATTTGAGGAAGATCAATTCAAAACGTCAATATAAAAATAATCCTTTCTATTTCAACTTAGTGATGAGGATTGAAATAATCTAACAAAACAATAATGATCTCAAATCCTTTTTTTTTTTTGGCCAGCTAATGATCTCCAATCTTAGCCATGGAACCCGATGTCTAAAACAAGTTAACATCCGTAAAAGGGTTCTTTTAAATCCATATGATGGTTTAGATTGTCACAGATGGAATCGTTAAAATAATAAAAATGTCAAAACTATATCATACATTAGTTGGAGACAAGCGATGATAACGTGTTATAAATTAAAGAAGAATGATATAAGTAGAGAAGGAAAATTCTTATTGATCAATCGTATTAATGCATAATACAGGCCACCTATTTATAGGCATATCTCTACCATGAAAAAGTAATGACCTCCATAATAATAAGAGATAATCAGGGGATACTATGAGATAATTGGAAGATACAGATATCCACACAAATATTATATTCATAATAATTTTGAAAATAAATGATTTTAAACATTTAAAATCATTGAAATATAGAATTTATAATTATAAAATTAATTAACATTGCCATGACCAAAATTAATAAATTTAATTTCAAAATATGAAAGGGTACATTAATATTGAATTTAAATGTTGGTAATGGTGTGCTTAAATAGTTATTAAGTATTATTTATTCTAATCAATGGTATTTTAGCCAAAACAATGAGCTAACATTGTGATTTAATGATTAACTAACGGTTTGGTGGATGAAAATCTAATTTTAAAACTAGAATGATGGTTCATGCAACATATTTTTTTTAATTCAAAAGGACGTTCATATATATATATATATATTCAAAATAAAAGGAAAGTCTCTATAATGACTCCCTTTTTAACTATTCCAACAAGAACACTCTCACAATGGCTCTCTTCTTCTCCAACTTACTACTAATATTATTTTTTGGGGAGCCATACTGAAATGATGACTTGACTAATTAATATATATTCAAAATCCAGCTAATTGGGGTCCAACCGTCGAACCATCGAATAGGGCCCATGCCTGGTCTGAGTCATAGATTAGATTGGGGAAGAATCAACCTAACAAAAGGCCAAGTCGACTCGTTTGGCTCGGCCGTAACAAGGCAAAACGTTGAGTTTCATTCTGTTAAAAAAACTACATTTATGAGAAGGAGAAGATGAGTCTGGAGAAGATCGATGATGGAGGTAGAGAAGGAAGAATATAATGGGGCTAAAAGAAACAAGGGTATAAACTTATCAACACAGTGAAGATCTAAAGAATTAGTGTTAGAAACGGCAGAAGATGGAAGGATGAAGATCTGAAGTATGAGAGGTTAAAGATCACTTACCGGAGGAGACATATATGATAACCACTTGACGCTTGAGCAAAAGGAAGGGAAGCTTCGATAATGAAGATGCAACACTGGTGATAGAATAAGAATGAAGATACGACGCTCATGTGGATGGTGGATGGGAGCATTTTACAAATTAGGGTTTGCTTCATTATTGTTTTGGGTTAGACATTTTTTCCAACTGTAACTACAAAAAACACAGAATTACTGACAGAATTTTCTGACAAAAATTCTATCGGTCATTCAATTTTTTTGACAGATTGGCAACGGAATTACTGACATAATTTTCTGACAAAAATTCTATCGGTAATTCAATTTTTTGACAGATTAGCGACGGAAACGAATTTTTCGTCGAAATTGTTCTGTGACTAATTTTATAGTTGCTAACGAACTTAATGATGAAAATTTGGTTATGCCCCTTTTGTCGGTAATTAGCCATAGAAATGGCATTTCCTTTTGGCTGCACATGTCACCTCTCACACGCCATCACGTGTCACCTTCACAAATTGTCTTAACCATTCACGCTTCCTGATGCCTTAACCAGTTAAGCTATGAAGACCTTGTGATATTATTTGTAAAATATTATATTTATAATATTTAAACACCCACTATTATAATTATATTTGATCTTATATATATTACATTATATTTAACTTAATATATTATGAAATATTTGTTAATAATTAACATATAATTTATATATTAAAAATTATATTAGTTTTATATAAACAATCTTTTATATTCATATAGTTTACATTATATTTATAATAGTATTTTTTTTTAATTACTTTTATGATATGAAATTTTTTTAATTATTATTTTATTATATACATATTATTAATTTATAACTCCGCCTATGTTTATAGCCGGTCCCAAGCCCGGGTAAAGGAGGAGGGTTGTGTTAGGCCCTGACAGCCAGCGTAAAAACCCCGTCGAATCTCATGAACATGGATCAACGAAGAAATTGTGTAAATGCTAGGTCGTTGCCCATAAGCAACGCGCTGTATGGCTCGAGTACAGTGAGAAGAGAGCGAGAGCCGCTGCATCCGAGCCTGAATGCAGTGTTAAGAGAGCAAGGGCTAAAGGATAGGTCGTTGCCTGGTTGTAACGCGCTGTATGGCTCGAGTACAGTGATAAGAGAGCAAGAGCCGCTGCATCCTCGCCCGAATGCAGTGTTAAATGAGCAAGGGCTACCGCACTCTAATGGACGGAGGCGGCTAAAGAAGCTAGTTCATGAGAGTAAGATCAAATTTGGTTCTTGGAATATTGGGACGCTGAATGGGAAGCTTTTTGAGCTGGCACAAGTTATGAAGGATCGTAAGATTAATATATTGTGCTTACAGGAAACCAGATGGGCTGGAGAGAGATCTAAAGAAATCGGAGTTACTGATTGTAAACTTTGGTATACAGGAAATTTTGGGCGGATATTGAAGGGTTGATTCAAGGTATACCGGCAACTGAGAAAATTTTTATTGGAGGGGATCTTAATGGACATGTTGGGAAAGAGGCGGGACCATATGCAAGGGCGCATGGTGGTTTTGGTTATGGGGTGTTGAATAATGAAGGGCAAACAATTATCGATTTTTCCTTAGCATATAATCTTAAGATTGTTAATACATGCTTTAAGAAGCGGGAAGAACATTTAATTACATATAAAATTGGAACTCACAAGTCACAAATTGACTTCTTTTTGGTAAGAAACCCTGATAGAAGGTTATGTATGTACTAATTGTAAAGTGATTCCTGGGCATGGAGAGACCGCTCAACATAGACTCTTAGTTCTTGATGTGAGAATTAAATGTATAAAACAAAGGCGCCGAGCAGTTTTGAACCGGAATATCAAGTGGTGGCAGTTAAAGGGGGAGAAGCGAGAGATTTTTAAAAGAAATCTATTGGATGAAGGGGTATGGGAGCCACAAGGAAATGCTAACAGCATGTGGAAGAATATGGTTATGAAGATTGAAATGGTTGCTAAAGCTACCTTAGGAGAATCAAAAGGTTTTGGACCACGAGATAAGGAGACTTGGTGGTGGGACAAGGATGTCCAAGAAAAGGTGCGGAATAAAAAGAATTGTTTTAAGGCTATACACATATGTAATAATGCTGAAAATTGGGAAAAGTACCGCTTAGCTAAAAAGGAGACTAAGAAGGCAGTGAGTGAAGCTCGTGCTAAAGCATACGAGGGGTTTTATAAGGAGTTAGGGACAAAGGTTGGGGAACAAAGGATTTATAAGATCGCAAAGATTAGGGAGAGAAATTCGAGAGATTTGGATCAAGTAAGATGTATAAAGGATGAAGAAGGTAAAGTTTTGATTACTGACGAAGATATTAAGAATAGATGGGAGGCCTACTTTTCTCAGTTATTCAATGATGGAGGTGAAGGTCTATCTTGTGAGTTAGGGGATTTGACAATTAGTGAAGATGGACTTAATAGGTCGTATTATCGTAGAATTAGAGTTTGGGAGGTTAGAGAAGCCCTTAAGAAAATGGAAAATGGTAAAGCGGTTGGACCTGATGGTATACCGATTGAGGTTTGGAAATGTTTAGGGGAAGAGGGTGTGTTATGGTTATCTGAATTGTTTAATGAGATTTTACGGTCTAAGAAGATGCCTGATGATTGGAGAAAAAATATTTTAGTTCCGATTTATAAAAATAAAGGCGATATACAAAATTGTGCAAATTATAGGGGAATTAAGCTTATGAGTCATACAATGAAACTATGGGAAAAGGTGATTGAACATAGGTTAAGACTAGAAACTAGTATTTCTGAGAGACAGTTTGGGTTCATACCAGGGAGATCCATAACTGAGGCGATATATCTACTAAGGGGGATATGGAAAAGTATCGAAGTAGAAAAAGATACTTACATATGGTTTTTATTGACCTAGAGAAGGCGTACGATCGCGTGCCAAGAGATTTACTTTGGAAAGCCTTGGAAAAGAAAGGAGTATGTGTTGCCTATATTAAAGTTATACAGGATATGTATGATGGGGTGTTGACTAAAGTTAGAACGCCGGGGGTGAGACAAAAGACTTCCCTATAGGAATTGGCCTACATCAGGGATCAGCTTTGAGCCCATATTTGTTTAACTTAGTAGTAGATGTTTTAACTGAGCCTATAGAAGAAGAGGTCCCTAAGTGCATGCTTTTTGCGGATGATATAATCCTTCTGACTGAATCAAGAGAGGAGATTAATGATAAATTAGAGATATGGAGAAACACGCTGGAGTCTAAGGGTTTCCGTTTAAGTAGGAGTAAGACAGAATATATGCATTGCAATTTTGCAAATAGACAACTTAGAGGTGATTTGGAGGTTAAATTGGGAGAGCAAACAATCCCTCAAGTGACAAAATTTAAGTATTTGAGATCAATTATAAGACAAGATGGTGAGATTGATGATGATGTCAATCATAGAATTCAAGCTGGGTGGTATAAGTGGAGGAAAGCTACTGGAGTTCTCTGTGATAGAAAAGTACCCCATAAGGTAAAAGGGAAGTTTTATCGCACTGCTATAAGACCAGCAGTATTATATGGTAGTGAATGTTGGGCTTCGAAGGGTCAACATGAACATAAAATTGGGGTAGCTGAAATGAGGATGTTGAGATGGATGTATAGTCACACAAGAAATGATAAGATTCGGAATAATCATATACGAGAGCAAGTTGGAGTGGCACCTATCAGTGAGAAAATGGTAGAAAATCGTTTGAGGTGGTTTGGACATGTACAAAGAAGGCCATTAGATGCGCCAGTGAGGAGGGTAGATCAAACAGTCTGGAGTCCGATTAAGAGAGGAAGAGGGAGACCCAAGCTTACACTCAGTGAAGTTGTAGAGCGAGATCTTTTAATAAATAATATATCTAAAGACTTGGTTACCGATAGAGCACAATGGCGTCGTGCGATCCATGTAGCCTACCCCACTTAGTGGGATAAGGCTTGGTTGTTGTTGTTGTATACATATTATTAATTTATAATTATTTTTTCATTTTTTGTAGTAATATTTATTAATAAATAACATATTATTTAATAAAAATTTAAAACTACATTTGTAATAAATTTATATCTATATATGTATATATTAATTTTTATAACATATTGTTTATTAATTTATTTATTTATAGAATATTTTTAAAATAAAATAAAATAATATTTTATTCATAAAATAATCAATAAATTAGCCATTTATTTCCATCGGAAATCCATGGGCAATTAGCCACAAAATTTTTTCCGTTAGTAATTTTATCGGAAAATTATCCGGGATCGACAGAGTTATCCACGAAAAGATATTAGTATTTAGGATATTAAACATATGTAAGTAACTAGGTGAATAAAATATTATAGTTTCTTGATTTCTAAAATTGAGTGAAATGAAAGTTAGTAATTAGGTGAATTATAACAAAATTAAAAAATTACATTTTAGAGGGGGAAAAATAGTTCAACCTCCCGCTCCTCTACTAGTTTAACTTGTCCTCCCAACTTAAATGGTCACTCAGACTAGACTGCAGGGCAATTATCCGGTCAGACCGCCCGGTTCCATCCGATTTTTCCGATCACTGCTCACAATTGCTCTCTTTAAATCAACCTTACTACTAATATTACTTTTTAGGTACCCATACTAATATGTTGACTTGATTAATTGATAAACATTCAAAATCAAGCTAATTATGAAGTGACAAGTGATAAAGACCCATGTTGTCATAGAAAAGCGATGGCTCTATATTCCTGCATCTTTGTGTTATTTTCCACGAACTCTATTGACTTGTTGACTCGACTAATGGCCTAAGCTAGGGTATTGTTTTTCTCAATATTCATAAAGAATATGAGTATATATATACACTCTAACTAATAAAAAAAATTAATTATCTTTTCCAACAAATTTTGAAAGTGTTTTAATATCATTATTGGCATGTAACAGTATAACAATTAATTTTTCAAATTTTATCAAATGAAAAATCCACCTAAATTTAATTAGTAAGACTCTGGGAGGTTGTAATAAAATTTCATATTTTTGGTTCAAAACTGAAAAAAGTTACTTTAAGAGAAAAAAATTAATGGATACGAGATGAATTAAGTGGTCCGCATACATAGATATGGAAAATAATTGCTTCACGTTATCTCACCTCTTAGTCACACTAAATTTATCCTGTGAATGTCCAATGTAATTATTATTTAAATTAGCTTTGCTCAAAATTTGAAAGTGAAGCAACTCTTATTTCTTCATTTTACTTGTCATAAAATGACTTGAAGACTTATGTCCCCCAAATTTAGATAGTATCGTCGCAACCTCTTTAGAATATAAAAATTTTGTATTTTCTAGCGAAAAAGTAATTCTGTATTTTCATACATAATTTGATGTGGATAGGAATAGTTCAGATATAATATAATAGTAGAATATTTTAGTCAAGGGTATTTTAGTCAAAACAATGGTTTAACATTGTAATTTAATGTTCAACTAACAGTTTGATTTGATGGATAAAAAATTAATTTTAAAATTTTTAAGATAGTTTATGCAAAATATTGTTTGATTCAAACGAATTTTTGTATAGGTTTGTAAAATAAAAGGAAGCAGTTTTAGACTCACAATTTCTCTATTTTTCTCCAACTTACTACTAGTATTACTTTTTATGGAGCTGACATGTTGACTTGACTAATTGATATACGTTCAATTATGAAGGTATAAGTGATAAATTAGTTGGACCCATGTTGTCATTAAAAATCGATGGCTCCATATTCTTCCATATTTGTGTTATTTCCACTAATTCTATTGACTCGTTGACTCGACTAATGGCCTAAGTTTAGGGTATTGTTTTTCTCAATATTCATAAAGAATATGATTTTATATACTCTAAATAATAAAAAAAATTAATTATCTTTTCCAACAAATTTTGAAAGTGCTTCAATATCATTATTGGCATGTAACAGTAGAACAATTAATTTTTTCAAATTTTATCAAATGAAAAATCCACCTAACTTTAATTCGTAAGACTCTGGGAGGTTGTTAGAAAATTTCATATTTTTGGATCAAAACTTTAAAAAGTTTCTTTAAGAGAAAAAATTTAGTGACACGAGATGAATAAAGTGGTCCACATACATAGATTTGGAAAATAATTGCTTCACGTTATCTCACCTCTTACTCACACTAAATTTATCCTGTGAATGTCCAACTATTATTTAAGTTAGCTTTTCTCAAAATTTGAAAGTGAAGCAACTCTTATTTCTTCATTTTACTTGTCATAAAATGACTTGAAGACTTGCGTCCCTTAAGTTTAGATAGTATCGTCGCCATCTTTTTAGAATATAAAAATTTTGTATTTTCTGGTGAAAAAGTAATTCCATATTTTCATACATAGTTTGATGTGCAGAGGAATGGTTCAAGTAGAATATAATAGTAGAATATTTTAGTCAAAACAATGAGTCAATATTATGATTTAATATTCAACTAACAGTTGGGTGGATAAAAATTTAATTTTAAAATTGGAAAGGTGGTTTTATGCATCATATTGTTTTGATTCAAAAGAATGTCTATATAATGTTCATATAGACTTTTTATTTTTTTGTTACAAAATTAGGAAGGGAATTTGGCTCACCCAATCCAAAGGCAGGGTAATTGACTCAGATCTATGACTTTATGGACCAGATGGGAGAGTACACATGTCTCCACCTTCCCTTGGCTAAAGGGCTTTGCCCCAGAAGATGTTGTCTCACATAAACTACAAAGATACCTTCCTAAACGCCGCGATTGGAAGCACAACAAATTGCTCATTCTCAGGCATTGAACTCTCATCAAAGTGGTCAACCAGATCGAGAAGCCCAACCCCTTTACCAGGTGAATCACCGAACGATGGGTATGTTCACCGAACGATGGGTATGTTCACAGACTTTTAAAATAAAAGAAAGCTCTCTCTCTCTCTCTATATATATATATACACACACATATTACATTCAAATATCATCACATGTGAAACGTAACGGCCCTCTTTTTAATTATTCCAACAAGCAGCTTTAGCCTCACAATTGCTCTCTTTTTCTGTATTACTTTTTAGGGACCCATGCGGACATGTTGACTTGACTAACTGATATACATTCAAAATCCAGCTAATTATGGAGGTACATGAATTGGACCCATTTTGTCATTAAAACAAGATGGCTATATTCCTCCATATTTGTGTTATTTTATTGACTCGTTGACTCGACTAATGGCCTAAGTTTAGGGTATTGTTTTTCTCAATTTTCATGAAGAATATGATTATATATACTCTAAATAATAAAAAAAATTAATTATCTTTTCCAACAAATTTTGAAAGTGTCTTAATATATCATTATTGGCATGTAACAATAGAACAATTAATTTTTCAAATTTTATCAAATGAAAAATCCACCTAAATTTAATTCGTAAGACTCTGGGAGGTTGTTAATTAGAAAAGTTCATATTTTTGGGTCAAAGCTGAAAAAAGTTACTTTAAGTGAAAAAAAAAAATTATGTGACACGAGCTGAATTAAGTGGTCCACATACGTAGATTTGGAAAATAATTGCTTCACGTTATCTCACCTCTTAGTCACACTAAATTTATCCTGTGAATGTCCAATATAATTATTATTTAAATTAGCTTTGCTCAAAATTTGACAGTGAACAACTCTTATTTATTCATTTTACTTGTTATAAAATGACTTGAAGACATGGGTCCCCAAGTTTAGATAGTATCATCGCAACCTTTTTGGAATATAAAACTTTTTTTATTTTCTAGTGAAAAAGTAATTAAAGGAATAGTTCAAATAGAATATAGGGTTAAAGGCCAAAAATACACATGTGATTTTGTCAAAAGTTCATCCAATACCAAATGTTATTTTTTGGACTAAAAATACTCATGACCTTTCAAATCGGATCAAAAATACACATCTACAGTCAAATTAGGGTAAATAATACACATGTAATTTTGTAAAAAGGTTCATCCAGCACCAAGCGTTTTTTTTTAATATAACTGTAAATGTGACTTTTGATCTAATTTGAAAATTCGTGTATTTTTTGTCCAAAAAAAGACATTTGGTGCTGGATGAACTTTTAACAAAATCATATGTATATTTTTGACCCTTAACCCTAGAATATAATAGCAGAATATTTTAGTTAAGGGTATTTTAATCAAAAAAATGGGCCAACATTGTGATTTAATGGTTAACTAACAGTTGGGTAGATAAAAATTTAATAAAAATTAAAAAGGTGGTTTATACTTATTCCAATGAATGTTCCTATAGGTTTTTAAAATAAAAGGAGAGTAAAGGAAACTCTCTGTAGGGGCTTTCTTTTTAACTATTCCAACAAGCAGCCCTGGTCTCACAATTGCTCTCTTTTTCTCCATCTTACTACTAGTATTACTTTTTAGGGACCCATGCTGCCATGTTGACTTGACTAATTCATATAGGTTAAGGGTAAAAAATATATATGTGTTTTTGTCAAAAGTTCATCCAGCACCAAATGTTATTTTTTGCACCAAAAATATACATAACCTTTCAAATTGGATCAAAAATACACATCTAAAGTTAAATTATGGTCAAAAGTACACATGTAATTTTGTAAAAAGGTTCATCCAGCACCAAACGCTTTTTTTCGGAATATAACTGTAAATGTGATTTTTGATTCAATTTAAAACCTCATGTGTATTTTTGGTCCCAAAAAAAAAATTAGTACTGGATGAACTTTTGACAAAATTATATGTGTATTTTTAACCAGTGACAAGTGATAAATGAATTGGACCCATGTTGTCATTAAAAAATTGATGCTCTTTATTGCTCCATATTTGTGTTATTTTCCACTAACTCTATTGACTTGTTGACTTGACTAATGGCCTAAGTTTAGGGTATTGTTTTTCTCAATATTCATGAAGAATATGATTATATATACTCTAACTTATAAAAAAAATTTAATTATCTTTTCCAACAAATTTTGAAAGTGTTTTAATATCATTATTGGCATGTAACAGTAGAACAAATAAATTTTTCAAATTTTATCAAATGAAAAATCCACCTAAATTTAATTAGTAAGACTCTGGAAGGTCGTTAGAAAATTTTATATTTTTGGATCAAAACTGAAAAAAGTTATTTTTAAGAAGAAAAAATTTAAAAAAATTAAGTGACACGAGATGAATTAAGCGGTCCACATACGTAGATTTGGAAAATAATTGCTTCACTTTATCTAACCTCTTAGTCACAGTAAATTTATCCTGTGAATGTCCAATTATTATTTAAGTTAGCTTTGCCCAAAATTTGAGAGTGAAGCAACTAAAAAAAACTCTTATTTCTTCATTTTACTTGTCATAAAATGACTTGAAGGCTTGTGTCCCTGAAGTTTAGTTTAGATAGTGTTGTGGCAACCTTTTTAGAATATAAAAATTTTGTATTTTCTGGTGAAAAAGTAATTCCGTATTTTCATGCACAGTTTGATGTGTAGAGGAATATATATATATATATATATTTTTTTTTTGACCAGTAGTAGAGGAATATTTCGAAACTTCGAATATATAGTAATAGTAGAATAAAGGTGTGTGACCCATTTCTGCTATGACCCATTTAATGAATTCAAGATTTATGGGCTGGATATGTCCATTTGATAGGAATTAAAAGTCCACCTTGTGTTTTTGGACCGATATCCACCATATAAGTAACAAAAACAATAGGTCCACCATATAATATCTTTTCTGCTCTCTTTTTCCTTTATATACATTTTTTTAATAATAAAGCTGGGTAAAATTAGCTCAAAAGAACGACATCAAGAATACAAAAGAAGCTAACTTCCTTCATCAACCACTGTAGCGTCCAAAAATCCGCTCTCCTGAGGAGGGAGGAAAAATATGGAGTCGGCACCAAAATTTTAAAAATAGGGATAATTTTGGAAAACCCTTTTTCTTGTAAAAATATAATAAATAACTGATCTTTGAAAAACCAAAATAGGTTCGGGAATCGATTGTATGTGGGGCCTTGTTAGGCACCCCACAGCACCCGCTCAAAAGAACGGTTACCCTAAATTGATTATTTAAAAATGATTTGGCCTAAAATTATATTTTTAATTATCCTAAAACAAGAAAGAGAAATAATGCAAAAATATTTTTTATTTAAAAAAGCAATGGATACGACAAAAAAATATATACATTTTTTTAAAGCTGGACTTTATCTAGAATGAAACCCTAGAGCCTACGTACTCTTTAAAGGGATCAAAGCCCACGTAGTTCGGGTTTAAAAATGCATGTCAATCTTGATTAATTTATTTAAGAAAATGATTTTTCAAATTGGTTGGTTTTTTTATTTGTGGAAATAGGTTTTCTCTTTATTTTTTAGAAAAATTTTTCAAAAGAATTTTAAACTAACCTTCATGAGGAGGTTCCCATAACCTCATCAAAAGAGTAGTACGTTTTGCTTGAGGAGGTTCTTAAAACCTCATACAGCATGGAAACAACTCTTTGAAATCATTCTTATTCATCTGGGATGCTCTAGCTATTGCTCATGAGGGAACTACTAGAGTAAAGATAAGAATGTTAGAATCTTAAGTTTTGATAAAGACTGACCCATAGAAAGCATAAGTGTAAGTTACCTCAGAAATAAATAAGTGAAATCTAATAGGTAACAGGACACTATCGCTAGAGTTAGAATCTATCGCTAATAGACAGAGCCATAGCAAGTGAAGACTTAGAAATAACAAATTTGATATCTATCGCTAAGTCATTCACTATCGATAAAGAAAGAATCCATCGCTAGAAGCTCATTGATAACTCAGCTAGCAGAAGAATAAACCAAGTCCTTGATCTAATAAAAATCAGTTAGCGATAACAGGTTAAGCTATCGATAACAAAAGCGCTTCAGATAATGATCATTCAGATAGCTAGTACCCAAGAGCAAATAAGTCAAATGAGCTAACATGATGCTAGCGCTAACATGTTTGTCCATCGATAATAGGATACCTTGAAATACCTCTGAATACTTTTATCTGTATCCTTAAAGCTATAAGCAATCAAGTATCTAGCGATAATTGGATTAGCTATCGATAGTAAAATATTTGTTGGTATGAAATTGCTAGAACACTAAGCATTGATCTCAAAGGATGTATTAGCGTTAATGCTCTTGTCTATCGATAGAGAATGCTTTCAAAATAACATATTAATTGTCTCTATCTCATTGAGCTAATAGACTAAGTTTGCGATAGCAACTCCTGTGCACTATATGATTATTTGTTCAACTAACAGCTTAAGTGCAGATCTCACACAATGAAGTTAGCGATAGCAGATCAAGCTAGCGCTACTGATAAAGCTGCTATGCAAGTACAGAAGTTCAGAACGCGCAGTCTAGCCTACCCTACGCATGAACAGTGAATCTAGATATGAAGAAAAGTTCCAACGGCTAGTTCTCCAAGTCTCTAACGGAAAGAAATATATCAAACCCTATATAAAGACTTGAAGACATCTGGATCAGAGAGACACACACATACGCTCACATATACGATGCATTATACAAGATGAAAATCTGTGGCTCTGCACAGAGTAACAGTAATATTCAAGTGAGCCCAGAAATGATGAGTTGAGCGCATTAGAAAAGAAGAGCTAGAGCAATACATTGTATAGATTATTAAGCTCTAATTTGTATTTCATCATACAGTAATTTGTACTTCAGTGATTATCACAATCTGTTCATTTAGTGAACTTATTTCTTTGATAAATCCTCTATTGTTTGAGGTTGTTCTGAAAGCTTAGTGCTTTAGAACAGGGGCATTTCCTTACAATTGTAAGGGGGAGCGTTTAGAGAGAGTCTGAACCTCTGTAAAGATTGGCTAGTGATCCCGTGTTGTAAAACCAGTGGAAAAGGTTGACAGGTGAACCTGTGCTCGTAAAACCTGTGGTAGGCTTCTCTTGTGCCAGATCTAAACAAGAAGATAGTGGAAATCTCAGGTGGAGCCTGAGGACTGGATGTAGGTTTGGGTTGACCGAACCAAGATAAATTCTGTGTGCATCATCTCTTCCCTTAACTCCTTCAGTTTCCAGCATATTTACTTTATATATATCTATTGAGCATTTAACAGTTTTAAAATACTCTGTAGTAAACAGAAAGAGATTTTAAAGATCACCTTCATTGTATTTTAGAACAAAGGAGTTTTAAATTTTACCCCCCTCTTGGGTGACAGCCAGTGCTAACAAAGAAGAGTTGAGCAACTGATATCAGATTTTCATCTCTTCAAGATGGAAGAAGGAGAACCAATCAGAGAGCTGGAGATCATATTCACTCATCTGATAAACAACCTTACAGCTCTTGGAAGAAGAATTTCAAAGACAGAACAAGTCTCCAAAATTTAAAAGATTCATAATCCTGAATGGCAAATGAAGGCCAATGCAATTCAAGAAATGAGAGGAGAATCAATGAGCTTAATCACCTCCTTATTCGGAAGTCTGGCTTAGTATGAGTCAACCATCAAGGCTCAAAGGGAGCTATATGGAGACAAGAAGAAAATGAATTTAGCCCTCTCAGCTCCCATAAAGGATAGTGAGGATGAGAAAGATGAAGAAAAGCTAGATGATGAAGATATAGCCCTAATGGTAAGGAAATTCAAAAAGTTCTTCAAAGGAAGAAGAAGATACCAGAAGGGGGGCCTAGCTACACTAAGAAAGACCAGCAGAAAAGTCCACCAGTGTGCTATGAGTGCAAAAAGCCTATACATGTCAAGTCTGAATGCCCAAGCTTACAAAGGCAAAAGGACAAAGAAAGAAAGAAAGAAAAATATGCTGGGAAAAAGAAAGTTTATGTGTCCTCCACATGGAGAGATAGCACAGATGAGGAAACAAGTGATGGTGAGGAAGAAGCCAATCTGTGCCTAGTAGCTCAAGAAGAGCCCAATGATGAGGTATATTCTTTGGAACCTTCTTTTTTTGAACTTCAAAATGCATATGATGATTTGCATGTAGAATTTGTTAAATTAGCTAGAGAAGTAGCTGTATTAAGGAAGAAAAATAAAGAATTATAAAAGAAAATTGATGAACCTGTTCTCCAGCAAACTTCTCTAGAAGAAATTCCTCAAGAAGACAAGAATATTGAATGCAAAAATTGTGAAAACCTTCTAAAAGAAAAAGAAAAGATTTCTGATGTCTTGAAAAAGTTTACTGAAAGTACTGAAGCATTAGACGTAATGCTAAAGAGTCAAAGAGCATTCAGAGATAGGACTGGGATAGGTTATGACTCAATGCCAAAGTCTCTAGGGACAAAGATAGTGTCTAAAGAAAAGCCATATTTGAAATCTTTAGAAAAGCATATGAACATTCTTCAGCATTTAGTTTCTGTAACTTCTGCAATAGAAAGGGACACACTGAATCCACATGTTATCCAAAGAAACATGGTGTGTCTAGACTATACAAGTGGGTCCCCAAAGCGACGTAGTAGTCTAAAATCCATATGGACCATAGACATTGAACTAATCCTAAAGGACCCAAGAAAGTTTGGGTACCTAAAACTGCTTAGTTTGTGTAGGTCTGTCTCAAAGCATCCAACAATAATAAGTGGTACATCGATAGTAGATGTTCAAGACACATGAATGGAGACAAAGAAAAATTTGACAATCTAATCATAAAAGATGGAGCTAAAGATAGTTTTGGTGGAAATCAGTCGGGAAAGATTGCAGGAGTTGGAGAAATTGGATCAGTCAAGGATGTCTACTTAGTTGATGGTCTCTACCACAATCTCTTACGTGTCAGTCAGAGTACTGACAGAGGTAATTGGGTAATTTTTTTATTCAAATGAATGCATCATAGTGGATAAGAATAAACTAGACATAGACAAATCTAGCCTTAAGTGTCAATTAAAAGCAAATAGGAATGGAAACTTATATACAGTTGACTTAAGTCAACAATTTTCTAAAAAATGTCTTGTGAGTAATTCTGATAATAGCTGGCTATGGCATAGAAGATTAGCTCATGTGAATATATTACAATTAGAAGAACTAGTCAAAAGGGATCTAGTTATTGGAATTCCAAGCATGAAAGTAAAAACTAATTTTATGTGTGAAGCATGCCAAAAGGGGAAATAAAGAAGGTCCTCCTTCAAACCAAAGAAGGAAGTCTCCACAACCAGGCCCTTGGAACTGGTTCATATGGATCTAGTTGGCCCAGCGAGAGTGAAATTTCTAGGAGGATGTCTATATACTCTTGTAATTATGGATGACTATTCAAGGTTTACTTGGACCATGTTTCTTTCTTCTAAGCATGATGCTTTTGATGCATTTCTTCTGTTTGCTAAGAAAGTATAGAATGAGAAAAATCAGAGAATCAGCTCAATAAGAACAGATCATGGAGGAGAGTTTAAGAACCATGATTTTCTGGAGCTATGTGAAGAGAATGGCATTCATCACAATTTCTCAGCTCCCAAAACTCCCCAACAAAATGGAGTAGTTGAAAGAAAGAATAGGGTACTCACTGAGATGGCTAGAATAATGCTCAATGAGAAAGAAGTGTCTCAAGTGTTCTGGGCCGATGCAATGAGCACAGCCTGCTATATCTCCAACAGAGCTTACATAAGGAAAGAAATGGAGAAAACACTATATGAACTTTACAAAGGAAGAAAGCCAAATGTCAGCCATCTCAAAGTCTTTGATTCCAAATGCTTCATTCACAACAATGGAAAGGTAAACTTAGGTAAATTCGACCCTAAAGTTGATCCTGGCATTTTCAATGGCTATTCCAATAGAAGCAAGACTTATAGAATTTTCAATAAAAGAACCTCCACGGTTGAAGAGTCAGTCCATATAGTACTTGATGAAACTGACTCTAAACAAAGACCAATGTGAGAAGATGAAAATGTTTTTAAAACTAAAGCTAAGCCTGCTACACAACCAATGACATCACATGATGAAAGCATAAAAGAAAATCAAGAGGATGACTCAGCTAATGCACCACCTGAACTCTCAGCCTGGAGACATCACATGGATCATCAACCTGAGCAGATTATTGGTGATGTTGGTGGTAGTGTTGATAACTCCTAGAAATTCATGTCATTTGAGCACATTTTCCTTGAGTTTTATTAAATCATTGATAAATTTTGGATACTCAAGATAGAAAATGTTCATTAGATTTTTGGTTGCACATCATTGTATATTTATGTAGATTTTGATTATTTTTGTAGTTAATTTCTTATGTTGTTTTATGTAATTTTTGTAGGAATAATTTGATGCAATAAACAAGAGATTTTAGCCCTCCACCAAGCTCCCAATTGAATAAAAATAAGAAGAAGCCAAAGCAGCCCAAGGAATAAGGAAAACAGAGCAAAGGACCAGAATAAGTGGGACTTCGCCGTGGTCTCGCCGCGGCGAAGTCCATTTGCCTCTGCCCATTTTGGATAGCTCGCCGTCATCTCGCCGCGGCGAGAATCTCTCATTTCTAGAATTTTTGGAGCTTGTCGTGGGTTCTCCGCGGCGAAACCCACGGCGAACTGCGTGATTATGCGTGTTTTTGGACAGAACAGACGGACTGAACTAAATAAAATGAAGGGTTTCGATCTGACTCTTCATTCTGCGACTTGTGGGCATATTTTGGGAGTGTTTTGCTCTGTTAGGTCTTGGAGCTTGGAGGGGATTGAGCTTGGGCTTGGAGCTTCGAAGAGATTTGGGCTTCCTCTCTTGGTTTATCTCTTCCATCTTCATTCTTTCTCTTGTTCTGTTTTGTAATGTTGTGTATATATGCTCCCTTGGAGTTGTAGAACATGAGTAGCTAAATACTTTGATTCTAGGATTATTTTGAACCCTTGTATGTATTGATTCTTGATTCCTCCTCTTAATTTGTGATTAATGATATCTATGTGCTTATTTTACTCCGTTCCTAATGCTTCTAAGTGCTTGATCACCATTTAGATTTTGGGTTCACTTGATTTATGACTCGAGAGAGCTAGGTTGAGTGTAGAACTTGGGTAAAATAGTGCAAGAACCTGAAGTTTGCATGACGAATGGATGGTTTTGTTGGTAAGATAGAGATATACTTGCTAGCCTTGCATAATCACATTAGGGTTGGAGCGTGAGGATTGGGTTTTATTAACTTGTAGCAAGAGATTGTGCAATTAATAAGACTAAACACTTGTTATTGACTTGAGAGAGCGTTTACAAGTACTCTATGAACCCTAGATTAGCACATGGTTTTGTTGAGAACTTCTTTGAGGGGAGGTTAATTGAGTTTTAAGAAGTACAATGGGGATAGATAATCTTAGGACCCATTTTATCCTTGAAGTTGGAGAATCACTTGTTTATAGTTTTATTTTCATTTAGCATAGGTTTATTTTCTTAGTTAATTTTAAATCTCAATATTTGTGTCACTCAAATTGGGCGAGAGTGTGACAATCATTGTTTGACCGGGTTTTGGACAAATCCTCGTGGGAACGATACTTTACTTATCACTTTATTACTTGGCGCGACCCGTGCACTTGCGGCGCAGGGCGAACAAGTTTTTGGCGCCGTTGCCAGGGATTTGTTTCCCAAAACCGTCCTTGGTCAACCTTGATTAGAGCACTAGTAGCTTACCCAAACCTTAATTAACACTAATATACATAATTTCTTACTACACATTATGTTAATTAGTCTTTCTAAACATCCCAACTTGGAATTTTCAAGACAAGTTTGAATTCAACCTATTTCTATACTTAATTAATGCTCTCTCAAGCCACTAATTATACTAACAAGCTAAGTGTTGGTCACCACTTAGGAAGAAAATGAAGCACAAGTTAAATTCACAACATCATACTCATTAATCATCAAAAAAGAAAAGGGGTTCAAGTATCAATCCATACAAAGCTTCTAAATAAACCTAGAAGTGGAAGTTTAGCTACACATAGAGAAAGAAATCTCAATAAACATCTTCAAATACATCATAAAGTTCAGAAATAAACAAGAAAAAGGAAGAGGAAAAGAGAGGAGAAGGGAAGCAACCACAAGCAATTCCTCAAAGATTCCACTTCTCCAAAGCTCCCAAATCCTTCTCCAAGCTCTCTCTTGCTCTCTTGCAGTGCTTTCCAGCCTCCAAACTCGTCCCAAAGTGTGTTCCTTCAAAAATCAGCTAACCCTAACTTTTATCCTCTTCATTTTCATGTTTCAAAACCCAAAACGTGCAGTTGTACTGATAGATTCTCGCTGTGGCGAGATTGACAGAGAGTTGGCTCACTAATATGCCTAGCTTGCTGTAGCGGCCAAAATTGCACTCTATAGTGAGATTGGCAGAGAGGTTGTTTTCAATTTTTGCATGGCTCGCTGTAGCGACAAAACTTCTCGCTGTAGCGAGAAACATCAGTAATTCCTCCTTTAATTTGCTCTGCTGTGCCTTTTCCTTATTCTTTGTTGCTCTACTCTCAACTCCTTCCCATCTTGGTTTCTTTTTCCTACAAACTAAAGGGAGAAATCATCAGTCCTACACAATTTTTATGGTGAGAGGAATTCACACATTTTCACATGTTAATTTCTTTTGCAAGCATATTATCAAAAGCACATATGAACTTAAAGCATGTGAAAAGTATGTGAAATGTGCGAAAATTCTAATGGTTAATAGACATGCTGTGGGTATGTGGACCTTGATTATCTTGAGAAGAATGGCTACCCTATAACAAAGTGGTTGGGGCCCTACAGGAAGTGGATAAGGATCAAGCACCACTACAAAGAGAAGGTAGTCAAAGCCTTCTATTCCAATATGAAGATCTCTACCACTGAATAAGAAGGGAGAACCATAGGAATTCAAGTATCCTCTTAAGTCATAGGAAAGAAATTCTCCTTCGATTGGAAGGATTTGAATAAGTGGCTTGACATGGACAAGCCAGGGTTGGCAGGATACAACACTTTGCAAGAAATGGAGAAGTACTCTGCAATTGATCTGATAAGGGCCTATCAACCAACCAGTCCACTTCAAGGGACACTCAAACCAGTTCACATGCCCCCAGTCAACCGTGTCATCCACTATGCCTACTCAAGATACATGGTGAACAAGGTAGGAAACTTCACTCAGATTCTGGACATTGACAATCCTGTCCTGGCCATGCTCATCAACAAAGTCCCAGTCAATCCTGGGCAACTGATTTGTGAAGAATTCCAGAGGTTTCAAGAGCACAGGACTATCAAGACCACTCTGCCATTTCCTCAGTTGGTATCCTTCATCCTGTGCCAAAACGAGATTTTATGGTTGGAAGAAGAGCAGAACTTGGAACCCCCTAGATGTAATCTTGTTAACCTCAAGAAAATTGGACTACTACCGTTTGCTCAACAACCTATTCCTGCACCAGTTCAATAGGAGATTCATGAGGAAGAAGAGTAACCTCAACGGTAATAAGAAGATGAAGTTCACTCCTTTGCCTCCCATTCATCTTAACCATAATCACCTAAGCCAGAAGAAAGGGCCTCTCTCTCAACGGAAATGGCGAATGAAATTGCAGGCAGAGTCACTGAGAAAGTCATGGAAGAATTAACTCTAGAACATTAGGCCATGGAGGACAGGCTTCTGAAAAGGTTGGTGGCAACCTTAAATGACACGGTTGTGAAATCAGTCCAAGAATGTGGATCAACTGTGTTCAAAGGGTATGATGCTGTGGTCAACATATATACACAAATTCCTTCACAACAAACTTGCAAGACTTGAAGTCATCCTCAAAGACAAGTTAGATGTTGTTATTCCAGGCGCTCCTTGGGAACCCTTTCCTGGCTTTGAAGCCCAACAGGTATCCCCAATACACAACACTCCTCACTCATCCCCTGTTATTCCTACTCAAACCTTCCTATATTCTCCTCCACACCCTACCACTCAAACACAAGCCTCACCCAAACACACTCCTCCCAAATTACAACCCTCCTTCCATCCAAACAACCTTCCTCCAACTCTTCAGATGACCAAGACCCCCTCCCTCACCTATGGACATCACCACCACTCCACTCACTCAACCACAACCCTCTCACACCACTCCTCAAACAACACCACCATCAGCACCACCCAAAATTCATCCCTCTGCTCTTCAGTACACACCAAGACCAAACCCTTCTCTCACTTACACCAGAAAGGGCAAATCCCCAATCATTGAGACATCTCCTATCTTCTACTCTCCTGTCCTCCCCTTTGCTCCACTTGATGATGACAAAAAGGGGGAGAAGAGATTCAGTGTCCCATCCCAGGGGAGAGCAGCATTGTTCAAGAATAAGCTATAAAAGGTGCTACAATTTTGTCATCAATTAATGCTGAGACCTACAAGCACCAGTCACAGAGCCAACCACAGGGATACAAGTTCCTTTTCCTGATGCCACTCTAACAGAGGTTCTCCCAGAAATTCATGAACTGGCAGAAGCAATCAAGCTAAGCATGGAAGACTAAGTTGAATTGGAGGATGTGACCCATGAAGAACCTGAGACCACAAATATCCCTCCAGAAGATGATGATGTGGTACTGGAAGAAGGCATGAGTATGGCCATGGTGGTGTATGAGGGGGAGGCTCAACTAGTATCAGTTGACACTTGGCCCTATCTTCATCAAAGGGTGAAAGAAATTGTTGCAGAAGATATTACAAGGCAAAAACCAGAGCAAGAGCAAAAAGCCATAGATAAGCCTAAAGCCAAGGTCAAGGCAGAAGAAGAGGCTAAAGCCATGGCAGAGGCTGAAGCCAAGGCCAGAGAAGAAGCTGATACCAAGGCAAAGAAGGAACAAGGTCCCAAGTCTGTGATTCCCAGTTGGGGGTTAGGAGGACAGTGACCTATAAGAAGCCAGAGCAGAAGGATCATATTTAAACTGCCTCAGAATTTCTTCATTCTGGTGGGAAGAAGAAGGACCAGAAGTTCAATCTGGTGCTAAAGGAAAGAGAGTCAAGAAAACTGCCCCTAAGCCCTCGGCAAAAGTGTCAACAAGGAAAAGCACCAGGGCAACCAAGGGCATTGTGATAGAAGAACCTAAGCCTGCCCCTAAGACAACAACAAAGAGGAAGGCTTCTCCCAAGGGAAAATCATTTAAGCCTCCTCCAAAGAAGAAGCAGAAGGATCTGACCTATTTTGATAGGATCCTTGCTAAGAACTTCCCTCCATCTCCTCCCAAGAAGAAAGCTCCAGACAAGAAGAAGAAGAAGGCTGAGCCTGAGGTTGAGATTCAATTTGAGGAACCTTTAACTGACTCTGGACGTATCAGCAGTGAATCAGGAGACTGACTTGGACACCAAAGACTGGACTAGTGGCTTAGACTCAGAATAAACCAAAAGAACTATCACCACTTGCATCAATCATTCATCATCTGCATCATATATCTTTTATGTTTGTTTCTGCTTAAATTGATGACTATTTCATTTTCATATGTTTTGACTAACTAATATATATACTCTCCAGTGTACTACATGTCTTATAATATTATTGACTATGTTTATCAGATCATATCTCTTGTTCAGTTTACACATTCTGATCTTCCTTAATTTTATCTTATGTTTTGTCATCATCAAAAAGGGAGAAATGTTAGAATAATAAGTTTTGATGATAATTAAACATAACTTAGGCATGAAGTAAGGTTGGACAGAGGTCAAGAATAACTTAGAAGCAATCTGATAGAAAATGTTTTGACTAACTAATATATATCCGCCAAACCCGTGGGCCAACTTGTTTTTCCTTTTTCCTTTTTTTTTAAAAAAACACCCTATTATTTTCCACATCTTGATCTCATAGTTCACAAGGGGTTGAAGGTAACAAGTGATTCTGTGCAAAAGATTTGGGATAGCATTAGATATATAAGTGAATCAGAGGCAAGGTCTATCAATTTCAAGAAATGTCTTGAACAAGTGTTTATTATAAGTAGATTAGATGTTCCAACTAGATGGAATTCTACACATCCAATGCTTGAAAATGCTATTACACATAATGATGCTTTTGTTACTATAGCTTTCCAAGATACCAATTACATCCATTCTCTAACAGATGAAGAGTGGTATAGAGCACAGGAGATATGCAACTTTTTGGCTCCATTTGCATCAATAACTGACATGATTTCTAGGTCTTCATATCCAACCACTAACGTGTATTTTGTTTAGATTTCAAAGATAGAGTTAATGTGTTAAACACTTAAATTTGAATTTATAATCTTGTGTTGTAAACTTATATTATAATTGTATTGTAGAAAAGGAGAAAAATTAATAAAAATGGGCTTAATGCGGGTTGGCCCGAAACCTGAACAATACGATCCGAGCTAAGAAAGCAAGCCCATATTCAAAATGGGCTTTTTGGGCCGGCCCATTTTCCCACCATCCCGTGAGGGGCCAGCCCGTATTGCCAGCTCTATGAGGAACAGTGAGGGGAGAGAGGACAATATAGTAGGTTGGACACTCGATAGAAGGAATATGAAAAAGAAAAACTTGGGTACAATATTTTTTACCCCTCCAGGAAGAGAAGAGAGTTTGGGAGGGAAGCACATTAAAAAAAATTTCATATCTCTTATCCTCTCCGCTTTTTCCAAAATTGTGTTTCTAGTGCAGAATGGATTATATTCAGCCTTTCCCTTTCCTTTTATAATCAGTAAGGTCATTAAACCTGGACTGGCATCTAGATCGATCGAGGCAGTGGGTTAAGTGTTAGTGGGTCAGCTCAGGAGGCAGATCGGTAAGAAATAAATCAAATTAAAAAATAATTTAAATTTTTAAATTTATCATCATACAATTCAATTATTAAATACCAATTCAATACCTTGAATTACTATAAAATATTCATAGATTTATCCAATATTTTTTACAATTCCTTTGACATATTGCCTTAATAATATCGATACATTATCCATTGATATTAGAGTCAGAAATCACTAAATGTTCATCCTAATAAAATTTAAAATAGATAAATGCTAACAAAATATTCCTAACAATAATTTTTTAATAACCAAACTAATAGTCATTAATATCAAAATTATAAGTAAAATTAAAAAACACAAAAATATGTCATTTTCAATACCATTTCTTTTTTTAAAAAATGCAACTCGAGTCAACCCAGCAATTCACCGGGTTACCTGGGTTGCTGTCAAGTTAATCCGGGTTTCCTTGTCCACTTTGGTTGCCAAAGAGCCGGGTTGGTTGCTTAACAGACTAATTACATGGCTGGGTTGCCGAGTTTTGGGCTGCCTGGCCGGTCCAGTCTAGGTTTGATTACTTTGATGATTAGGGCTTCATGGCTAGCATGATATGATTTTTCTAGTTGGTTGCTTAAGATACTTTAGTTTAAATGTTAAAAGATAATAACAAATTTAAAATATAATACTTAACTAAAAGGATAAACTTAAATATCATAAAGAGCAAAATACTCTGGACTCCCTTATATTTTGCCTAAATTACACAGGTCTCCCATCTATTTTCAAAACATACAATCTAGTCCAAAATTTAACACCGTTAAAGAATATTTTATAAAATTCAGCAAATATATTTCTTACCGATTTACCCTTATATTGTTAAATCTCGCATTGACATTTCAATAATTCATTTAATGATTACTAATTATCTGTTTAACGTTTTGACTTAATTTAAACAGAATTTCAACATACTTTATGGGAAAATATTAATAATCTGATGAAAAAAAAATCTTTTATAAACATTTATTTAATTTAATTTAGTATAAAAATTTTGATTTAATTTACTTAAGATTTATGAATTATAAAACATGCACCTACATATATAATATTAACAACATTGTATCACTTTTGAAATTAAATAGTGTAAATGAAAATTTGTATAATCTCAAAATATTTTTTAAAATATATGTATTTAAAAATTACAAATTACATCATAAATTAGTTTTAAAAATACAAAAGATTTTAATCATTTTAAATTTTTGAGAAATAAAGTTTATAATTATCAACTTAGTTATCATTGTCACATGATCAAGATTAATAAATTTAATAGCATAAAAATAGGAAAGTATAAATTAATGAATTTTAAATGTTGAAAATGTGCTTAAATGATTATTAAGTAATGTTTACTTTTTAGCAAAAAATGTATTATTTATATTAATGAAGGATATTTGAATCAAACAAGTAGGCCAATACTAAGATTTAACAGTCAACTAACAGATGTGTGTATATAAGTTGAATTTTAAAATTAGAAGGGAGGTTTAAGTAATATATATTTTGATTAAAATGGAGGTTTATATACGTTTTCAAAATAAATGAGAAGTCTCTATAATTTTGATTAAATAGCGGGGAGATCAATGTATTTGACTCTATCATAAAATATATAATAACAAGTTATATCTTCAATAAAATAAATAAACAATTATTATGATAGGCGACAAACACAAAGGTGCCTTTCTTTGTGGTTTGGTCACTTCGGTCAATAATTGACCGATACAAATTTTGTCCTCCCTAATTTTTTTTTTTTGGTCCTCCCTAATTGATTACTCCACTATTCAGTTCCTTTTTCCGTTCTTTTCTACGACAAAAGTGAGAGAAAATTTGTGAGATTCTCTGTTTCGTTGCATAAATAAATTTTGCATATTTTCTATATTAATTACTTAATTAATTAGACATTTTCAACTATAATTCTTAACAAACACAAAAAATTCCAAATATATGATAAATTTTCGCAAGTTAACAGTAAGTTTTAGAAATATATTGATATTTTGACAAAAAAAAAAATATTTATATTTTATCATATTTAGGTTAATTATTTGATAATGCAAATTGGAAATTTCACAGTTTGTTTCTTCTATTGAATGGTCGGTTTTCATTCTTTCTGCTCCATGGAACCGCTGACTATACCCAATTACCCCATTGACCACGGTCCACCCATGGGCCTTCAATGCATGAAGCAAGTCTAAGTCCTAATAGTCAAGGTCTCCGCTCATTAGTCGTTACCATAGTTTAGGTCGGTGTCTTTCCTTCTTCTTTAGGAAAAAATATTTTATGAAAATCAGTTTTTCCCCACAGGAATTTTATAAATTGCTTCGTTTATCCTCCTCCCTTATCGCACCATACCATTTATCCATGGCTCCCAGAACACTGTTGTTACTATTTGCATTTATATCTGCGAACGAAGTTCGGGCTCAAAAAAATGATTCCAACATCATAAATTTGGGCTCTTCTCTCTCCCCAAAAACGAATTCTACTTCATGGCTGTCAGCATCGGGTCTTTTTTCTTTTGGCTTTTACCAACAAGATAATGGTTTTGCTGTTGGCATACGACTAAAAGATGGAGATGAAGGAACAATTGTTTGGAAACCTGACTTGAAAAATCTACCTGTTTCCTCTGACTCAGTAATCGAATTAACCAAGGACGGTCAACTTGTGCTTAGAAGTGCGAAACAGATGGAAGAAGTAGTCACTGTTGATGCATATGAGCCAGCAGATTCAGCATCTATGCTTGATTCTGGGAATTTTGTTCTTTATAGTAAAAACCACAGTGTGATCTGGCAAAGCTTTGATCACCCCTCGGACACCTTATTAGGAGGTCAGAATTTATCTCAGGGACAAGAGCTCATCTCTGCTAATGGACATTTTGTTCTCGTACTGATCTATGAAGGAAATCTTGTTGCCCACCCTGTGCACTATGAAGGATATGATGACATCTATTGGACTTTAAAGGCTTCTCAACATGTCTCACAGCTTAATCTTAATCTTACAGGCTATCTTTGCCTACGCGATTATGATGGGAATACCACTATGGTTCTGGCCAATAGTAGCAACTATCTGAGAAGGAACACAAGCTTAATAATATATCGTGCAACAATGGATTTGGATGGTATTTTTAGATTGTATGTTCACACATTTGAGCATGTTCAACTTGTGTGGCAATCGATATCTAATCAATGCGAAGTCAAGGGCATTTGTGGTTTCAACAGTTATTGCTCCATGAATGGCGGTAAAGCTATTTGTGAGTGTTTCCCTGGATTCGTGCACATAAATGGGAATAAAAGCATGTTCTCTGACTGCGAACAAAGCAGCAAAGATGACTGCAAAACTAGTAAAAATCCAAAGAGGTACGACGTTGTTCCCTTAGAAGACGTGCAAATGGGCCTTATTCCTTATTTGGTCATTCCATTGGAAATGGAAGATTGTAGGATGTCTTGCAGGGTAGACTGCGATTGCGGGGCAGCAATACATGTAGATGGGAGCTGCAAGAAGTATAGTCTTCCGCTTAAATTTGGCAGTGTAGGGATTCAGGGAACATACCCGGTTGTAGAACACTGATCTTTATGCCTTTACGGAGTCAAAATCACAATATGGAACTTGACTTTTGTATACTGCAGAAGCACTTAAGAGGAAAAAGAGAAGAGGGAGTTTTTGTGTTTTCACGATGGTTTTGTTCTGTCAAATATCTGTATTTATAAACACAGAACTTAACAGACACAACCCTTCATATTTTAAATTCAAATTTAAATAAATTCAAATTTAATGGGAATATTACATATAACATCCCAATATTTCTGAATAATTATATTCAGACCCCAAACTCTTATTTGGGCCAAATCCACTAAGGGTGGACTGGGCCTAGGCCCAACCCATTTTCCTACATCTCCCACTCACACTTTGTGGATTTAATCTTCTCGCCAACCTCTCTTATTTCTCTTTCTTTGATCATACTAAGTGCTCTGCAGTAACCGCATAGGCATGACGTCTCATTGGTGTCTGTACTAGTAACCCTTTTTTACAGGATCAGCACAAGACTACCATTCTTGTGTAGCTTGAATTATATTGTTGCCTCAGACATCCTAGATTTACCAATATATTTATACACTTCACATGGCAAAAACTAATCCCTCTCGAGTCATAGTAAAAACTCAGATTGCCTTTCTCATATGCATAGTATCCACACTTATGAAGTCACAAATAATATCATAAGGGACATGTCTCAGATACTAGCATAAGTGTGTACATTCCAGGTAATCTTCCTTTCGCCCATATATCATCTCCATATACATCAATCGCTTTCCTAACACAATACCATAGATCGCATAAATCATGACCGTAGGACATGCATTAAGGTAGCCGTCATTGAAGTATATTTCCATAATAATGTCAAAGTCTAAGGATATCATAGAAGTATAGAAACTTCTTAGGACTCACACAGCAATGAAGCAGGGATCCATTTATTTGCTTCCTGTTTGCGGTTCTCTAGCACATGTGGTATGAATCACATGCTACAGTGTTACTCTTATGTCATAAGAGCGTACGTCGTTTTGAGTTCTTATCAATAACACTGTACAGACTTAAGTTCAGATACTCCTAGTATCAAAACCCAAACTCTTCATTCTTTACTCATCTCATGACGTCAAAGTTGAAGAATTTGTTGTCTGGCAACAAGCATCATGGAAGTGGGTATCCATGATACGATCTATATTTTGTAATTTATGTTTGTAGATCTCATCTCGACACGCTACACCTTTGTCGAGGCGACATGATTTTGTGTTACTTCTCTACCATATTAGCATTCCTGCTACTTTACTGGTGAACACAAATGTCTCGTCTTCGCACACTCCTCCTGAGTGTCAAAAGCGGTTTGCTCGTGTGAGAGAGCCAACCTCTCTTGCCTGTACGACATACTAGACATTGTATACTATCACATACACATGTAAAGCCTTAATGAAGTATCCATTACTTCATATCCTATGCTTGCCAAAAGATTTATCATGTCTCTTATGTATATCCTTGGCCACAGGCTCAATTAGGGGACTTTGCATAGGAACTTGTTGTTTAGCAACAACCTTATGTGCTACAACATATCTCATATTTATCTTTGCATTTTACTCATGCTATGATACTTAGGGTCTTTTATTTAGGCAACGATCGTGGTGTTTTCTTAATGGATTAACACTGGGTTTGAATTCTAATTTCAAATCCAATATGTTCTTCTAGACATCCTCGACCATATGTCCATATGTACCACCACAGTAAGTACTTTTAAATGCGCATAATCATCATGCCCTTCAAGTATCTTTCAGCATTTTTATGGAGCCACTGAGTGTCTCTCACAATGGTTGGACTAGTACCGACTTACAAGTCCTACCACTAAAATGAATATCTGATATTTTATACATCACTGTGTATATTAAACTACCAACAACGTTTACATGGAAACCCTTTTCCATTTTACTCTTATGTTAATTCAGTTTAGGGATATCTATAATCAAGACTCAAACTCACTCTTGAAGTCAATAAGGTATGTATGGGCTCACAATCATTGACCTTGGACTACTCAAGAATTTCCATAATATAACTCTGTTGTGACAGAGAATGGAGTCTGCTTGAGCTATATCTTTGGATCTCAACTCCAAAAAAAAATATACAACGATTTACCCATATTCTTAGTACCTTTCCTTAATAGGCACTATCAAAATCAAACTATTTTGGTCAATAGTATATCATCCTCTTAAAGGATAATATCACAAACTGCTTAGTTATGGCTTCTTCAACCATAAAAAAATGTATTAGGTTACCACACATATGGAACCTTAAATACCATTGTTTGGATGATTGCTTCAGTCCATGAATTGACTTATGCAAAAATATGTAATACGAGGTCATCACTTTGTAAACCTCAAACATTAATTATAGTGAAATCTAATAGTCAAAGTATATAGATTTCTTCATCCAAATCACTACTCAACATACAAGTTTCACATCCACTTGATGTAATCCTTAAAACCAAACAGTTGACTGTTTCCAAAAATGAGTATGATTTTAAGCACATAATATATGAGAAGATATTCTCACAATGTATGCCTATGTATACCCTTCTGTAACCAAAAGAGTCTTGTGTTGTTAATTGATCTAACCAATTTGTTCTTAATCTTGAGAATTCATTTGTTTACAAATGATTTCTCATCCTTGTGGTTGATCAACTAACTCTCAGACTTGATTCTTTCTCAAAGAATCTACGTCCATTAATATTGCTTTCTTCCATTCCTTCTATAAAACAGGTAAGGCCTCTTATACAGAACACTTTTAAGTCTCTTTAAAGACCTTTCACAAGCTCCCACTTACATGGACAATTGAGGACTTTAGAACTCATTCCGTATTGCCTTGTCATTGCATCTCATAAAGAGATACAGAGAAATACTATATGATGAGCTTCATCATTGTTTGAAAAACTCATCAATAACAAATATGGTTCCTTTCAATTCTTATCAAACACAAACCCATATACATTTTCAAATGTGAAAATGTGACCATAATAAGCTCCCACTTACAACGACTATGAGATCGAGTAATTGACCTTTATGGCCTATGGGAACTCAAAAACTTGATTTGCTCTTTGACCATAATCTATGTGGTTTGAAAAGAACCACTTAGGAGGGCACATGGTTAATTATAAAATTTGTATCTCCCTTAAAGAGAAAACCATACTTGATCAATCAAATATATGTACTAATCCACCAAAGGTGGACTTGGTAACAGAAAACCATACTTGATCAATCAAATATGTGTACTAATCCACCAAAGGTGGACTTGGTAACACTCTCCCACTCACTTTTGGTGGGTTAGCTTCAACTATTATATACATAACCATGTTTAGTAGTATTGCATTATACCTCTTAACAACTCTATCTAATGATAGAGTGTAAGGGATCATTTAAGTAAATAAACATCCCTTTCTTTTCACGGAGCTCACTGAAATAAGTTTGAAACAACTTCTATTAGTGCGTAGAATTCTTAAATTCTTTATGCACTTTATTTTCAACTTTATTCACTTGTCGTCTAAAGTGCTTAAGCTTCAAACTTGTGTGAAATAAAGTAATGATAATTACGTGAGTAATCATCAACAAAGTGAATCTAAGCTCCGTGTTATGCCCTCACATTCATTGAACCATATATAGTAGGATGGAAGAATTGCAATATTTTCTCTATCTCAATTCCCTTACTGAAAAACTTTTCTTATTGCTTTACCGATCAAACACTTCCCTATTGGGTGATGAACATAGCATTCTTAAAAAATGCCAATTCAAATTATGTGTCATAGTCCACCATGACATGTATTCAAGTCAACACTTGAATAGGGTGGTAAAGCAGTCACGCACACAAAAGATTACCAACAATGTTGGAAAAACAAAGAAATATCAAGGAAGACTGTATCACAAACAGCTAATTTTGTCATGAAAGTCAAGATAGTTCATTTAGAACCCATGAGTCTGGTCCATGAAACAATGAACTTGTAGGCTCTAATGCCTTTCACCTCAATTCTTGTGTCATTACCAATTTAAAGCCTTATGCTTGAATTTGATAATCGACGATATTTAACAAAGGATCTTTGATCCTTACTCTTTTAGTCTATGGAGCTTGAGTCTTTTCCTGCTCATTATTGACAGAAAAGAAAACCATCTCAAATTGGTTTGTTCTTTAGTAGGAAAAAGAATTTAACCTTACTTAGGTCATTCCTCTCCTTAAGGAGTTTGTTACTCCTGTGATGTCAGGGTAGTCATCACATTCCCTTTAGTAGAACCTTTTACCCTTGTCTCATTTGGGTTTAGGGTGTAGAGAACATGCTACCTCTACGGTATGCTAGCCCACAGGGTCTGCAAAAACTTCCTGACATCCATGTTCAAGCTCCTAATACTTTACTACATCATTGAAAAATAACAAAGTTTTCACTTTGATTTAACATGACTTTCATGTGCCCCTAACAAGAAAGGAGCGCCCTTATGAACAACTTGCACTCATTGTTCATTCGAAGATATACAATCAAATTCCTTTAATTTCATTGTCTTGTTTGTTATCTAATGTAGATGTTGTCTCATAAAAGGCGTTAAGCCTTAAGTTATATGTGTCAAACTTAATTGACAACCTTTTTCATCTTGTGTAATGGAAATTTTGCCTAAATTTTCCTTTTACACAATTTACATGGCTCTTTGTTGTTGGATTTCTATCATGTTTGCACTTTATAGGGTAGTTTATGCTACATTTTTTTTTCCGAACCATGTAGGTCTCATGTCCTCTCATAAGCTTAGTCGAGATTGCTTCTCAACTTTAACTTCATCATGACTCTTGGTCAATGACATGACAACATCTTCTTTTTAATCATATGAGACCTTTCAATATCAGATATCACATTTGTCCCCATTAAGTTTATAGTTGTGTTGTTGTTCTTGGCAGCCCTTCTTGACTTAATTATTTCAAATCATCCCACTTACTGGGCTATTCAGTATCTGATTTGATCCAAGAACTTATTTGTAGCACATTGAAGTATACAATGTCATGCACTTGTATTATTCTTGACTAGAAAAATAATAATACTATTGGGTCTATGATCAGGAGAATACGTTTAAACCTCCCATCACCCAGATTCCAGTAATAATATTATCATCTATCAAAAATTTTATACAAGTACTTTCCATAATATGCTCGATCATGTCTCTCAGAAAACTTAGTTTCTGAAAGCTCCCACTTACATAGAGCAATGTCATTAGCTCCTACTCAAATAGAGTATTTGACATTGGCTCGCACTTAGATAAAGCATATGAAACTTTAAGAAAACTTATTTTCTAAGAGCTCTCACTTAGATAGAGCATATAACACTCTTGGAATACACATTTTCCAAGAGCTCCCACTCAGACGGAGCATTTGACATTCTGCTCCTACTCACAAAGTGTATTTGACATTTACTTCTTCATGTCTCTCTTTACATTATTTTCATAATGTCTTATTAACTTCTTAGTTGAGTGACTTAAGAGTTTTCTATATTTCCACTATGTTCTTATGATTTTGTGAAGTTAATTTTCAGCCAAATATAGCATCAAAAATAGAAAGGTGAAGTCTCCTTACTTCCCAAAACCAAATTTGATAGATTTTCAAAAACGTCATTCAGCAAGGCTTTAGGAATCTCCTATTCCTAAGTGACATGATAGAAGTTGTGCCATGTTGTCTTGGTAATTTCTAAGAGGTTCTCTATTTTCTCAAAGAGATATTTCAAATGTCTTATGCAATTTATATATGTTTCTTCACAGAAACATTTAGTTTTTGCTCTTAAGTCTTTTATTAGTTCAATCTTTGGTAGATGGACTGGGTTTAGGATACTCTTTTCTCCTAAGTTGGCTTTTCATATCATATTTGGGGTGTATTTTATTCCTGACTTTCACCATAATCCGGAGTTAAAATGTGGAAATTTCTCCATTTGAAATTTCCTCTCACATTGATCTGATACTATTTCTTTAATATCTGATCATTGTTTTAACCTCATTGAGGTTTATCCAGATCTCAATCCTAAAATCTAGGATTTTTGGTTATTCAGGTTCTTTCTCTAATGCATCATCAATATTCTCTTCATGTTACACCTCTTGCTTCATTTCAAATTCAAATGAATTTTACTTTGAATTATCTCTCTCTTGATCCTCTTAAGGATCTTTTTATTTGAGGTTTTATTTTAGAGTCTCATAATCTAATACAAAAATCCCTACTTCATACATCACTTAGAGGCTCACATTTCTCCAAGTAATTTAGGTTTGGATCAACATTTAGAGGCAATAACTAATAACTTATTCCTTTTCTGATTTACCACTATGTAAATCATACTTAGGATTAAGTTTCTCTTATTAAATTTCATCCAAAAGAGTGAAATTCTTTTGATTTGGTGCTCTTAGAACTCTCTAAATTCATATTTGACTCAAATAAAAATTTTATGAATTATTATAAAAATTTTAGGATTTTTAAACTCATAAAAATCACAAAAAAAATGGCACCAAAAAACCTCTATACAGATCCAAAAAATGCCTCAAAAATAGACAAACAATATGTCTAAATGTAGCTCTTGAATTTAGGGATTTTTAGAAACAAACCGCACCTCAATCGGAGCTAAAATGCCCCCTCAGACAACCCTAGAAGGAAAAAAAAAATATCCTGTTTTTTTTTTTTTTTTTTAGTTTGGGTTGGATGTTGGGCCGAACTGGATTTGGCCCAACAGTGTTTTCCTTTTTTTTTTATATACGCTGGGCCAGCCACACGCGGCCCAGCAGTTAATCAAATTTTTTTTTTTTGCTGTTGGGCCGAACCTGTTGTGGCCCAACAGTACCTTGCCTTCTTTTTTTTTTTTTTTTGCTCGCTGGGCCGGACTAAATGTGGCCCAGCAGACATTTTTTTTTTTAAAATGATGAGATGACGTCATCATGACGTCATCTCGTCTTCTTCCTCCAGCCGGGTCAATGCAGACCCGGATGGGCGGACGGGTCGGGTCCGACGGACCCGATTCTCCCAACCCCAAAACTTTACCGTCCGATGTCCGTTTTTCGCGTTCTAATAGTCCATTTTCATCGTTTTTTCGTGCTCTACGTAATGGGATAATTTTCATGGCCTAAATCTTTCTATTTTCAATGACCCAATCCCGTTTTCAAAAACTGTACGTTTTCGGTAATGATGTATGGTGTTTTGTTCAAGGTTTTTTTACATCTATCCTTCATGTCTTTAATACATATACATTATATAGATGTAGGCACAAGACAAAATTCAAAAAACATGCACCTTGAATAACTGAAGCCGAAAATTTATATATATATATATATAAACAATGAATAACCAATATACATATATATGCACAGTCGCACACCACACGCACATCGGAAATAATAAAAAACGTACTTTCGGCTCACACACATTCATTCTGAATTTATATATGTCCACACATATGTAGAAGCAAATCGCAGATTTAATGAAAAACGCACTTTCACCCAGATTTTTTATTTAATCATACGATTTGATCATATACAAAAAAAACAAACTAATAAAGATTTGCTTAATATTTATCAGAGAAGCAAATCAGATTTCAGATCACTCCTAAATCTAAAAATGCAACGGAAACAGATAGGCATATATTTTTCATATACCGTATAAAAATATTCTCACAGAACAAACACAGCCTTAGAATCTATATTGCTCTGATGCCAATGTAGGGATTCAGGGAACATACCCGGTTGTAGAACACTGATCTTTATGCCTTTATGGAGTCAAAATCACAATATGGAACTTGACTTTTGTATACTGCAGAAGCACTTAAGAGGAAAAAGAGAAGAGGGAGTTTTTGTGTTTTCACGATGGTTTTGTTCTGTCAAATGTCTGTATTTATAAACACAGAACTTAACAGACACAACCCTTCATATTTTAAATTCAAATTTAAATAAATTCAAATTTAATGGGAATATTACATATAACATCCCAATATTTCTGAATAATTATATTCAGACCCTAAACTCTTATTTGGGCCAAATCCACTAAGGGTGGACTGGGCCTAGGCCCAACCCATTTTCCTACAGGCAGAATCGATCATAGTGTGTCAACAACAGCCTTTTTCAAGTCTCCTTCAACTAATGTCACTCCTTCAAATCCAAAGCCAAAGTTTCAAAATCTGATTTTGACTCTGGTTATCACTCTAGGTTCAATTTCATTCCTTTGCTTAGCCTTTGCAACATCTATTTTCTTCATCTACAAGTATAAAGTCTATTCATACACTAAGCTCTCTGTTCATAACGAAAATTTGGGGTTTGTTGAGGATTGTAGTATACGAACATTTGCCTTTGATGAATTAGTGTGTTCAACGGGAAATTTCACAGAAGAGATCGGGAGAGGATCTTTTGGAGTGGTTTACAAGGGGAAAATTCAAGGAAGTAATAGAACAATAGCTGTGAAGAAACTAGACAATGTTGACGAGGGAGCAGAAAGAGAATTTCAAGCCGAAATAACTGCAATTGCTCGAACTCATCACATAAATCTAGTTCAGCTCATTGGTTATTGCATTGATGGTTCAAGAAAGCTTCTTATTTATGAGTATATGAGCAATGGATCTCTAGCAGATTTTCTGTTCAAGGCTGAGATGCATCTATCTTGGAAACAGAGAGTCAAAATGGCATTGGATGTAGCAAAAGGAATTCTATATCTACACGAAGAGTGTGAAGTTTGTATTGTCCATTGCAACATCAAGCCTCAAAACATTCTCTTGGATGAAATTTGGACAGCGAAAATATCTGATTTTGGACTTGCAAGACTATCAATGCCAGAAACCAATGAAATAACAAGTGGATATGTGGCACCTGAACGTCAGAAAAATGCGTTCTTGGCATCTGTTAAAGTTGACATCTACAGCTATGGGGTGGTGTTGTTGGAGCTCATATGTTGCAGAAGGAATATAGATGTGAACGTTGCTTCAGAAGAGGAAATCATGCTTTCAAGTTGGGTGTATAATTGCTTTGTGAAAGGAGAATTGAAGAAACTAGTAGATGAAGATGTGGAATGGAGGACATTGGAGAGAATGATAAAGGTGGCCCTATGGTGTGTCCAAGAGGACTTGTCTCTACGCCCTTCCATGAAGAATGTGATTTTGATGCTGGAAGGATTGAGGGATATTCCAATTCCTCCATCTCCAATCCCACTTGCTTGATAATCTTCATAGTTATGCAGCTTTTTATAATAGTATTAATCCATATGTAATTGTGCATCCACTTTCAAGTTCGTATATCTTTTCTACCTTAGCTACTGCTATTTTGTGTACTTTTATTATGTCTTATCCTTCTATATCCACGACTGCTAGTTAGTTTCCTGATGCATCTACTATATTTTATGTTAATGTATAGCTTCTCCCAAAATACTTCCACAGAAAAATGGGCTTTAACCCCTTGAAAAAGCTCAGGTTAACAAATTATGAGTTCAGTAAAATCTAAATACCATAGCAATTATTTTTATACATAAATTACAAGAATGGAGTTGGGCTCACCAACAATCTAAGGGTATGGCTCCTAACTCATGATCCGTTGGACCTGTACATGTGGACTCTGAAGTATGACCATCAAGCTCTTTTTACTGTCCACATAGATATTTTCTCTCAACTTCACTTAGTTGTGGAAATGTCTCTCCAAACTCCGTGACTGAAACCACAACTAAGTGATATTTCTTAGGATTACCATAGCAATTTTACCACCCTGTGATCTTGTATTTCCTTTTCTCTTCGTCACGTTTTCTATCTCCCCCCAACCCCCCAAAAAAAATCTCCTCTCAAATTGAAATATTCCGATCGATCTAACACAATTGTCGAGCGCAAGCTGAGCTTAGACATTATGAAATCAAATATCTATCACAGTTGGAATAATAAAATGTCTTGTTAGCAATGAACAACTTAAATCTAGCACAAATGTAAGTCGCATAATTTGGCTTCGCATTAAACTTCTAGGGCAGTTTTGAATTAAAAAAACTTCCAAGACAAAATTGGTCCTAATCGAAAACTTTTCGGGTAAAATTTGAGAGTACTGGCTGTCACCCAAGAGGGGGGTGAATTGGGTGATAGGATAAAATTTAAACCTTTTTGAATTCTTTTCTTTTCTTTAATCACAGAGAAGGAAACCTTCTTAAAACTTTTCTCAGATTATAACAGAGTAATTCAAAACATGGTAAATGCATGAATATATGTATAATGTAGATATAATGAAAAACTGTAAGAGTTAAGGGAAGAGATAATGCACACAAAATTTATCCTGGTTCGGTCAACCCAGACCTACATCTAGTCCTCAGGCTCAACCTGAGATTTTCACTACCCTCTTGTTTAATCCTGGCACAAGAGAAGCCTACCACAGGTTTTACGAACACAGGTTCACCTGCCAACCTTTATAGAGTTTTAGAATCTTCTAAACACTCCCCCTTACTACCCGTAAGGTTACCACCCAGTTCACAAAGCATCAAGCTAAGGAACTACCTCAAACAGAAGAGGATTTTAATAATAAAGTTCACTCAATGAACAGATTGTGATAAACACTTAAGAGCAAGGTTATGTATAATGAAGTACAAGATAGAGCTTAATAATCTGAACAAAGAATAACTCTAGCTCTTCTTTTCTAATGCTCTCAGTCTGAGAAGTTTGCAATTCTGTATAGAGCCCTGTTCATTTCTCGTTGATTTTCGTGTATGCGTTGTGTGCGCGTCACTTTGTTCCAGAAGTCTTCAAGTCTTAATATAGAGTATTATATTTTTCTATCCGTTGGAGACTTGGACAACTAGCCGTTGGATGTTTGCTCCAACTAATCTTGCAGAGGATAAGACAGGAGAGATAGAAACTGTGAGTAACGTTATCCTGCTGCTACCTGCTACTGTATTTGTATGTCAGCGTATTCAGTAGCGCTAATATTATTTGCTATCGCTAGCTTCATAGTGTGAGTCCTGCACTTGAGCTGTTAGCTAACCATATAGTCATATATTGCACAGAAGTTACTATCGCAAGCTTAATCCATTAGCTCAATGAGATAAAGACAATATAAGGAACTTCAGAGCTTTTCATATTATCGATAGCATATTCTCTTGGATTAGAAAGCATTACATCAACATAGATAATCTCTATCGATTGCAAATTTATTATCGCTATTATCCTTCAGGATACTATCATCTAAGCATTCAGAGGTATTTCCAGGTATCCTATTATCGATAGACAATCATGCTAGCTCAGACTCTTGCTCTTAAGCACTAGCTATCTGAAAGTTTATTATCTGAAGCACTTCTGATATCGATAGCTTAACCTATTATCGCTAGCTTATTTCTTTGCTCAAAGACTTGGTTTATATTTCTGCTAGCTGAGTTATCAATGAGCTTCTAGCGATAGATTCTTTCTTTAGCGATAGTGAATGACTTAGCGATAGATAATGATTTTGATATTTCTAAGTCTTCACTTGCTATTCCTTTCTATCAATTAGCTATTTAGATTCACTTAGCGATAGAGATTTTCATTCTTATTGATCTGCTAAGTTATCATTTCTTATTAGCGATATTTTTCCATGGGTCAGTCTTCATCAAAACTTAAGATTCTAACATTCTCCTCCTTTTTGATGATGACAAAATATAAGCAACACAGGTAAGATAAAATACATTCGAATTAATCAACAAGTACTTATTATTGCAATACATCAGGTAAACAGTTAGGATCAGTCTGAATAATAATACCCTCAAATCGTTCCTTTTTAGATTCATCAAAATCATGCATGAATGGAATAGGAGGAATACTTAACATGCAATCTAAAAGAGGTGGGTCATCAGAGGAAGCTACGTATGATTTGTATTCAGAGGAATTTCTAAAGGTTAAGGTGTAGCTATTTTCAAAATCCTTTCCAGAGGCTGAGGCAGTGTATTCCTTATCAGGATCATCAGATAGCTCAGAGTCTGGGTAGAAGAATTTGTCTTGGTCAATATCCTTGGGGCCACTGATTTAACCTTTTCCTAATCGCCTTGGGGGTTAAATGCAAAATATTTATAAAACCAAGGATTGCACTATAATGGTGTGATCCCGGATCGTCTCTCAAGGAGCCTAATGACTAACCTAGGAAACTAAATGTCATGCAAATGGAGTATAAAAAGGGGTTTTGTTGGGTTTTAATAGGAAATATGCAAAATGAGCCTAACTACAATATTTTTTTGTCTTTTCTTTAATGAGATGGAATGGTTGGATGGATGAAGTGAAATTGATGGAATGGATCTCTTGAGTCTAGGTGAGGTGACAAACATAGGTTCAAATCATTTGGGGGTTTGATTCATCAAGTCTAGTTAGAGGAATCCCCAAGCAACCACTAGGGGTCCACTAGCCCTAATCAATGACTAATTTAGCAACCACTTTCATAGCCATTACTTAGGGTTAGTGTTAAAGTCCACTTGATGTGTGAAATACTTTGGGTCAAAACACTTGTGGCTCTCATAAAAATGCAATCACAATGATTATGAATGGAAGCAATCAATTAAGTCCACTAGCAACCACTAAAATGAAATTAACTTCATACAACCACAATGTAGATAAGAATTCATAACTCAAGTGTTCAAAGCCCAAAATAAACACATATAGTTCATACACATACATATCCAAAATCTCAACCCAATACATAAATCCAAACATCTTCCAAGAGAGGTTCAAATAAACATAGAAGAAATCCTAAATACATATGTTAGAACAAAGAAAAACTTCCCCAAATGAAGAACCCATGCTTGAGACACCATCAACCCATCCTCAAGAGATGAAGAGCTCCTCAATCCAACATAGAAACTCCAAGAGGGACCCCAAGAAGAAGCCCCATCCGAAAATCCATGGAAGAAGAGGGTGGAAGAAGGTAGAAGATGAAGATGGAGGTGGAATTGAGATGGGAATGGAGGAATGGAAGGAAACCCTAGGAGAGGGACTGATTTTCGAGCAGAGGAGGCTTGGACAATGAAGAAGGGTCTGAAATTTATCTTATATACTCCCCAAAAAATTCCTGAAACATACAGCAGAACACCAGATTTCGGGGCCTCGCCGTGGCCCTCCCACGGCGAGGGGCAGAGGGGAAGCATCACAGGGGTCCTCGCCGTGGAAGGCTCACGGCGAGGGACAGAAAAGGTGCATAATTTTAGGGGTCCTCGCCGTGGGCCTCGCCGTGGGAGGTCCACGGCGAGGGACAGAAAATGGCCCAGGAGGAGGGGCCTCGCCGTGGCCCTCGTTGTGGGGGAGCCACGACGAGGGGCAGAAACCCAGAATCCTTTCTTATGCTTCCTTGCGCTCCGTCGGCGTTCTTGTCCGCAACTTGGCTCTTCCATTGGGTATATTCCTTCATGATCTGCACATAAAATGGACCTAAGGTAGCATCAAATGTTCTTGAAAATAGGTTAACAATAATTTATGCTAATTATGCCCAAATTGTCCTTGACTAGAATAACTTCCAACAAAGATTGCAAAAGCCAGAAATCACCCTAATTAGGTGCAATTACCCTAAGAACATGAGATAATCTACTGATTTTATCAATGAAAAGTATATAAAAATATGGTGCAATCAGCCACCCTTAGCTCTTTCTTCTTCAATTTTCTGGACATGTTCTATGATAGTAATGCCTGAATAGCCACCCTTTGATTTGTGAAATCTTCTCTGATATTCCCACGCCTGCTTTCCTTGAAAAATTTCTTCTTTTCTCCTCTCTTCTGCCCTTTGAGCAGCTACCTCTGCTTTTCTCTCTATTCTTGCCCTTCTCCTTGCTTCAAATATAGCTTTCTTCTCAAGGGCTTCTTTGTACCTCCTTTCAGCCTCTTCAAGGGCCTTCTTGTCAGCAGCCTCTTTTTCTGCTCTTTTCTTTTCCTCTCTTGTCATTCTGCGAGGACGAGAAATGGCTATTTCCTTTTCTGGTACTTTTATAGCCTTTTTCTGTTCTTCGAGTTTCTTTTTCAATGCAGCATGCTCAATTCTTCTGGCTTCACAGGAAACCTTCCATTCAGCCATTTCTTTGGCTTCTTTCTTGTCCTTTCTTAAGAGAGCTGATATGGCTCTCTTATCTGCCTCGGCAGCTTCCTTCTTGGCCTCAGCTGCTTCTATCTTATCTTGCTTTAGAATCTCAGCTATGGCTTTCTTGTCTGCCTTATCAGCTTCCCTCTTGGCCTTAGCTACTTCTTTCTTATCTTGCCTCAAGATTTCAGCTATTACTTTCTTGTCTTCTTTTGACAAATCTGGAGGTAGAGACAGCTTTTCTGATGCTTTGGCTTTTAGCTTTGGGGCTGTCATTTTGATTCTCGGGGCTCTGGTTGAAGAAACTTCTGGAGTCTTGGGAGTGACTTTAAAGGACATATCTTTCCTTGCTTTTCTCTTAGTTCTCTTCCCTTTCAGACTCTCAGATGAAACTTAACTTTCTTTCTTTTCTGGAGGAGCTTGAGCTTTTTCTTGAGGAAGAGGAGTTCTATGATCTTCTAATGCCATGTAACAGCGAGCAACATTTCTGATAATTTCCTCAGTTTCTTCAGCTAGCAATGGATCTTTCAGAAGATGCTCTACATTTTGCTCTACATGTTTCTCCCCCTTTTTGTCATCATTATAGGCAAGGGTAAGAGAAGAGAGTTGGGTAGATATCTGGGAAAGGATGGAAGAAGAGAGAGGTTTTGGTGTAGCGTTAGGGGTTGGCCGAATTGGGGGCAAGGTATAGGTGCTATCGCTAGGGGAGGGGCTAGCGATAGTGGTTGATGGTGATGCTTGTAACACCTGGACTTTTATTACTATATTATAGCCTTTTTAATTGAATTATAACCACTTTGCAGTGTCCGAAGCCCAAAAATACGGAAAATTTAAAACTTTTTCTTACTAAACAGTGTTCCAACTTTATTGCAGTTGGAATGGGCTTTTCGGACAAATTGAATAATTTAAAAACTCTTTATAAACCAAAGTGGTTAATAAAACAATTAACAGTATTCTAACCCTCTTAGGGCGTTTATTCTTAATTCATAAAACTTGGGAAATGTAAATTTCTTAATAAATCTATATAATTCTATTTTCTATACTTTCTACTATTAATTTGATAATTTAAATTTACATTACATACAGATAATCTTACTTTTATAACATAATCTTAATTTTTCATCTAATCTTCCTCCAGCACTCCTGCCTTCTCTCAATCATCTAATCATCTATCAGCTTCTCTGAAAAAGCAATTTAACGCAGTTCATTTTTATTCATTACCATGCATAATAATTAATAAAATAGGTATAATTAAAAACATGTGTGTATGGGTAGGGATGTTGCCCCTCTGTGGGCCCCCGCACTCATCCCATATAAGTAAACATTAACCTTGTTGCTAGTGCTCTTAAGGCACTACTGTGAGGTTTAACCTCCTGAATATAACCTTTCGGTCATAACTGAACTGTACTAGGGGTAGCTAGCCCTCTAGTCATCGAGTACTCGGATCCCATGAATATATTTGACAAGGTTAAAGCTACTATACATTCATAAAACATGCTATGCAATTATTATACATGATAAATGATATTGAATGAAACTGCTACCTGAACTCCAAGCTTAATCCTTAACCAGCTTCTTTCCTTTCCACTAACTTGCTGAGCTTATACCATTATCTCAACCTATTTATTCATCATATGAATAACAACATAAATTAATACTTATACATTTATATTTAATTCGCGTCTCTCATGTTCCTATATTACTACCATTCCCAGATCTAATATAGGATTAAATCCTAGTTTGTAACTTAATTGCTAATCATATAATCATTTACACACCAAACATACACCCATACATATACATATACCTTTCTTTTCTATTAATTGCGAAATCTCGAGAATGGGGAAATCAACAATATAAACCAAATTCAAGCTTAAGTAATTCAATTTATTAAAGGACCTTACAGGTCACTATTTATAATATGTACCATATACTTGAACACTCACAATCTGTCTTTGTTCTTACTTTCTCACACCTAAAATTGGAATCTTTAACTTTTAATAACATATTTTTAGTCCATTTTTATGAACAAATTTTCAATCAGCCTGAGCTTTAAATAATTCTTGCAACAACCATCATAAGCAAAGCAGTGAACATACATAAACCATAAGTTTCATTTTAGTAAGCTTTTAAACATCTAGATCAACACTTGAAACCTCTCATCATCTTAGAATTCTGGTTTATCCTTTAGGGATCCTAATTACTTTGATATCACTTAATCATTGCAATGAACTTGGATTATACTTTCATACGCATTTATTTCTCTCTTGATTACTTACAAACATCACTATAAATTCTAACCTCTTACATCAATTCTAAACAACATTTCTTCACTTAGTTGATTTATCAATTAAAAACTCAAAGTAGTGATTAGAATAAAGCTCCTAACAATCAAGAATTAAGATCCAAGACATCATTTGTCAATCAACATACATCAACAATTCCTTAGCTTTAACTCATTAGTTTAGGTATTTAGAATTTCCTTCAACCTATGTATTCTAGACAAAGCAATTGGATTTACTACATATAAAAAGAAGAAATGCAACATACAAGGATAATACTTGATTCCAAAAGACTCTTGACCACTTTCTTTCAACTTCCTAAACCTTTAAGATTTCAATATCACTAACTCACTTAACTAAAATAATTACTCTTCATAAGGAACATTAATAGCAAGAAATAATTAGGACCAACAAGAACAGGAAGAGGTTCAAAATTAATTACAAGCAACAAATATCATAAATTTCTCCTTTCTTTGCTAATACAACCAGCAGCCAGAACAACCAATAATTATAATTTTAGCACCTAGAACTTACAATCAACATTCTTAACAACTTCTACTTTTCTTAATTTAATTCCTATTAAACTAACATTATCATTTCCTCTTTCTGTTTCAATTAAACATTATTGTATTTTTCTTTTTCCCCTAAACATTCCAGTCAGCCAAAGCATCAAGAAAGCCAAGAATTGCACACTTGACAACCATATATTAATCAACTATAAGTAAACAATCTCAATCCATCTCCCAAAAGCAAAACAACATCAATGGCCATATTTTTCTTCCCTACAGCCGAACAGAACAGAAAGCAAGGAGAAAATAAGAATCCTATATGTCACTAATTTCACCTATTCATCAGAGTAAAGCATTCACAGAGGTGAGATATTAAAACTATAGTTTTCAAAATCCCATTCCTCTCCTTTTTCCTCTTCTCGGTCAGACAGGGCAGAGACAAGGGAGAACAAGAACAACAATCAACCATTCCAATCTTCATCAAATCACACCATTTATACACTTATTATAGCTTCTAATTGGTGATTGATTCTTCAGAAATTTGCCCTTTACATTACCTGGCCGAGCAGAACAGGGGCAAGAAAGAAAAGGAATCAACAAAATTTCATACGCAAATAGGAATCAGCCATACACAATCCACATTAACTCCATCTTCCTTTCATCATATTCAAGAAACAAGATTACAAAAGGAGGAGCAGAAATTCGGCCAACAGAGAAAGAAATCGGACCAACGAGAAACCACCCAAAATTCAACACACAACTCAATTTCTTTGCTTAATCTTACTCTTAATTGGGTTTAATCAAGGTGTTAGTTGATTTCCATCCAAGAACCACATAAATGGCGTCGATGAACAGTGCCCGTTCTGGGGTTCTTGGAGAAATCGGACTAAGCTCAACTTCTATCCCAAAATCAATACTCAAATCATCAAGAGTGAAGTCTAAGCATCATTTTTATAAAGTTAGAAGCTCCAAAACCTCACAAGAATTCGAATCCTCCTTTCCCAATCTCACCCGAACTCGCCCAGAAAGAGAGGAAAATGAAGAGAAATAGCTTACCCCAGCTTGTTCCAAACTCCTTGAACGTCTTCCGCCGCATCTCGCCGTCGATCGCCGTCGCTAGAGGTTGAACCCGCCGCTGCGATTCGGAGAAATAGAGAGAAGAGAGGGAGAGGGTGAGAGTCGGTTTGAGGGAGCAGAGGGAGTATATGTCGTGTATGTGTGTGGTGGAGGCAGAGAGAGATGAATATAGGGACACATGTGTGGCTGTTATTAAAAGGTACAAATGTGATATTTTTAATAGGTATTTTACTATCTTACCCTTCCTTTTAAAATTGAGGATATTTTTAACTAGGGCAGATATTGTCTTTTTCCATTTTCTATCTCCTATTTTCTCCTAAATCATAATTTTTATTTACCATTATCACTTGGAAATATACCTAAGTCTGTCCCCAAAATAATTTCTCTAGATATGTTTTAATTTCTAAATTTATTTATAAGATCTTTTAACTAATAACCAATACCCCAAGATTCTAAATATTCCCTTATTTAAATTTATCTTCTAACTATTTTCTCGGAGCTAATAAAGAAAATAAACTTTAAAAATTATTAAAAATATACCTGACCTCATAAATTTATTTATAAGGCTTTTTAATTTCTAAATACATTTCTAAAACCTCAACTATATCCTTGTTATCCCTTTTTCTCCAAATTACGTTTTATCTTCTAATTAATTCTTCTTTGTTTCTTAAATAAAATAAGCCTTAAAATTATTAAAAATACTTAAAACATCATAAATTTATTTTTAATGCTTTTTAATATTTTAATAATATTTCCTAAATCTTAAATAATTCCTTATTTTCTCTTTTTCTAAAATTTGGGGTGTTACAATGCTTGTGCTTGTTGGACAGGGTTAGCGATAGGATTCTCTGGAGGTGCTGGGAGATTGGAATGAGAGGGTGAAGGTGTAAGTGTGCTGGCTTGAGAGTGGGGGCTATCGCTAGTATGTTTGAAAGAGGTAGGAGATGGATAATTACAGAGATGAAGGGAAGAGCTAGAAGTGTTTGGGGTTGAGGGTGTAAGAGTTTGAGCTCAGGAGTAAGTGCTATCGCTAGGATGTGTGAAGGTGGAAGGGGAGGGGTAATAAGAGAGATGAAGAGAAGATGATTGTTGTGGGGAGGAATGGGAGGGTGAGTGACAATGAAGAGGGGAATGAGGTGGACTGGGAGGGGAAGATGGAGTAGATGAATGATCTGATGTATGATGAGGTGAGTGAGAAGGAGTAGAAGAGTGTATGTGAGAGTGTAGAATGGGCAAGAGAGGAGGTGATGATGATATACTTTGATGATTATTAACAGGGGCAATGCAGAGACTATCTTCCAGATTTCTTACTTGACTCTGAAGCTCCTGGATATGCTTTAGTAATTCCTCTTTTTGTGCATCCAGGGCAAAAGCAAACTCAGCAGATAGCCTAAAGACTATTTCCTCCACAGCTTCCTTTGAAAACCTTGATGCTTGATTTACAACAGATGGAAGAGGTGGAGCTCTTCTGGATTGAGCTTCTTCTTCTTGGCAATCAGGCTGAGCAGACGAGGCAGAGACATGAAAGGCTTGAGACTTAGAGTCTGAAGTTCCTCTGACTGGGCCAACTGAGATCCCCATCCTCTTCAGGATGGAGATTGTGACTTGCTTGCATTTCTTATTTTCTCCATACTCGATAGATCTGATTTTGGAATGCTCCAGAAGCAAGGAGATCAATTGAGGGTATGGAAGAGGAGCCTTAGCAGATTTTTCTGACATGAATCGCAGCAATTCCATACACACTATTTGTCCCGGATTTAAGGGTATCTTCTGGATGAGTTTGGCCAACCAGGGATTGTCAATCTTGGCAAAACTGCTGAAGTTCCCAGATTTGTGAGTCATAAGCCTGGTGTACACATAGTGAAGGATTCGATTGAGCACAGGCATGTCTGCAGGCTTCTTGGATGAAGTCTCATATATTTCAGCGAGTTCTTCATCTGAATATTGCTCAGTCATGAACCACTTGTTGTAATCTACCCCATAAATTCCCAACATTTTGTTGATAGCAGACCATCCAAAACTAAAACTTCTTCCTCTGATAGTGGCTTCAAAGGATACGTCTCTTAGAAGTCCTTTCTTGTAAACTGGGATAACTTTCAGGTTTGAGTAGAAGGATCTCAGAACGTCTTCATTGTAATCATTCTTCACACTCACCCAGTTCTGGTATGGCAGTAGCCAATCATCTAAATCAAGGCCCTGCTCCTTGAAATACTTCAAATCTACCCAGACTGCTGCCCTATCTAAGGTTCCTTTTTCTGCAAAGAAAGCGCTAGGAGTTTCTAAAGGATCTGATGCGAAAGATAGACTTGAAGAAGTTCGTTTTTGACGCTTCTAGCCCGATTCAATCACCTCTTTTGAGAAGGATACACTTTTCTGGGTTCTGGGCCTTTTGCTAGCGGATTGGGTAGAAGGTTTAGCGCTAGAAGCAGTTTCAAGATCATTCACATTTGGGAATTTTGTTATGGCCATTGCTGGATTAGGGTTCTTAGAGAAAGCTCAGAGTGCTCAGATAGTGTTTGAAATAGAGGAGAATGAATGAATGCCAATACAAAATGATTCACCTTTATAAGTTTTAGGGTTTAGGGTTTTACCTTGTGTGAAGTACACCAACTATCGTTTCGAATTCTGAGCCCTTTAAGTGACTTGCTATTGCTAGGAAGAGCAGCTATCGCTAGCAGGCATGATCCCACGCTGAGTAAGTGACTTTGTCATCACTTTCTCCTTCCAAGTTTTACCTATCGATAGCCGACTTTGCTATCGATGATTTTTCAGGCTAGCGATGGCAATCTTAGCTCAAATTTAGCTCTATTATGCATAAACTAGCGATAGTGAAACTCACTATCGATGGGTCAGAGTTGCAAAAACTTAAGATTTAACATTTGAACAAATTGAATTGCATTTAAGAAAGTCCACATAAAATAATACTATCCACAATTTCAAATAATCATATAGTAACCTGTCAGATAGTTCAGAGATTGATTGCTAATGTAAAGGAGCAATCATTCATAATTCAAACAATGTTATATTTATTCAAGATAGAGTAAGAATGATATCACCATAAATGCACTTGACTAGGCAGAAGATTGCTATTGATGATAGGAATTACTATCGATAGAACTCTTGATGGCAGTCAATTCAATCTTAGTCGTGAAAACTAGCGATAGTGGATTTTACTATCAATTGATCAGTCTGAGCTTGACCATGCAGAACTTGGGTACTTGGAAAGTTGCCTCTGCTGACATAGTATATGGTTTCAGAGATCTCTCATAAGGAATAGAGTTTGAGGATCTTCTTCTTGAAATATAAGAAACTCTATTTCTCTGGTTCTTCTCAAGATAACTGAATGGTACTTTGAGATAACTCAATCTTGGTATAAATCTTTCCTTTCTTGCTACAGACCACTGCTTCTTATGATTTAAGATCGATGTTGTAAAAATGCCTTTTCTCTGAGTTCTCCTTTTATGCGTAGATTCTGTGAATCTCTTTCTTGAAGTATGAGAGACTCTCTTCTCTGTTGCTCTTGAATTAGAATGACCTTTTCTTCCAGAATCAACCTGCACACATAAAGTGCTTGATGGACATTTTGGTATCCATTGGTACTTGGGTCCTTCATTGTTAGTTTTGGACCTTACATCTCCTTTTGGAACCCAGACAAATTTATTTCTCACATTTGTATTTCTTCTAATATTACATGTGTAAGAAATGAGACCATATTTTCCACAATAATAGCAAATAATAGAATGATGTGCAACATGAGGTTTTATGCAATTATTATGATGGTCAGAGGAGTGCAAATTCAAACTGTTTTCACTCAAAAGATCATTCTTCCCAAAACATTTTTCAGTATGATTTAAAATATTTTCAGTCCTTGAAATATGATCTGTGATAGGTTGTAAATCAGTTTTATGTAGATCAAAATTGTTTTTCTCAAAAACACAAGGATTGGAACTGTATACCATAGATGCATCTTGAGCTCCAGAGGATGATTTTGCAGATTCGTTCATGTAGAACTCTTGACAGTCATCTTCCTCTTGTCCTTTTGTGTTGACTAAATCTTGGAAGGGTCCTGTGATCTCTCCTTCTTCAGTCTCAGCTTCCAATTGCTCATCAACCATAGATATGCAACTTTGAAATTCAGATGAGCTGTCAACACTTTCAACTTCAACAAGATGGTCAGAGGTATATATAGACTCCAGAGAATCCCAAATTTCTTTAGCACTTGAGCAAAGTCTGATTTTCTGAAAATCATTTTCAGTTAAGCCTTTATGCAGAATTTGCATTGCTCTAATATTTAGAGAAAACATTTTCTTCTCTTTCTCAGTCCAATCCATTCTTGGTTTGAAATCAAAATCATTTATAAGAACATTCCACATATGGTAATCAAATGATTTTATAAAGCATTTAATCCTAGCTTTCCAAAACATAAAATCAATATTTTCAAGAAGAGGTGGAATGGTATGATCAAAACCTTCAGTAAACATATACCCAAAATCAGCCATGATCTTTTCACTTGAGATCGTTGGATCCTTTAAACAAGTGACCTGCTCTGATACCAATTGAGAGTACTGGCTGTCACCCAAGAGGGGGGGTGAATTGGGTGATAGGATAAAATTTAAACCTTTTTGAATTCTTTTCTTTTCTTTAATCACAGAGAAGGAAACCTTCTTAAAACTTTTCTCAGATTATAACAGAGTAATTCAAAACATGGTAAATGCACGAATATATGTATAATGTAGATATAATGAAAAACTGTAAGAGTTAAGGGAAGAGATAATGCACACAAAATTTATCCTGGTTCGGTCAACCCAGACCTACATCCAGTCCTCAGGCTCAATCTGAGATTATCACTGCCCTCTTGTTTAATCCTGGCACAAGAGAAGCCTACCACAGGTTTTACGAACACAGGTTCACCTGCCAACCTTTATAGAGTTTTAGAATCTTCTAAACACTCCCCCTTACTACCCGTAAGGTTACCACCCAGTTCACAAAGCATCAAGCTAAGGAACTACCTCAAACAGAAGAGGATTTTAATAATAAAGTTCACTCAATGAACAGATTGTGATAAACACTTAAGAGCAAGGTTATGTATAATGAAGTACAAGATAGAGCTTAATAATCTGAACAAAGAATAACTCTAGCTCTTCTTTTCTAATGCTCTCAGTCTGAGAAGTTTGCAATTCTGTATAGAGCCCTGTTCATTTCTCGTTGATTTTCGTGTATGCGTTGTGTGCGCGTCACTTTGTTCCAGAAGTCTTCAAGTCTTAATATAGAGTATTATATTTTTCTATCCGTTCGAGACTTGGACAACTAGCCGTTGGAAGTTTGCTCCAACTAATCTTGCAGAGGATAAGACAGGAGAGACAGAAACTGTGAGTAACGTTATCCTGCTGCTACCTGCTACTGTATTTGTATGTCAGCGTATTCAGTAGCGCTAATATTATTTGCTATCGCTAGCTTCATAGTGTGAGTCCTGCATTTGAGCTGTTAGCTAACCATATAGTCATATATTGCACAGAAGTTACTATCGCAAGCTTAATCCATTAGCTCAATGAGATAAAGACAATATAAGGAACTTCAGAGCTTTTCATATTATCGATAGCATATTCTCTTGGATTAGAAAGCATTACATCAGCATAGATTATCTCTATCGATTGCAAATTTATTATCGCTATTATCCTTCAGGATACTATCATCTAAGCATTCAGAGGTATTTCCAGGTATCCTATTATCGATAGACAATCATGCTAGCTCAGACTCTTGCTCTTAAGCACTAGCTATCTGAAAGTTTATTATCTGAAGCACTTCTGATATCGATAGCTTAACCTATTATCGCTAGCTTATTTCTTTGCTCAAAGACTTGGTTTATATTTCTGCTAGCTGAGTTATCAATGAGCTTTTAGCGATAGATTCTTTCTTAGCGATAGTGAATGACTTAGCGATAGATAATGACTTTGATATTTCTAAGTCTTCACTTGCTATTCCTTTCTATCAATTAGCTATTTAGATTCACTTAGTGATTGCACCATATTTTTATACACATTTTATGATTAAAATCTTTGGATTATCGCATGTTCTTGGAGTAATTGCACCTAATTGGGATGAATTCTGACTTTTGCACATCTTGTTGGGATTTACGCTGATCAAAGGGGAGTTTGGTCAAAAAATTTGCATGATTTATTGATTTATAAATCCTCAAGGACATTTGATGCTACCTCTAGTTCATTCTTATGTGCAGATGATAGAAGAAACATGCCCAAACTGAAGGAAAAATAGCAAATCAAGAGGACAAGGTTTCTGCCCCTCGCCGTGAGCCTTCCACGGTGAGGCCCTTCCTCCTGAGCCTTTTCTGTCCCTCGCCGTGGGCCTTCCACGGCGAGGCCCACGGTGAGGACCCCTGTTATGCACCTTCTCTGCCCCTCGGCGTGAGCCTCCCACGGTGAGGCCCACGGCGAGTCCCTTTCTCTTGCATCTCCTCTGCCCCTCGCCGTGAGCCTCCCACGGCGAGGCCCCGAAACTGGGATGCTGCTGTGCGTTTCAGGAATTTTTGGGGGAGTATATAAGATAAAAATCAGACCCTTCTTCATGGTCCAAGCCTCTCCAGCCCGAAAGTCACCCTCTCTGCTAGGGTTTCCATCTCCATCTTCATTCTTCATCCTCCCACTCAATTTCACCTCTTCTCTTGTTGATTTTCTTGTTCTTTCTCCTTCCACCTTCCATTTCCACTCTATATTTCCTTCCATCTTCTTCATTCATGGAGGCTATCATCATGGGTCCTCTTGGGCACGAATTTGAAGACATGAGAGGCTAAGTTCTTGGTGCTTTGGTGGTGTGAAGGTGGCTCTAGCTTCATGGACCAACATAGGGGAGTTTCTAGTCTACAATTTCTTATTTCCTTTGTATTTGGCTTCTACTCTTTTGTATTGGTCTTGTATATGGATTTAAGACTTGGGATATGTGATTGCTATCCATGTTTGTGAACTATATTGTGTATGCTTTGAATTTAATGTGATTGAGATATAATTTCCTATCTACTTGTGGTTGTATTCTTGGTTGTAGCCATTTTAGTGGTTGCTAGTGGTTATAGTCAATTTCTTTCATGCATGAATGTTGTGGTTGCACTTCATGAGAGTTAAATTGTATTTGGTTCAAGGCATTTCACAAACCAAGTGGATCTTAACACTAACCCTAAGTAATGGCTATGAAAGTGGTTGCTAGATTAGTCATTAATTAGGGCTAGTGGACCCCTAGTGGTTGCTTGGGGATCTTTCAATTAGACTTGGTAAATTAAACTCCCAATAATCATTTTGAAAGAAGCATTTGAGTCACCGAAGCACTACCAAAGCCCGTTTTATCAAATCACCCCTAATCCAAACTCCTTTCATCTTTCACTTATTAATCTAAAACATCAAAAACAAGTAACTGCTTTCCTTAATAGCTTTAGTAAATGAATCTCCAAACCAAAACCCCATACCCTTTTTATTGTTTTTAATTGCATTTAGTTAGCTTAGGTTGTTTGGAAGGACTCCTCAAGTGAAACGATCCGGGATTGTGCCACTTTACACAATCCTTGGTAATTATTGTGATTTTAACCCCAAGGCGTAAGGAAAAGGTTAAATCAATGGTGCCGTTGCCGGGGAGTCATTTTTGACTCCCTAGGTTAGCTAAGTGTCAATTGAAACTATTGACTAGGGGTAGGAGTCATTAGGATTAGATTTAGGTCATTTGCATTCTTAGGTTAGTTTACAATTACTTGTTCTGCATTGTATAAAGTTTGACAAGAAAATACCAAAAATATTGCTTGCCCTTTGCTCTTGCTTGAATTGTGATACCTGCTTAGGTGTACTGCTGGACTTTCTTGCACCTACTTGTGAATACTTGACTTGCCATACTTCCACACTCATATACATCGCATACACATTTCATACTTTACAACACACTTCACACATATCATACACACTTTCACACCATACTTACTTGCATCATCGTTCATCCATTTTTCCTTGAATTTGTGCAAGTGCATCTTTGTTGAACTTTCAGTCTACACTTGTTGTCTGTGCCTTGTGTATGACTCGAGGGAACCCTAGAAACCAAGAACTTTACCTTGAATACCCAGAAATTGAGAGACACCTTACTAGGTTGAGAAAGACAAAGAGAGAGGGAACTTCGGTTACATCCTTGATAGTTGAACACCCACCCTCTTGTGAGCCAAGCATTGAGAGTTCCCCAGAAACTGAGAGTGATACTAGAGACATGGAGGGGGATCACCATATTCCTGAAGTTCAAGTAGAGCCAAATCTAGGTGGTAATGGGGGAGGACAAGTGGTTAATGATGGTGAGCGACCTAGAAGAAGAACCATCAGGGAAGCCACCACAACCAGCCTTAACCACAACCCATTCTTGACTGCATTCCCCACTATGAACACTGATTATGAGATTAAAGGCTTATTGATACAATCCTTACCTAAGTTTTATGGTTTGCAGGAAGATGAGCCACATGATCACTTGGATGAGATCTTCATACATTGCAACACCATGAAACCAGTCAGAGCACAAGTGGAGGATGTCATGTGGAGAGTGTTCCACCTTACTCTAGAAGGCAAGGCTAAGCAATGGTACATGAGTCTGCCTACTTTCAATCCAGATGCCCTCGCCTCCTGGGGCAACTTGAAGCAAGCCTTTCTAGAAAAGTTCTACCCAGCCACTAGAACATCTGCAAGAAGGAAATAGATCAATTCCATCACTCAAGAGCCCGATGAATCTCTTTTTGATTATTGGTCGAGATTCCAGGACCTTTTAAAGAAATGCCCTCATCACCAAATTCCCGATGAACAATTAGCCCATACCTTCTATGATGGGTTGAGGGAAAGAGACCAAGACAAGCTGGATGCAGCCGCTGGAGGCTCATTCATTGATTATACACCTGAAGAGGCATGGCCTCTAGTTCGTAAGCTCGCTTTGGCCAAAGAAAAACATGGTTCCAGAAGATCAACTCGTAGTCTTCAAAGGGTTGATTCCACTTCTCTTCACATTCCTCAATTGGATAGGTTTGAGGCCGAATTCAAAGCAATCTACTCTATATTGGACAAGATCTCAGGTCCATCTTCCCCACCAGGTCCAGTTGGTAATGAGTTAGTGGGTCCGTCTTGTGATTATTGTGCATCACCTATGCATCTCTCAAGCGATTGCCCTTCTAAGCCGGAAGAATGTAATGCAATGTTCCAACCAAGGCAAGGCAGCAATCCGAGATGGGACCCCTATTCCAATACATACAATGAAGGGTGGAGACAAAATCCAAAATTTAGTTGGCGCCAAGATGGCAACCCCCCAAGACAATTCCAAGGGGAGTCCTCCCAAGCACTAGCTCCTGTCAGAAGGGACAGACATACTAATGACTTTGACGAGTTGAACAAGTCCATCACTATGGGATTCCGCCATGTGGAAGGTCTCATTGACTCTAGGGCAAATGAAACGAAGCAATGTATGGAGTCAAGGTTTGAGAAGGTGGATAACCGTATGAGCCAATGGGAGACCAAGGTGCTAACTTGGAGGATTATGTCATGAAACTTTCAAACTCTTTCAATGAGCTTCAAGCCAAGGCAAGTGGCCCAACTCCGTCCAATACGGTCATCAACCCAAAGTCTTTGAATGCTGTTACTTTGAGAAGTGGGAAATCACAAAATCCCATGCCAATCAAGAAGAAGGTTCACTTTTTAAGTAGTGAAGAGGAGGAGGATGATGAGCCAGTGGATGAGGAGATTGAAATGGAAAGCCCTACTTGGAGCCCACCATTGAGCCCAATGAAGTTTGCACAATCTGAGAGTGCTAAGGAGAAGGAACTTCAAGAAAGAAGGGCATTGACTAGAAAAGAGAAAGTGGTGGAGGATCCTAAAGTACAACCTCAAGAGGAGAAGAAGCACGACAAGCAATCGAGTATCAATGAGACAGGAGAGTGTAGCACATAAGATACCTTGGCCAAACCTCCGGCCAAGGAGGTAACTATCTCTCAACTCCCTTTTCCTCAAGCTTATTTTAAAAGCAAAAAGAAACATGATGAAGTTATTGAAAATGAAATGCTTGAACTTTTTAGCAAATTGCATGTGAACGTGCCTTTCTTCCAACTTGTGAAATCTATGCCTAGTTACTGTAAATTCTTGAAGGAGTTGTGCACCAATAAAAGGAAGTTTAGGCCAAATGAAAGAATTCAATTGAATCCTAGTGTGTCGGCTTTGTTCAAGCCTCAGTTTCCGGTCAAGTGCAAAGACCCTGGATCATTTATGATCCCTTGCACCATAGGGAACTTGACGGTGACAAATGCATTGTTGGATTTAGGAGCGGCCATTAATGTGATGCCTAGTGCGATTTTCACTTCTTTAGGCATCACCGGTTTGAAAAAGACAAGTGTCATTTTGCAATTGGCCGATCGCACACTCCGATATCCACAAGGTATTCTTGAGGATATACTTGTTAAGGTTAAAGACTTAGTTTTTCCCGCCGATTTCTATGTCCTTGACACCGCCAGCGAGCCCTGTGAATCGACTATCATTCTTGGTAGGCCCTTCATGCGGACCGCCGGATCGGTAATTGATATGAAAAATGGTTTGATAACAATGGAGGTGGGAGAACATAAGATTAGCTTTAACATGTATGAAGCAATGCGACACCCCCATGAGGACTATTCTCTTTTAGATTTGAATGTCATTGATATTGCTGTGGAAGATGCCATTGAGGAGCATGAATTAAGCTTGCATTCATATGATTACACATCTGATCTTGAAGCTTATGACTCTTATTTTTCTACCCTGCCTTCTGTTCATTCTTTTTCTTCCTTAGGTGATGACGTGTATGACCTTGACTCACATGTAGTTGATTGTCTACTTTCTGTCCCTTTGGATTTTTCTTTGATTGATAATGATACTGCTATTTTGGATATGAGCTCCACTAACCTTTCCTTGATGAGTGATGATATTTCTTTGGAAGATGGTAGTTTTCTTAATGTTTCAGGTCATAAGTTGGTTGAAGAATGTGAATTTGAGGTTGGAAGCCAAGAGTTGGCCGATTTGAGCTCAAAGGGTATAGCCCTCACCCCAACAAAAGCTACTTCAAACTTGACCTTCTTTGGACCGGATCACCATGTGGTAAAAGGGCCACCTTCTAAACCCTCTTCCATTGATTCTAACTTTAGACCTAGGATTTCTTCCCACACACTTAGATATTTGAATGATCTTGTTACAAGTTGTGATGTAGGTGTTGTGGATGACATTTCCCCAAGGCAAGTCGCTGCGGTAGATCAACCAAGTGTTGATTCGGCTCTTGGGAAGACCAATGAACAAGAGATGAGGTCTTTTGAGCCCATTCCACCTTTTCCAATTGGGTCTACAAAGGGGAGTTCCTCTTACACTTAACTCTTCCTACTCTTGTTCCCTCTGTTTTGGAACCACCCATTTTGGAATTAAAGCCTTTGCCAAGCAATTTAAAATATGCTTTTCTTGCCCCCAATGACAAATTACCGGTTATTATTTCTAATACCTTGAGGGCAATTGAGGAGGTCAAATTGCTTGATGTTTTGAAAAAGTATAGCAAGGCTTTGGGTTGGACATTGGCTGATATTTCGGGTATGAACCCCGCTATCTGCACCCATCGGATTTTACTTAAAGAGGATTCTAGGCCTCTTAGGCAACCTCAAAGGCGGCTTAACCCCCTCATTTTGGATGTGGTCAAAAAGGAGGTCACAAAACTCCTAAGTGCCGGCATCATATATCCGATCTCGGATAGTGAGTGGGTTTCCCCGGTCCAAGTGGTGCCTAAGAAGTCCGGAATCACTGTTTTAAAAAATGAAAACAATGAACTTATTCCAACAAGGGTGCAAAATAGTTTGCGTGTGTGTATTGACTATAGGAAGTTGAATGATGCCACCCGAAAGGACCACTTCCCTCTTCCATTTATTGATCAAATGTTGGAAAGGCTTGCGGGAAAAAGCCATTACTGTTTTCTAGATGGTTATTTGGGGTATTCTCAAATTCCTATAGCACCCGAGGACCAGGAAAAGACCACTTTCACTTGCCCATTCGGTACTTTTGCCTACAGGTGCATGCCCTTTGGCTTATGCAATGCGCCGGGAACTTTCCAACGTTGCATGATGAGCATCTTCTCTGATATGCTTGATGATTGCCTGGAAGTTTTCAGGGATGACTTTACTGTTTTTGGTGATTCGTTTGATTTTTGCTTGCATAGTTTGGAGCGAGTACTAGCTAGGTGTGTCGAGAAGAATCTGGTACTTAATTATGAAAAATGTCATTTTATGGTCACACATGGCATAGTTCTTGGCCACCTAGTCTCTAGCCGAGGCATTGAGGTTGATAAAGCCAAAACCGAGGTGATTTCGTCCTTTCCTTATCCCACTTGTATCAAAGAGCTCCGCTCTTTCCTGGGACATGTAGGCTTTTACCGACGTTTCATCAAGGGTTTTTCCCAAATTGCATTGCCTCTTTCTCATTTGCTGCAAAAAGATGTTGAATTTGTTTTTGATGATGAGTGTAAAACGGCTTTTGAAACATTGAAGAAAACTCTTTTGGAGCCTCCTATTCTTCTTGCTCCCGATTGGTCATTGCCCTTTGAATTAGCATGTGATGCTTCCAACTACGCAGTTGATGCCATGCTAGGTCAAAGGAGCAACAAGGCACCACATGTCATAGCCTATGCATCTAAGACTTTGGACTGTGCTCAAAGGAATTATACCACTGCTGAAAAGGAACTCTTTGCCATAGTCTTTGCATTAGACAAATTTAGACAATACTTGCTTCATTCTGTGGTTGTCATTTATACTGACCATGCAGCTATACAGTTTTTATTCACAAAGCCACACTCAAAGCCGAGACTTCTTCGGTGGACACTCTTGCTACAAGAGTTTGATTTGCAAATCAAGGATCGCGCCGGCAATGCCAATTTGGTAGCCGACCACTTGAGTAGACTCACAGACAACACCAGGGGAGTAGATCTTTCTGACTTAACTTGTGATAATTTTCCGGATTCCTCTTTGTGTGCAATTTATGTTGAGGTGCCTTGGTATGCTTGTTTAGTCAATTATCTTGTTTGCGCCCTCACCTCGGATGACATGTCTCCCTTTCAGGTGCAAAAGTTAAAGAGAGAAGCCCAATACTATGTTTGGGATGAACCACACCTATGGAGACTGTGCAATGATCAAGTAATCCGGCGATGCATACCAGAATCCGAGTCCCTAGACATCCTCTCTGCTTGCCACTCGATGGTTTGTGCTGGCCACTATAGTTCTAGGAAAACTGCTAGGAGGGTCTTAGACGCTGGTTTTTATTGGCCTACACTTTTCAAAGATGCCTATGCCTTTTGTAAATCATGTGGTAAGTGCCAAAAATTTAGGGGGAGTGTGACAAAAAGACATGAGATGCCCCAACGGCCCATCCTAGTTTGTGAGATTTTTGATATTTGGGGGATAGACTTTATGGGACCTTTCCCACCTTCTTCTGGTTTCACCTATATCTTACTTGCTGTAGATTATGTCTCTAGGTGGGTAGAGGCTATCCCAACCCGAAAAGATGATGCACCCACGATCTCCAAGTTTCTCAAGTCTAACATCTTTAGTAGATTTGGAGTACCAAGAGGTCTCATAAGTGATCGAGGAACCCACTTTTGCAACCAGCTTCTTGATAACTTGCTTGCTAAGTATGGGGTATCCCACAGAGTGTCTAGCCCATACCATCCCCAAACAAATGGCCAAGCAGAGGTGTCCAACAGGGATATAAAGCATATTCTTGAGAAAATTGTTAAGCCATCAAGAAAAGATTGGAGTGATCGACTTGAGGATGCATTGTGGGCATATCGGACCGCATTCAAGACACCCATAGGCATGTCTCCATACCGGTTGGTTTTTGGTAAAGCTTGTCATTTGCCGGTTGAGTTGGAGCACAAGTCCTATTGGGCCGTGAAATTATGCAATATGGAGTTGGATGCCGCCGGAAATGAAAGATGCCTTCAATTGCAAGAGCTTGATGAACTGCGCCTTCAGGCATATGAGAGCTCAAGGCTCTACAAAGAAAAAACCAAGTTGATCCATGATGGCAAGATCTTCAACCGCAGCTTCAAAGTTGGTGACCAAGTCCTTATGTACCAAGCCCGCTTCCGCCATGGTCATGGAAAGCTCACATCAAATTGGTTCGGGCCGTACAAAGTCACCAAGGTCAACAAGTATGGGATGGTGGAGCTTATTGAAGAGGAGACCGGGAAGGAATTCGTTTCAAATGGGCATCTCCTCAAGCTCTACCATGAACCGGTTGCCAAGCCTCCTTGAGGCCAGGTTGCTTCTTCTCCTTATCTTGTTTACTTTCATGCATTCTGGACTGGCTGGTTGATATCTTACTATCATTGCATTGAACAAGTGTGGGGGAAGGAGCATCCTAGTAGAAAGTATAAAATTAGGATTTTTCATTCAATAAAATACCCTATGCCATTGAGGACAATGCCAATTTCAAGTGTGGGGGAGGGGACTAGGTAGTCTTCTTGCTTGATCCGTTGATTTTATCATGTTATGTCACACTAGAGAAAATTAAAACTAAGGTTGATTTTGTTTCTTAGTCTTGTATTGTGATGAAGGGTCGCATTCAATACAATATAGGATCTAGTTGCATTCTCTACCTATTTTTACAACTTTCATTTCTTAAAAACCTAGTGTGGCAAAATTTTGGAAAACCATGGAGCAAGACTGGACCTTACCCTTTGATTAATGAGCTTCATGAGCAATGGGAAGAATTCTAAGAATTATGCATTTTATCCTTTCAATCTTCAAAGAGCTAGTGATGAGTTATTTTCAAGCATATGCATTGTGTTAATTGGCCCTGCAATTGGATTTTAATTGGAAATTGAGGTTAACCTTGTTGTGAGATTCTTGGGCCTATTTTCATTTCAGGAGTGTATACTTGCTCGATCATTCAATTTCTAGAACTTGTCTTTACTCTTTGTCAAAGCTAAATTGCATTCATGCATGAAGATGATTTAGGCATTCATTTCAACACCCCATCTTCCCAAACACAAACCCATAACATTTCACTTTCCATTGTTCACCCATTTTGAGCTATTCCTTGGTTGTAATGCATTAATGTGAATTTTGTGATGAAGCATTGAATCTGAGCCACTTTCGTTTGATGTTAATGCCATGTATGTGTTGAAAAAAAAAAGAGAAGAAAATAGAAAAGTGTGCATAAAAATAAATAAAAAAAAGGGGAAGAAGAAAAAGAAAGTTTGAAGAATAAGGCATTTCTTGGTGTGGCATCATTATTATTGAAATTATGCTCTCATGTGCTATGTTCTTAAATTGTGACTTTGAATTGCATTACAACCTTTCCTTTTCCATAACATGCAATCCATCTTGCCTTTTCCATCATTTCAACCTTGCAAGTCCTTTTGATTCATACGTGATTGTATGCATGTGTGGAGATGTTAGGGTAGTTACAAGCTTATGGCAAATTGTAGTTTGAGCAAGTTAAGTGTGAAAAGATACCACATGAGGTGAGTAGAGGGAAACACTATTATCTTGAGAGTCCTCTTCACCAGTGCTTTATCAAATTGCTTTGCCAATTCTCCCTTTGCATATCCTTGATCATGACTCATGCTAGCCTGAGATTATTGATTGGTTAAAACCATTCTTCTTTGCATTGTATCCTTTGTCCAGGAGTACAAAGGTCTAAGTGTGGGGGAAATGATTGCACCATATTTTTATACACATTTTATGATTAAAATCTTTGGATTATCGCATGTTCTTGGAGTAATTGCACCTAATTGGGATGAATTCTGACTTTTGCACATCTTGTTGGGATTTACGCTGATCAAAGGGGAGTTTGGTCAAAAAATTTGCATGATTTATTGATTTATGAATCCTCAAGGACATTTGATGCTACCTCTAGTTCATTCTTATGTGCAGATGATAGAAGAAACATGCCCAAACTGAAGGAAAAATAGCAAATCAAGAGGACAAGGTTTCTGCCCCTCGCCGTGAGCCTTCCACGGCGAGGCCCCTCCTCCTGAGCCTTTTCTGTCCCTCGCCGTGGGCCTTCCACGGCGAGGCCCACGGCGAGGACCCCTGTTATGCACCTTCGCTGCCCCTCGCCGTGAGCCTCCCACGGCGAGGCCCACGGCGAGGCCCACGGCGAGGCCCTTTCTCTTGCATCTCCTCTGCCCCTCGCCGTGAGCCTCCCACGACGAGGCCCCGAAAACTGGGATTCTGCTGTGCGTTTCAGGAATTTTTGGGGGAGTATATAAGATAAAAATCAGACCCTTCTTCATGGTCCAAGCCTCTCCAGCCCGAAAGTCACCCTCTCTGCTAGGGTTTCCATCTCCATCTTCATTCTTCATCCTCCCACTCAATTTCACCTCTTCTCTTGTTGATTTTCTTGTTCTTTCTCCTTCCACCTTCCATTTCCACTCTATATTTCCTTCCATCTTCTTCATTCATGGAGGCTATCATCATGGGTCCTCTTGGGCACGAATTTGAAGACATGATAGGCTAAGTTCTTGGTGCTTTGGTGGTGTGAAGGTGGCTCTAGCTTCATGGACCAACATAGGGGAGTTTCTAGTCTACAATTTCTTATTTCCTTTGTATTTGGCTTCTACTCTTTTGTATTGGTCTTGTATATGGATTTAAGACTTGGGATATGTGATTGCTATCCATGTTTGTGAACTATATTGTGTATGCTTTGAATTTAATGTGATTGAGATATAATTTCCTATCTACTTGTGGTTGTATTCTTGGTTGTAGCCATTTTAGTGGTTGCTAGTGGTTATAGTCAATTTCTTCCATGCATGAATGTTGTGGTTGCACTTCATGAGAGTTAAATTGTATTTGGTTCAAGGCATTTCACAAACCAAGTGGATCTTAACACTAACCCTAAGTAATGGCTATGAAAGTGGTTGCTAGATTAGTCATTAATTAGGGCTAGTGGACCCCTAGTGGTTGCTTGGGGATCTTTCAATTAGACTTGGTAAATTAAACTCCCACTAATCATTTTGAAAGAAGAATTTGAGTCACCGAAGCACTACCAAAGCCCGTTTTATCAAATCACCCCTAATCCAAACTCCTTTCATCTTTCACTTATTAATCTAAAACATCAAAAACAAGTAACTGCTTTCCTTAATAGCTTTAGTAAATGAATCTCCAAACCAAAACCCCATACCCTTTTTATTGTTTTTAATTGCATTTAGTTAGCTTAGGTTGTTTGGAAGGACTCCTCAAGTGAAACGATCCGGGATTGTGCCACTTTACACAATCCTTGGTAATTATTGTGATTTTAACCCCAAGGCGTAAGGAAAAGGTTAAATCACTTAGCGATAGAGATTTTCATTCTTATTGATCTGCTAAGTTATCATTTCTTATTAGCGATATTTTTCCATGGGTCAGTCTTCATCAAAACTTAAGATTCTAACAAAATTGACCCTTAATCCTTGATATAAAGAACAATGACGTTGGTCTTCATAATTTATAAACTAATATTTCCTAAAAAGGTAATTAAAAATAAGTATCATTTTGGAAGTCAAATAAATAAAATATAAATTTTAAATTTATTTGAAGTATTAGAATTCATTTTAATTATATATTCATATAAAAATTACAACTAGCTCTTATATAGAATAGAATTAACCACAGCTAGATCCTTTAAAATCATTAAAGTACATTGAAATACCTAAAGACCTTAATGATATTAAATAAAATTGTCATAGTAGTTGTCAATACATTTTATTGAGTTGTTATTAACAACTCCTTTGGAACTATTTGTTATTGATATAATAACTCATTGAGCTTTATTAAAAACTACCAATACAATTCGATTTAATAGCAATTAAGTCTTTACGAACTTCAATATAATTTAATTATTTTTAAAGGGTTTGATTGTAATTAATTTTTCCCATAAGACCCCTAATTATAATTCTCCCAAACTTAATAGGAAATTTTCGTGGAGGTTTCCTTAGTGATTTTCTTCTATGTAAGAAAGTCACTATATGACAAATTTGCAACTTCTCAACGCTTACGGGGAAGACCTAACAAATGCATCATAAGAATTGTTTTTTCTTAGTACCTCAAAAGACTTTAAATTAAAAATTTGAATCTCTAATAATTTAAATGGTTGAGCATCCTAAGTATTGTTTTTCTTAAATGGTTGAGCATCCTAATAATTTAAAATTTTTTCATAGAAATATAATTTTTTATATGAAATTTCATGTCTATACGTTTCCTTAAGTTATTTCCTTTTTCGGACAATCAGTGACTTTTTTTTTGGGGGGGGGGGGGGGGGTTTGGTAGACTGGCAACTTGTCATCAGTTTGTGAGAAGACTCGGTAGACTTTGAAGTTATGGCTACCATTGTATTTGCATGAATCCTTTTTGTTCATTGGCAATTCCTCAATTCTGAGATTATTGTTTCCATGGCTACCGTTGTATTTGCATCAAACATCTGCGTACTCTTTTTTGTATATTTTCTAGGTGGAACAGTATTTTCACAGTACATATCACCTGGCTCTTTTCTTTTCCCCACTGGTCATCCCCCTTCATGGCCTTCACCTTCTGGCCGATTTGCATTTGGCTTTTACAAGCAAGGCGACGGCTTCAAAGTCGGAATCTGGTTGTTGGATGGGATTAATAAAACAATCGTGTGGACTGCGAATCGAGATGACCCTCCTGTCTCCTCAAATGCAAGCCTTGTTCTAACCACAAATGATGGGCTTATTCTGCAAACGGGTCTAGGGAAAAAGAAGGTTATTGCTGATAGTGACAATGGAACTGTTTCCTCTGCTTCTATGCTTGATTCTGGAAACTTTGTTCTAGAAAACCGAAAATCTGAACATACTTTGGCAGACTTTCGATCACCCAACTGATACTATGTTGGGTGGTCAAATTTTACCTGGTGGAAGTGAATTGGTGTCTAGTTCATCAGGCACCAACCAAACTTCTGGAAGGTTCCAACTCTGGATGCAGACTGATGGAAACCTTGTTCTGTACCCACGACAATCTGATGGCACAACTTGGGATGCGTACTGGGCATCTGTTAGTTTTCGTGGCACTAGTTTCAAATATTATCTTTTCCTCAACAGCTCAGGTCCTGAACCTCTACGTGTTGTAAGTGCCAGTAGTTCCAACTCAGAAATGCTTTGGTATCCCGATCATATCAATAGCTTCAAAGGAAACAACGCTATTTATCGCGCGACTATTGATTCTGATGGAGTTTTACGACTCTGCTCATTTTGAGGACGCAAATGGGAAACACCAAGTTTTAAAGTTGTGGTCACCGCCAGAGTTGGAGAATCTCTGTAATGTAAACACATTTTGTGGGTTCAACAGCTACTGTACCATCATTGACAACCAGCCTAGTTGCAATTGTCTTCCCGGAACTGATTTTATAGACCCAAGTGATCGTAATCTTGGATGCAAAAGGAACTTCTCAGAAGCTGAATGTAAAGATGGGAAAGATGATGCTACTTTTTATGCCATGTCCAGCATGATTAATATGAGCTTGGGCGATCTTGATGTTCCTTATGCAGAGGAAGAGATTCTGAAAGAGGAATGCCCATATTCTTGTTTGCAAGATTGTTACTGTGGGGTGGCCTTTTATGACGATGATCTATGCAAGAAAAAAAAGCTTCCATTAAGATATGTTAAAAGAGAAACGCTCGAGGCCTCGTACACAATATACTTAAAGGTGGGACATCAAAGCCTCAAGAGCAACAGCGATAACCAACCACCACCAATCAAGACAAACACCAAGAAAGCAATTAAGGCAATCGTTCTTATTGTCTTTGGTTTTGCAATTTTTCTGTGTTCAGCTGTTGCGATCGCTAGCCAATTTATATACAAGATTGGAGTTTTAAGTTACAAGAGGTTGCTGGAGGTTGGAGATTTAGGGCTGAGCGAAGGCATTACTCTAAGGCTTTTCTCATAAAATGAGCTGAAGAAAGCAACGAATGGGTTCAAACAAGAGGTGGGTAAGGGTTCCTTCGGATCAGTTTACAGAGGAAGCTTACACAAAGGAAGAAAGTTGATTGCTGTAAAAAGGCTACACAAGTTGATTGAAGAAGGGGAGAGAGAATTTCAAGCTGAAATGAAAGCCATTGGGAAAACCCACCACAAAAACTTAGTTCGCTTGCTGGGATATTGTGCTGAGGGATCTAAAAGGCTTTTGGTTTATGAGTATATGAGTAATGGCTCCCTTGATAAGCTTATCTTTGGTGACAGAACTATGCATCCAGACTGGGATCAGAGAAGAAGAATAGCACTTGACATTGCCAGAGGCTTACTGTATCTCCATGAACAATGCAGGGCTCCCATCATTCACTGTGACATAAAGCCTCAAAACATATTGATGGATGAGTTTTGGACGGCTAAAGTATCAGACTTTGGGTTATCAAAACTTCTAATGCCAGATCAAACAAGAACCTTCACTCAAGTTAGAGGGACAAGAGGGTATTTGACTCCAGAATGGAATAAGAACACTCCAATAACGGTGAAAGCAGATGTTTATAGCTATGGAGTAATGCTTTTGGAGATTGTATTTTGCAGAAGAAGCTTAGTTGTTAACACGTCAAATCCAGAGCAAATTGTTCTGTCTAATTGGGTGTACAAATGTTTTGTTCGACGAGAGCTATATAAACTTGTTGTTGGGGAAGAAGTGGATAATACATTGCTGGAGAATATGGTGAAAGTGGGATTATGGTGTATTCAAGATGAACCTTTTCTTCGTCCATCAATGAAGAGTGTGGTGTTAATGCTTGAAGGAGTTTCGGAGGTGGCTGTTCCTCCTTGTCCGTCTCTTGATTCAACATGATATTTCTCCACTAGAAAAAGAAAGAGTGAATTTGATGTTGTTTTGATTTTCTTTGTTTTATTATCGTTGTCTTTGTAATGTACTAATTTTCTACGCTTTGGTCTGCTTGTAGATGAAAATAAATGGAAGAACTGATATCAGTTGTACTTTGATTTCCTTCGTCCAAAATTGTTTGCTTTTCTGTAAAATATAAAATAAAACGCGTATATGTTTTTTTATAAGCATTACACGTGTGATTAGTTTTTAATTAACGTGATTATTTGTCTCGCATTTTAAGACATTTTTTTATAATAATTTTTTAAATATTTTATTGTTGTTACTTTTGATATTTTCCTTGCAAAACAAAAGATATCTCCCCTCCAATCACACTTCTCATTTGGATTTTGGAACAAGTTCATAAATGGTCTTTTACACATATTTAAAAGCCTCTTTACCAATGATATTGCAACAGTGAAGAAGGTCTAAAATGATTCTCTACACCGGTCGCAAAATTACAGCGCTTAAAGTCACAATGCAAGTAGTGAATTGGTTGTTCTTACAACTAGTGCATTTTTTTTAATAACTCAACTTTTTTTATATAAAAGTTCAAGTAAATTGGGTCCTGAAAGCTGACCCAATGCAAATAGTACTTATAAAGATATTTACAAATAGTCAACTAAATAGGTTTTCTAAAACTCTAATTAATAACCTTACAGTTATGGAACAACATTTGTTGGCCAATAACTCAATCTATTCCTTCACTATCCTTCTACTTATAATTGAAACAAATATAGTGTACATACGTACACATACAGGGCATAGACAATGCACAAACAAACCACAAGCGGAGCTTATTAAATTACAAGCCATATGTCTATAATAAAATTGAAGTTAACTTAACTCGGAAACAATTTCAATTAAAAATTTTCAAGTTTACAAATCTAATCCATTCTTATGTCAAAAATCCATAAACAAGATATAACTTACATAAACTTACTATTTTTATAGTAGCTTAAGGAAATATTTAAGAGTAGTTACAATGTGAGATAATGTGAACGTGCTTCTCTCTCCACTGTGAGTCTCCCTTAGGTCTGAGTGGCCTTGTCATCTGCGATTTGTTTTCCTGGCGACGCCTTTTGTCTGTGGGGGTTACTTCCAGTTCAGTTTGAAGACATGGAGTCAAGTCAGAATAATAGAAGAAAATCTTCTAAAGAGGTTGTCCTAAACCTGCAGTCACGAATTAGCAGAAATGACTCAGACAGATTTTATCAAGGTGGAACATAAACATAGGAATGGGAGTATAAGTGGGCTTGGGTCCCATATGAGCTCTAGTCGGATTGTAAATGTGGAATTGGGCCTTACCTATATGGATTACTTATCTCCACAAAGCTACAGAGGCAAACATCCCCATGAGTTCGGAGATATCATAAAAGAAGCTATGCCTATTAATAATAATATATCATTTATGTGCCAAGTGATTATTGGGTATAAGGACATCTACCTTAAAAGAGGCTTACCAGAAGATATCGGACCCGTGGAGTCAAGTAGGAAGAAGCATCTAAATACTGATGAAGCTCATCAAAATATTGATGAAGCCCACCCAAATACTTTAAGTACGTCTAGAATGGGAGCAAATCTAGGAAAACGGGTTGGCCCTTCATGGGTTTAGGCCCCAACTTAAAGAAGGTCCCACATTTTTAAAGCCCAACCCATATGCTTGTGGGCTTGCACTAGGGCCATGAGTGTTAAATATATTCAATAAAAATTATTATTATTTATGCTTTTGAAGAAAGGGACAATTGCATATAAGTCCCAAGTAAGAGAATTAATTTCAGAGAGGTCCAAGGAGTTGTTAATGATAGCTGTTAACAACTGCAATAGCCTTGGTTAACAAGTGAAGGTGTTGTTAATGGACCTGTCTGAAATTAATTCTCTTGCTTGGGACCTATTTGCAATTCTCCCTTGAAGAAATTAAATTAAAACAATAAAATTCTTAATTTAAATTATAAGTATTATGAAATAATTAATTTTTTTTATCATTTTTGGTAAATAAAATAAATGCTTGTTTGTCTTTAACAAAATACTTCATGAGATACAGTTCCTACCTTATCATTGTTCAATATGTGTATATTGGTAGTTTTGTTTATCATTTCTTATAAATAGGTTTGAAATATACAAGAATTTAACAAAATAAAGAAGAGCACATGTGCAAATTTAGCAACAAAGGGCTTTTCAATGTGCATCCAACACGATAATGTTTTGGGACAATTGCATATAGGTCCCAAGCAATAGAATTAATTTCAGAAAAGTCCCAAGGAGTTGTTAATGACAGCTATTAATAACTGCAATAGCCTTGGTTAACAAGTGAAGGAGTTGTTAATGGACTTGTCTGAAATTAATTCTTTTACTTGGGACCTATTTGCAATTCTCCCTAATGTTTTTCAAAATGCAAAATATACATAAACTTTTAAAAATAGAGCGAAACTAACATCCTCATTAACTAAGGCAAGACTTCCATTAATTTATATAAAGCAAAGTAACTAAAGTTTGTGGGCCTATAGACATGGAGTTTATGTTTTGCCTTAATCGATGGGAGGGGCCAGAAGAGAAGTTTGAATGAGTTGTGTGTATGAAAACATAGATGGGGAGGAAGCTTTATATTTGAATTTCCCAAAAGTCACCAAATTAGTAGCGATTTGTAACTGCTACTAAAACCAATACAAATAGTTTTTTAACCGTTGTTAGGAATTTCAAATTTTAAAACATTCCTTTAAGTAGTGGTTTAAAACAACTACTGAAACTGCCACTAACCTTTCGCCTGTTACAATCAGACCATTGTTTGGAAGGGAGTTTAAATTTTGAAATTTTGAAGTAAGCAGCGGTTTTGAACCGGTACTAACTTAATCACAGACTTTATTTTTTTCCATTTCAAAATTAATTTTGTTGTCAACTTTAAAAAGAATTAAGATTCAATTATAAAAACTAAATTATTTAACATACTCATAAAAGTTTTGCATACAAACAATTCAATTAAAAAACCTAAATCTTCGAAGGAGATTGGGAGTTCTTAGTATCTTGCTCTTGTCTCTAAAACACTAAAAACATTTCAATAAATATGTATAATTTGCCCCTTAACCTCAATAGATGTTGGAGTCCCTTCACTTTGTCTATGAGTGACCTTGTACATCCGACCATATGTGGTCTCTGTACCTTGCTTCGTAGCTTTCTCCTCTTGAAAAATATAATAATATTTATTATAAATATACCAAAAATCATCATTAAATTTAATAACAAAAATTCAGTAATTTATACCGTCTCTCCAAATGTAATAGAAAATGGCATCAACTCGCCAGTACAATGAATCTTCTATGCTGACTAGTTGACAACAGCTCTATCCGACTAAGCCTATTAACATAAAAAGAATTCAAACAATATTACTAAAAAATATTTAATTCTTAACTTAAATACTAATAATAATACATATTATACTTTAATTATACCTGTCTTTGGTGCAACCTCCGCCATCTTACATATTTCTACTACTCCTCTATTGGGACTTCACTAAGGACGATTGTGATTATGTCCTCAATCAACCTGGTCCCATCTCCATTTTCCGCCTATGATACAAACTAAACCTTCAATTCTTCAAACCTTCACACATCTTCAATTGGGAATCTCCTTTATGTACTTCCCTCATAGCAAACTTTTTTTTTTAAAAAAAATAAAATAAAACAAGTTTATTTGATTACAATAAATTAAAGAAAAATGTTATTCTTTTAATAATAAATGAACCTAACTTATTTTACGTAAATTTATATTACCTTCGTAACTTTATTCCAAGCTTGGTCCTTCTTATCCTTTGACATCTTCTTCTAGTCCCTCATGTCAATCGAGATTCAAGTGAAATGTCTACCAACTTCATTTAGAAACATGTTTAGTAGCTGACCCCCTGCCCTTAGGTCTTCTAGACAGCTTTTTTAGGTTAACCTTTACCCTAAGCCCACTCTCCAAGTTGTGAATATCTTGAATCGTTAACTTCCTCTTGCTTGTGCTCCCTTACAGATCTGTATCAATTTACACAATATTATATTGCAGTAACCAAATTTTATATAAATATATTAAAATTTTTAATATATTTAATTTACTTACCTTAGACTTGTACTTCAAATCTTGTAGATCTGCTGGTCAATTGAGGAAGACTCCCATATTGCTGTCACCACTAGAGTCCATAAAATCCTCCATATGTTTGATGGAGATTCTTGGGATGTTAGGAAAGAATTGATTAAGGTCTTCATCAATTGGTTCCTACTCTTCTAGCCGTCGATGCTCGTTCTCCTCAGTTTGCTACCACTGCCACTACTCCTCGTCCTCAATTTGATTCTTACTCATGGGCCTTTTTCCCATCCTTTTGCCTTCGTTATCCCTATCCATAATTCGAATGTCTCTTATTTAATTGGGAGAGAGAAAGCTAGAGAGGTTTAGAGAGAGCATTGTCGTAAATGGTCAAAAGTGACAGAAAGAAGCTTTTATACAAATAAAATTAGTAGTGGATTAAGAAGAAAGTGCTTTTAATTTGTGGATGCTAGTGTGGTTTGTCATGAAGCGCTTGTAAAATTGCCACTAATCTCCACTGACGCTTACTGCACTATTTATTTGCCACGTTGACCATGTTCAATTAATGCTAGTTTTAGTCAAAACTACCACTACGCTCTTAAATTACCAGTAATCGTGGTTGTTAGAATAATGAGTTTTGATGATAACTAAACATTACTTAGGCATAGAAAAAGGATGGACATAGATCAGGAATAACTTATAATCTAATAGAAAATGCTAAGTATTGCTCAATCGATCAGAATCAGATTATCAATCAAGAAACTAAGGCATTAATCGATTAGGGATAGATCAAAGATAGATCAAAGTAGATTAGAAGTTTGAATCATAGGCGCCCAATTGATCAGACACCCCTGTGATCGATCAAAGTAGTAAAAATGAACTAAGTAATCTCAGCGTGATTGATTGGAGGAATAAGAATAACTTAGTATGATCGAACTGTTGCGTCTGATCGATTATGCCTCCCCTGTGATCGATCAGAAAGGACAAAGTATAATTTAAGCCTAATCCAAGTCTAATCGATTAGAGGTGGTTAATCGATCATAGAGTAGTAAGTAATCGATCAGAAAATATTTGTAATCTAAATATAATTTGAGTGTGATCGATTATGTAAGCCTAATCGATTAGGGACCCTTGTAATCGATCAGACGAGGTATTTTCTAATGTCATATTTAAGTTGTTAGAATCTTAAGTTTTGATGAGGACTGGCCCCATAGATAACATAAGTAAATAGAGTGAAAGTTCCTCTGAATTTAAACAAGTAAAAATTGATAGGTAACACAGGTCACTATCGCTAGAGCTAAGGACTATCGCAAATGAAAAAGCCCAACAATAGTTGATAGAAACTTAGCTTAAAATTAAAGTAAATATCTCTATCACTAAGTGTATCCTTATTGCTAATAGTCAAAAAGCCATAGCAAATGAAGACTTAGAAATAATAAAGTTAATATCTATCACTAAGTCCTTCACTATCACTAAAGAAACATCCTATCGCTAGAAGTTCATAGAGAACATGAATAATTGAAAGAACAACTAGCAGAAATACAAACCAAGACCTTGAGCTAATAGAATCAGCTAGCGATATCATAAGCTGCTATCGATAACAGGGTAAGCTATTGATAACAAAGTACTTCAGATAATAGACATTCAGATAGCCAGTGCCTGAGAGCAAATGAGTTAACTAGTGATAGCATAGTTGCTAGCAATAACGCATCTAGCTATCGATAGAAGAATGCTCATTGTGATAACTTAGACAAACTGATAAGCTGATACATTAAGCTAATGAACTAAGCTTGCGATAACATCTGCTGTGCATTACATGATTACTTGTTTAGCTAACAGCTCAAGTGCAGGAATTATACTATGCAATTAGCGATAGCAAAGCATGCTAGCGCTACTGAAAAAGATGCTATACAAGTACAGTTTGTACGGATGCGCAGAACGCTCAGTCTATATCTTTCTTAGCTCACCCTATGCAAGGGTAGTTGAAGCTAGAGCAGAAAGTTAACCTGATGAAGAAACTGCATTAAATGCCAACGGCTATGAGCTCTCAACGACTATATTCAAACGGCCTCATGAAGATGAACGCAATGGCAAATCTGAGATAAGATATAAATACAGAACTTGAGCATTTATGAATAATAGACAAAAAACAAAGAATATTCACGAACACATTCATTGCTCTCTGATCTGTGTATTTATTGTTCTTAGAAATTTCATTTGTACTTAAGTGATTATCATAATCTGTTCATTAAGTGAACTTTATTATTGAAATCCTCTACTGTTTGAGGTTGTTCTAAAGCTTGGTTCTTTGAGAACAGGGTAGTAACCTTACAGGTAGTCAGGGGGAGTGTTTAGAGGGATTCTAAAACTCTGTAAAGGTTGACAGGTGAACCTGTGTTGTAAAACCTGTGATTAGTGGAACCCAACGAGGAGTTGAAAAACTGGACGTAGGCAGTGTTGGCCGAACCAGTATAAAGATTGTGTTGTTTTAATTAGTTTGTAATTTTTGGAAGCACAATTCACCCCCTCTTGTCCGATTGCCATTCTCATTTGGTATCAGAGCAGGTCTTCTCTATTTGATTCCAACGAATTTGAGAAGTAAAGATCAAAATGGCATCGCTTGAAAATATTCTACCTTAGGGAAGTTCCATTAACAAACCTTCTGGCTTTGATGGGAAGCACTACATCTTGTGGAAACTTAAGATGAAAATCTACATCAAAGCAAATGGGTACAAATTATGGAAGATCATTGAAGAAGGAGATATCGTGCCTAAAGACACCTTGGGCATTCCAAAGGCTGAGGATGAATTTACAGATGAGGATATTGCTAATCTAGAGTTGAACAGCAAAGCAGTTCTCATGATCCAAAGTTCCCTCAGTCAAACTGAGTTCTTCAGAGTGAGCCATTTGGACACTGCTAAAGAAATGTGGGAAGCTTTGTAGATTGCACATGAGGGAACTACTGGAGTGAAGGATATACATGTTGAAATGCTAGTTGAAGAATTCCACAAGTTCAAAATGACTGAAGGAGAAAAGATAAGAGACCTGGAGATCAGATTTCCTCATCTCATCAATAATCTTGCTGCTCTAGGAAGGAAAATTACAGAAAAAGAGCAGGTCAATAAGATTTTGAAAGTTCTAAAAGGAGATTGGCTCATGAAGGTCACTGCCATACAAGAAATGCAAGGAGAATCAACTAAGTCTATCACAGCCCTATTTGGCTGCCTTGCAGAATATGAGCCAACCTTGATAGCCCAAAGGGAAGCTTAAGGAAATTCCAAAAAGAAGTCTCTTGCTCTTGCTGTATCTGAGAAAGACGAAATTGATGATGATGATGATGAAGATCTTGATGATGAGGACATAGCTCTCATGGCCAGAAAGTTTAAAAAGTTCTTCAGAAGAAGAGGAAGATTCCAGAGAAGTGGTCCTAGCTTCAAGGACTCTCAAAAAGACAAAACTCCTGTGTGTTTTGAATGCAAGAAGCCTGGTCACTTCAAAGCTGAGTGTCTGAGTCTTCAAAGATTAAAGGAGAAAGAGAAAAAGAAGACTTTTGGAAAGAAGAAAGCTTATGTGTCATCCATCTGGGGTGATAGCTCTGATGAAGAAGGTAGCGATAGTGAAGAGTGTGCCAACCTCTGCTTAGTTGCTCGAGAAGAGAAAAGTGACTCTGAGGTATCTAATTCTGAACCTTCTCATTCTGAACTTCAAAGCATGTATGATGAAATGCACATTGAATTAATGAAACTTGCTAAAGAAATAGTCAGGTTAAGAAAAGAAAACAAGGAACTTCAGAAAAACTCTTCTTCACAAAAAGTTTCTTCTTCACTATCGAAAGAAGATGAGCTATCGCAAGCTCCCAGAAATGAGCCTTCGATAGCTAAGCCTCTATCGATAGCAACTCCTTCAAACTCTGAAAATTGTTCTAACTGTGAAAAATTGTTGAAGGAAAAAGAAAGGCTTTCAAATGTTTTAGAAAAATTTATGAAAGGCTCAGAGACGTTAAATGTGATTTTAAGCAACCAAAATGTTTTTAGAGACAGAACTGGTATTGGCTATAAGCCTTAGCAAAAATTTTCAAAAAAATGGGTTGAACCCAAGGTGAAGTCATATATGAAATATTTTAGAAAATCCTCTAAATATTCTTCACCTTATAGCTTTTGCAATTATTGTAACAAGAAGGGCCATACTTAGTCTACTTGCAATCACAGAAAATATGGAATTAGTAGCTCTTATAAGTGGGTTCCTAAAGGAACTCATGTGCCTAAGGTTGTTACAAACTTAGAGCACAAAACTAACCTTAAAGGACCCAAGAAAGTTTGGGTACCTAAATCTGTGTAGTTTGTGCAGGTGTGTCTTAAAGCATCCAGCAAAGGAAAATGGTATATTGATAGTGGATGCTCAAGACATATGACTGGTGACAAGGACAAAATCAACAATCTAGTGATAAAGGATGGAGCCAAAGTTAGTTTTGGTGGAAACCAAAGTGGAAAGATCACTGGGGTTGATGAAGTTGGTCCAGTCAAAGATGTTTACCTAGTAGATGGTCTCTGCCACAACTTGCTGAGTGTTAGCCAAAGCACAGATCATGGCAACTGGGTAATTTTTGATTCTAATGAATGTCTTATTGTTGATAAAAATGATTTAGATATAAACAAGTCTAATCTCAAGTGTAAGATAAAAGCTAACAGAAATGGAAATTTATACACTTTGGATTTATGCCAACAACTTGAAGAAAAATGTTTTATTACAAATGATGAAACTTGTTGGCTATGGCATAAGAGACTAGCTCATGTAAACATCACTCAACTTGATAAGCTAGTTAAAAGAGAGCTAGTAATAGGCATCCTTAGCTTTAGGACTAAACATGATTTAATCTGTGAATCTTGTCAAAGAGGTAAACAAACAAAGTCCTCCTTTAAAATTAAGAAGGCAGTCTCCACAAGCAGGCCATTGGAACTAATCCACATGGATTTAGTTGGGCCAACAAGAGTGAAAAGTCTAGGTGGAAGTCTATACACTCTTGTAGTCGTGGATGACTATTCAAGATTTACTTGGACTATGTTTCTTTCCTCTAAACTTTTGATGCCTTTTGTGTGCTTGCTAAGAAACTGCAGAATGAAAAAGGCACAAAGATCGTAGCAATCAGGACTGATCATGGAGGAGAATTTGAAAACAAAGAGTTCATGGAGCTGTGTGATGAAAATGGGATTGAACACAACTTCTCTACCCCTCATACTCCTCAACAAAATGGTGTTGTAGAGAGAAAGAATAGAGTGCTCACAGAAATGGCAAGAAGCATGCTGAATGAAAAACAAGTGCCTCAAATATTTTGGGTAGATGCTATAAGCACAGCTTGCTACATATCAAACAGAGCCTATATCAGAAAGGGGATGGAGAAGACTCCATATGAGCTCTACAAGGGTAGGAAGCCCAATATCAGTCACCTGAGAATTTTTGGATCAAAATGCTACATTCACAACAATGGAAAGGTAAATCTAGGTAAATTCGATCCTAAGTCTGACATTGGCATATTCATAGGCTATTCAAATAGAAGCAAATCATATAGAGTCTATAATAAAACAAGTCAAACTGTTGAAGAATCTATGCATGTAGTATTTGATGAAACACCTCAAGAAAAACAACAATCTGTTGATGAGGATGAAGATTTTTCAAAGTTTTTAAAACAGTCCCTATCGATAGCACCTCAGCCATCGATAGCAAATCCTGAAAACAATATTGAAAATGATCAGGATGAAACTAAAGATGATTTAGATGAAGCTATCGAGCCTCAATCTTCCATAAGACATCTTAAGAATCATCCTCCTGAACAGATTATTGGAGAAATTTCAAAAGGAGTTAAAACCAGAAGGCAACTACAAAATGAAATGGAATTTTCTTGCTTTCTTTCTCAAATTGAACCAACTTGCGTTGATGAAGATCTTGCTGAACGTGACTGGATAGTTGCAATGCAGGAAGAACTTAATCAATTCAAAAGAAATCAAGTTTGGGATTTAGTACCTAGACCAAGAAATCGTCCTATTATTGGTACTAAATGGGTTTTCAAAAACAAACTTGATGAGGTTGGGTAAATTGTCAAAAATAAAGTCAGATTTGTTGCCAAAGGATATAACCAAGAGGAAGGCATTGATTATGAACAAACTTTTGCTCCAGTTGCAAGACTTGAAGCGATAAGAATTCTTCTAGCTTTTGCATCCATCAAAAATATTAAACTTTATCAAATGGATGTTAAGAGTGTTTTCTCAATGGATATATTAAAGAAGAGGTATATGTAGAGCAACCTCCTGGTTTTGAAGAAAAGTCTAAGCCTGACCATGTTTTCAAACTTAAAAAGGCTCTTATAGTCTCAAACAAGCACCTAGACCTTGGTATGAGAGACTTAGTACTTTTTTGCTTGACAAAGGATTTTCTAGAGGAAAATCAGATACTACTTTGTTTATCATGCATAAAAATAATCACATGCTCGTAGTCCAAATTTATGTTGATGATATTATTTTCGGTGCTACTGACGAAAAGCTCTGTGAAGAGTTTGCTAAGATAATGTAGGGAGAGTTTGAAATGTCTATGATGGGAGAATTAACATTCTTCTTAGGCCTGCAGATAAAGTAAAAGAAGGATGGCATCTTCATCTCCTAAACCAAATATTGTAAAGAAATTCTCAATAAATTTAGGATGGATCTATCCAAAGAAGATGACATTCCCATGAGTGCCTCTGCCAAGTTAGATGCTGATGCACAGGGCAAAGTAGTAAATCAATCACATTATAGAGGACTTATTGGTTATTTACTTTACTTAAGTGTTAGTAGGCCTGACATTCAATTTAGTGTAGGCATTTGTGCTAGATATCAGGCAAATCGTAAAGAATCTCATTTATTAAATGTAAAAAAAATTTTGCGTTATTTACAAGGGACTCAAGAGCTTGGGCTGTGGTATCCCAAGGGAACTCAAAAGTACCTTCTTGCTTATACTGACTCTGACCATGCAGGTTATAAGACAGATAGAAAAAGCACAAGTGGTCAATGTCAATTCCTTGGTGGCTATTTAGTCTCCTGGGAAAGCAAGAGGCAAAACTGTGTTTCTCTTTCTTCCACAGAAGCTAAATACGTTGCAGCAACAAGTTGCTGTACTCAAGTTTTATGGCTTAAGCATCAACTGAGAGATCTGGGTTTGGAATTCCCAGAAGTGCCCATTCTCTGTGACAACACCAGCACAATAAGCTTGGCTAAGAATCCAGTTCAGCATTCCAGAACCAAGCATATTGATGTGAGACATCATTTCTTGAGAGATCATATTCAGAAGAAGGATGTTAAGGTGGAGTTTATATCAACTCATTTACAACTTGCTGATATATTCACCAAGCCTCTTGAGCCAGATCAATTCATCTATATCAGAAGAGAGCTAGGAATGGTAAATCCAAATGAGTTGTGAATATTTTTGAATTAAATCTTGATTTATTTTCATGTTGTTCATATGAATTATCGCTAACTTAGGCATCGGAGTGCCAAATCTTAAGTTTTTGCAGGACTGACCCATCGATAGTGAGTTCCACTATCGCTAGCTATATGCAGAACAAAAGCCTGAGTCAAGATTGTCATCGCTAGCTAAATGCATTATCGATAGCAAAGTCAGCTATCGATAGATGAAACTTGGAAGGAGTGTGTGCTAAGTTAAGCCACTTGCTCAGCGTGGGATCATGCCTACTAGCGATAGCAGATCATATTATCGATAACAAGTCACTTAACTGGTCAGAATGCTAAACGTTAGCTGATGCACTTCATTCATGGTAAAACCCTAAATCCTAAAACTTATAAGGTTGGATCACTTGCATTTGCTTTTATTTTACATTCATTCTCTTCTACTCCAAACACCGTCTGCACATTCTCTGAGCATTTTTAATACATTTTTGCATCACTAACATCCTAAACCAAAAATGGCCAGAACCAAAGTACCCAATGTTTCGAAGATCTCTAGCGATAACCAATCTTCCAAATCAGCTAGCAAGAGGTCTCGACCTTAGAAGAGTGTTTCATTTTCAAAAGACATTACTAAATCTAACCCCAAACGTCCAAGAGAAACCTCTGCTGACATACCCTACCTATCAGCTCCCCTCGAAACCCCAAAGAAACTCTTCGCAGAAAAGGGAACCCTAGATAGGGCTGCAGTCTGGGTAGATTTGAAGTATTTCAAGGAACAGGGCTTTGACTTAGATGCTTGGTTACTTGCATACCAGACCTGGGTGAGTGTGAAGAATGACTACAATGAAGAAGTTCTAAGATCCTTCTACTCAAGCCTGAAAGCTATCCCAGTTTACAAGAAAGGGCTTCTCAGGGATGTCTCTTTTGAAGCCACTGTCAGGGGGAGAGGTTTTGCTTTTGGTTGGTCTGCTATCAACAAAATTTTGGGGATCCATGGGGCAGATTACAACCAATGGCAGATGGCTAAGCAATATTCAGACACAGAACTTGATGACTTACAAGTCAGGAAATTTCAGCAGTTTTGCAAAGATTGATAATCCCTGGCTTGCGAATCTCATTCAGAAGATCCCTCTCAATCTTGGCCAGATTGTATGTATGGAGTTACACAGATTTCTTTCTAACAAATCTTCCAAGCACTACCACAAAAAACACTTTTTACGTCTCTTTTTTGGACTTTTCACATCTCTTTTTAGTGGGACGTAGATCAGGGAGACGTAGAAAGTCGGAACTTTCCACGTCTCATTTTAAATGTGAGACGTGAAAAGTGCCCACTTTCCACGTCTCATTTTTGAATGTGAGACGCGGAAAGTCCCACTTTCCACGTCACACATTCAAAAATGAGACGTGGAAAGTGGGCACTTTCCACTTTCCACATCTCACATTCAAAAAAGAGATGTAGAAAGTGCCCACTTTCCACATCTCACATTCAAAAGTGAGACGTGGAAAGTGGTCACAGAACTTTCCACGTCTCCTTTTTGAATGTGAGACGTGGAAAGTTCTCACTTTCCACATCTCTTTTTTAAATGAGAGATGTGGAAAATACTTTTCACGTCTCTTATTTGAATAAGAAACGTTGAAAGTCTTTTTTTTTTAAAAAAAAGAATATTTTCTTAATTAGGTTGATTAACCCGAATCCAAAAAAAATCCCAATATTTTATCAAAATAATAGGAATATAACACTTAAAATGTAACAAAATGAACTAATTTTATTATTTATATCCAAACTAATATTACAAAAATGCTAGAGCCATATCAATATTAGCTCAAAAGAAAAATAAAAGAACCCTATCAGTGAAAAAAGCAAATAAGATATACCAAACAGTGAAGAGCCCTATCAGTATCAGTTCACCCAAACTAACTCTAACCTTTTTTCTATCTATTTTTCACCAGCAAAGACCTTAAACAAGATACCAAATGTTCACAGATGTGCAAACTTCAAATGATAAAAATATGACTGGCAAAAAAAAAATGATAAAAATATGTTTCAACAAGAAGTATGTTCCCAAAACAGTCCAGAACTAGTGAAAGACAAATAAGAAATTCGTACCTCAAGTTTCTTTCTTCTTTCCTTTACTCTTTTATCAATTGAAGCTGTTACTTACTGCAAATTCCAACAAACCACGATGAAACATAATGAGAAACATATAATCAAAGCCAGAATCCAATTTTATCTGTGCAAATAAAGAGGCTAATGCTAACTCTTTCTCATGGTCCATAAGGGAACAAATGGTTCCATATTAGTGCAAGATCAGAATCAAGAAATTTAGAATGAAGTGGTACTAGCTTGGAAACAAAAAATGAACATGTTTCAACACAGATAGAAGGATAAAGCCGTAGAAATTTTCTACCGAGGTAAGTTAGAGATCCAAGTTCGAAGGGGATATAGCCTTTGAGATTTTCGCCGGAGATTGTGATTCCGACGACGAGAGGGTTTGATGATTAGTTTTCTTGAAGGGCGACATTAGCTTCTCCATCCCTGGCCAAAGACCTATGTTGCGTGCTCAAATCATGGTGAGAGGGAGATCGAAGAAGACGAAGGTAGAAGCTCAATTTGTCGACGTTCTGGGAAGAAGACGGAGGAAAGGGTTGAAGACGGAGAAGCCTGTGTTGTCATGGTGAGAGGGAGAAGACAGAGGGATAAGAGGCAGAGAGGAGGTGGGGAGGAGGAAAGGGTTGTGTTCGGGGAAGCCTATTTTTTTTTTATATAGGAGACTTTCAACGTCTCACATATGTTTGTGAGACGTTGAAAGTCTCCTTCAACGTCTCACAAACATATGTGAGACGTTGAAAAGTGGGGTAATTTTTTTTTTTAATTTTTTAAGGGACTTTCAACATCTCACAATCATATGTGAGACGTTGAAAGTCTCTTTTCACGTCTCACAATTTTGTGAGACGTGGAAAAGGGGGGGCAATTTTTTTTAAAAAATTTTTAAGGGACTTTCAACGTCTCACAAATATATGTTAGACGTTGAAAGTCGTTATTTTTTTTTTAATTTTCAAGAGACTTTCAACGTCTCACATATGTTTGTGAGACGTTGAAAGTATCTTTCCATGTCTCACAATTTTTGTGAGACGTGGAAAGTGCATTCCCGCCTAGTATTTAACTTCTTCAATTATTTACGATTATGCCACAGCCCTATTTTTTACATCTCATATTTAAAAAAGAGACGTGAAATGGGGACGTAAATACTATTTTTTGTAGTAGTGAAGGCACCTCTTCCTTACCCTCAGCTTATATCGATCATCCTTGAATTTTCCAAGATCAAGTCATTAAGGACTAATGAGAACAAGAAGTGCAAATAGGTCACCACATCCACCTTGAAAAAAATGGGGATTCCAGTCGCTGCTGATAGAAGTATCTCTGCTTCTAAATCTCACGCCTCTCAAGCACCATCTTCCTCAACTCGTCCTGTCTCTGTTGAAGAAGAAGTTCAATCTCAGCGAGCTCCTCCTCCTCCTGCTGCAACAAAAGATTCATATTTTTCCAACGAAGCTGTGGAGGAAATAATCTTCAGGCTATTAGCTAAATTCAATTTTGCTTTAGAAGCGCAGAAAGCTGAATTGCTGAAGACCATCAGAGAGCTTCAGGCTCAAGTAAGGAATCTGGAAGATTCTCTCTGCCTTGCCCCTGCAAATGTCATGCACAAGGGAGTCTTCTCTGAACAACAAGGTACATCATCATCACAACCTCACTCCCCTCTTCTTCACTCTCCCATACACTCTCCAAATCCCTCTTCTACTCCTTCTCACCATAGCCACACACCTTCTCTTATCGATACCTCTAGCCCTATCGCTAGCTCCTACTCACCACCCAAAGTCCCAACATCCCCAACAACCCCTAGTTCTTCTCTTCATATCTCTAATTTTTCATCTCCTCCCACCTTCAAACATCCTAACACTTCCCCTAACGCTAGCTCACAAACACAAGCATCACCCTCCACAACCAAAGTCCTCACACCAAAAGCAACCCCTATCGCTAGCCACTCCCTTAGCGATAGCACCCATACTTCCCCACCAATTCAGCCTACCTCTATCGCTACCACCACCACCATAATTCCTTCTTTTCCCATCTCATCCCAAACTCTTGCCCAGCCCTATTCACCTATCCCTGGCAGTGATGATGACAAAAAGGGGGAGAAGCACATGGAGAAAAATGTGGAGCAATCTCTGAAGGAACCCATGATAGCAGAAGAAGCTGAGCAAGTAATAATAAATATTGCACGCTGCTACATGGAATCAGAGGAGCACATAACCCCTCCTCATCAAGCTCCAGAAAAGAGAAAGAGGCAAGCCTCAGCCGAAAGCCAAAAAGGGAAAAGGACCAAGAGAAAAGCAAGGAAAGAAATATCTTTTAGAGTCATTCCCAAGGCTCCCTCAGAAGTTACCTCAGCCAGAACTTCAAGAATAAGCATGTCAGCTCCAAAGCCAAAGGTCAAAGCATCTAAAAAGCAATCTCTTCCTCCAGACTTGTCAAAAGAAGATAAGAAAGTCATAGCTGAGACCTTGAGGTAAGATAAGAAAGAAGTAGCTAAAGCCAAGAGGGCAGCTGCTAGGGCAGATAAGAAAGCTATAACAGCACTCTTAAGGCAAGACAGGGAGGAAGCCAAAAAGAAAGAATTAGAAGATGATTTGGCAAAAGAAAAACCTGCTAAGGATGAGATGGCTGAATGGAAGGCTGCTTATGAAGAAAGAAAGGCAAAATTGGCTGCATGGAAGATGCAATATGAGGGACAGAAAAAGGCTGAAGCAAGAAAAGAGGAGAGAGCTAAAGAGGTGCCAAACCTAAAAAAAAAAGAAAGCAGCCACTTCTCGCCCTCGCAGAATATCAAAAGAAGAAAAGGAAAGGGCTGAAAGAGAGGCTGCTAACAAGAAAGCTCTTGAAAAAGCTATGAGAAAGAATCAAGAAGCCCTTGAGAAGAAAGCTGCCTTTGAGGCAAGAAGGAGGGCAAGAATAGAGAGAGATGCAGAGGTAGCTGCATAAAGGGAAGAAAATAGGAGAAGAAAGCAAATTTCTCAAGGAAAACGGGTATGGAAATACAAGAGAAGATTTCGCAAATCCAAGGGTGGCTCTTCAGGTATTTCCATCAGAGAACTAGTTCAGAAAACTGAAGAAGAAAGAGCTAAGGGTGGCCCCAAGAGCATCAACGAAGACAAATTCTTCTACTCAGACTCTGAACTATCTGACTATCCTAACGAAGAGTACTATGCCTTAGCCTCTGGAGAGAATTTTACCAATGACTACACCCTATCCTTTAGAAATTTCTCTGAATATCAATCATACTTAGCTAGTCATGACATTTCTGATTTTAATTTTGATTTTGAAATTTCTTTTGAAAGGCCAACTTATGAATATGAACTTGAAGGCTCTGACTCTGATAAGTCAGAATAAAATTATATATTCTTCATCTCAATTTTTGCTCTAAACATGCTTATGTCATATGCTCTGTACATGCATTACCATTATTCCATATTCTGATATATGCTTATGCTGAAATATATTTATGCTATGAACGTGCTTGTTTTTACTTATGTTTTGTCATCATCAAAAAGGGGGAGAATGTTATAATCTTAAGTTTTGATGAGGACTAGCCCCATAGATAACAAAAGTAAATAGAGTGAAAGTTCCTCTGAATTTAAACAAGTAAAAACTGATAGGTAACAAGTCACTATCGCTAGAGCTAAGGACTATCGAAAATGAAAAAGCCCAATAATAGTTTATAGAAACTTAGTTGAAAATTAAAGTAAATTTCTCTATCACTAAGTGTATCCCTATCGCTAATAGTCAAAAAGCCAAAGCAAATGAAGACATAGAAATAACAAAGTTAATATCTATCACTAAGTCCTTCACTATCGCTAAAGAAACATCCTATCACTAGAACTTCATAGAGAACATGAATAATTGAAAGAACAACTAGCAGAAATACAAACCAAGACCTTGAGCTAATAGAATCAGCTAGCGATATCATAAGCTGCTATCGATAACAGGGTAAGCTATTGATAACAAAGTACTTCAAATAATAGACATTCAGATAGCCAGTGCCTGAGAGCAAATGAGTTAACTAGTGATAACATAGTTGCTAGCGATAACGCATCTAGTTATCGATAAAAGAATGCTCATTGTGATAACTTAGACAAACTGATAAGCTGATACATTGAGCTAATGAACTAAGCTTACGATAACATCTGCTGTGCATTACATGATTACTTGTTTAGGTAACAGCTCAAGTATAGGAATTATACTATGTAGTTAGCGATAGCAAAGCATGCTAGCGCTACTGAAAAAGCTGCTATACAAGTACAGTTTGTACGGATTCTCAGAACGCTCAGTCTACATCTTTCTTAGCTCACGTTATGCAAGGGTAGTTGAAGCTAGAGCAGAAAGTTAACCTCGATGAAGAAACTGCATTAAATGCCAATGACTATGAGCTCTCAACGACTATATTCAAACGGCCTCATGAAGATGAACGCAATGGCAAATCTGACACGAGATATAAATACAGAACTTGAGCATTTATGAATAACTAGTATAGAACCCGCGCGATGCGTGGGTGACTTTGTCGTATTCAATTCAACACATTGCTTGAAAACATATCACATTGGATTTGTAGTTAAATTGTAAAGAAATTACAAGTTAGTAATCTAAATATGTTATAATAAGATAAGTTGAGAAATGAAGAAGAAATACGAAAAGATAATTTGTTTTTTAGAATTTGCAATGACAGGTAAAATACAATAATGTATCTCATATATATGAAATATAAACTAACCCAATAAACATCCTTGCTTGTTTCAGCATCATTGGTCACTTTTTCATTAGATATCATGTCACTGCATGCAATGACAGAACTTTGGTCTTCCGAGTCTAAGAGACTCATATCCACATCTTCCTACATATCAAAATATACCAATATCTTATTCAAAAGTATCAAAATGCACCAACCTTGAACGGAATATAGGATATATTTTGGACTGAAACGGAATAGATTTAATGCGAACATATGGGTATGGTCAACATATATACCGGATCTTCAACATTTGGGGATATATTCTGAAATGGTGATCCACATTCCTCAATATTGTCAGATTGAAATGCAGCAATGATTTCCTCGTCAGAAGAAAGCAAAGTGACAATACATGAGGCAGACTTGCCTTCCAAATATTCAATGGGTATTTTAACCTTGCAAAGGAACTTCTTTCCCACAATATTGTTCACAACATCTTGAGGAAGTTCATTAGCAACTATATCCTGGAACAATCAAAATATTATCCAGACATGGAGGAAAATTCAGCAGCAACCATATCCCACAACAAATGAAAATATTATCCACACAAAAATATACATATAAAAATTAATGGTTACTTTAATATAGTATAAAGTTTTTGTTTGTTTGTGTACGCAAGTTTTTTAAAGAAATTAGTATATGTAATGTTGTGGCACATATGTTAAATGTAAATTTTTTTTATGCTTGTAAAAATAACATGTTAGAGAAGAAAAGCTAATATGATATTAAATATTTAAAAGACGTACAGATGCAGCACCAAAAGATTGCATTGTCCGAGTTATCATGTCCGCTGCAGAGCATCCGACTAACCCAGAAAACTCTCTATCAAATAGCACAAAAACACAAGTACCAGTCTCGTCCATTGCATAGGTGTGCACCAAAAACCTGTGAAAATAATTTCCAAGACATTATAAACATATAAAGGGACCTAAAATTTGGGACAATTTGAATTGACAGGAGAGAACACATACCGTGGGACCACAGACTTCACGATACCCTTACACTTTTCACAAAAAAACCATCACCATCAGGAAAAACTTTCTTACCATCAATCTTACAAGCATTATAATACCAGCCACGCTCTAATCGGAAATCAATTATGTCCACCAATACAACCGGGGTATCAGTCTGCAATATATGTTTAACATAATATATAACGAAATATAAATAACATAACATTAACATATAAAAAAGTAAAAAAAAATCTTATTAATACATCAAACAATTAGAATAATCAAAGCTGATATACATGTGAACCACTACGGAGAGATGCAATCTTCCGCCTATCAGATTCATTCAGCAATTGATCAGCCATAGATAAGACGTTCTGAGAAGTAATTCTGGATGGTTCCTGGTTAACATCTATGCCTACATTCATGAGCCTGAAATAAAAAAAAGTAAATATAACTGTACACACTTATTTATAAATCTTAACTCGAAATAATATTTCAAGAAATGAATCATTTAAATTTTAAATTTTAGTATCGAAACACACTTCACTTGCAATAGTTAATCTGTTTAAATAGGAAAAGAATAGTGAAAAATTTATATACATTAAAAGACTAATTGATTATTATACAAGTATTTCTAAATATCTTTTGAAAATACGATAACAGTTTGAAATTTTTTAGGATGATGCTGTTAAAAAGTAATAATAAAACAACTAAAGTACCTACTACTAAACGCCTACAATCTCTCACAAAAACAAAATTTTATTTTGCAATCATTTAATGTAACGAAATAATAAGACGTTAGTAGAAATATGTTTAAAATATTTCAATGTCATAGTGAAAAACCAACTTGTTCAACTCTTGACAATACATGAAGAAATATAATTATCTGAATACTTATAATTAATGCAGATTTTTTAATTTCAAACTATTTATAATCAGAAGCATCATAATTGTGTTCTTTGAATTAAAAGCGACCAAAAAAATATATAAAATAAATAGAAACTAACAAATTTATTTTGTATGCTAGAATCATGTAAATTTTGTTACGAAGAACTTGTTGTTGGATTCAAACAAAACCTAAAAACTTAACATATAAACATAGCATTATTAATGTCAGTGCCACATACTTTCGAAGGAAATGTCCTGCTTCTGGAAAATCTGGCTGGACCCACATCCGAGTTGTGTACATGGAGTTTGCAAGCTTCCTGTGACCTTAATAAAGATAATTAAACATATGATTATAAATGTGCATAATCATGTGTCAAGTGATGTTAAAAACATATTTTAACATTAATACTCACGATTAAACTCCCTAGCCTTGCACCACTGTATAATCAAAACAATTGGACCGGAAACATAGTTATCCATAAATGATAGAATTTGTTCAGCATAATCCTCCCAAAGAGTAATTTCAAGCCGTTCCATACTACACAAAAACATCATTTTTTTTAATGTGGAATATTTCATATTGGTCACACATAGTTAAATATTAATAGATCATAGTCAAAAAGAGAGTAAGTATACTCTTCATCTATCAATTCAACTTCAACCCGAAATCGTTTAAGTCCTTTAACATCTGACGCTTGTCGCTTACCCACTGCTGAAACCTTGCCAATAACATCTGTTATCAAGAATAAATTAGAAAAAATTATAATAACCAATGGACAATATATTAAAATTATAGATTAAAAAAATACATACTTTTTTGAATGTTTATTTGAAAAGGGTAAAACACGCTATCCCTGGCATCACTATGATATACAATCATTTAGAAAAATAGTCAAAGTAAAAACAAAAAATGAACGTACATGAAAAAAATTTTTTTTGTAAATAATTCATCAACAGAAGTGGAATTATTAAAAAAACACTGAAACTGACCCCTCATTATAACGAATATTAAGCACATGTAAATTTCTCAACGTAAATAGTGAGAAAACTTTTAGATAATGATGTTGGTAAAAAAAAACCTATTAGATGACGGTCATCAAAATCATCTGCCTGAATTGTTGCAAAGGATTTAAATGAGAATCCATAGAGAGGAATACAGCCATCCTCCAAACCCGACTTGATAGAAGTGGTAAATTGAAAGTTGATCTTATATGGGTGTTCTGTAGGTCGATATGACCCAGTGCTCGGAACAATAAGGAAATCTGACAAATCGCATATCTGACCCTCCTTTAGATATTTTTTATGTCGTTGGACAAATGCAGATCGAACAGTCGCATGAATGCGGTCACCCTGAAAAAGATAAATCGTGATGGAATAAGTAATATAGTTTAATAAATGTTAAGCTGTACAAAATAAAAAACGAAGATAAGAACTAACCTCAACATCTTGTAAGACCATTTCAATAGAGGATGCATCCTGATTTATAAACCGAGCAGGCATTTTCCATAACTGCACTATACGAACACGGATGTGACATGAACGATGACTGGGGCTAAGAACACGAACCGCATCAAAAGTTTGAGGCATGATTGTATTGAAGAATGAGAAGCAGAGAATGCACAAATGAGATATGTTCTGTAACAGGAAGTAGATGGAGATTTGTAGAAGATGGAGAACAGAAGAGGTTAACAATTAGCCGTTACCATTCAATCCCACCATCCCACGTAATATTTTTTATATGAATTATAATTATAAGCAGAATAAAGAAAAAGTTGAAAAAAAACTAACTGCATTCCTGTTCAAATCTTTACCTATATCAGCATCCGTTTTCAAATTTTTTTTTAAAAAAAATCCACTAAATAGAATAGTTAAGATACTTATATTGTTAACCAATAATAATTTTATTTTAAAACTATGTAATATTTTTTATTTTAATTTTAATTATAATCTGTTCAAATTTTTTTTCTACAACAGAATCCGTTTTCCATTCTTTTTTTTTTAAAAAAAAATCCACTAAATACAATAATTAAAATACTTAATCTAAACCAATAAGATGTTTCACATTAACTCCACTTAACCCACGTTCAGCGTCCAGTTTCTATTCTATTTAAAAAAATCCACTAAATAGAATACTTAAAATACTTATATATTTTAAAACAAAAAAATGATCCACAAAAGAAGGTAACTGCACATTAAAAAAAACTGCCTGCCTATATTTTAAACCAATAAGATGCTCCACACAGTCACACACATTAACTCCACTTAACCCATGTTCCTGCAACAGCGTTCTGTTTCTATTCTATTTTAAAAAATCCACTAAATATAATAATAGTTAAAATACTTATATATATTTTAAAACAAAAAGATGATCCACAAAAGAAGGTAACTGCACAGTACCACTCAATAAAATGGAAAACCGTCCCACCAAATCAATATGCAGGGATACTGCTGACGTGGCGCTAGGAAATCGGCTAGAACTTCTGCTTTTATATAGGTAAAGATAGATGAAAAACAAAGAATATTCACGAACACATTCATTTCTCTCTTATCTGTGTATTTATTGTTCTTAGAAATTTCATTTGTAGTTAAGTGATTATCATAATCTGTTCATTAAGTGAACTTTATTATTGAAATGCTCTACTGTTTGAGGTTGTTCTAAAGCTTGGTGCTTTGAGAACAGGGTAGTAACCTTACAGGTAGTAAGGGGGACTGTTTAGAGGGATTCTAAAACTCTGTAAAGGTTGACAGGTGAACCTGTGTTGTAAAACCTGTGATTAGTGGAACCCAACGAGGAGTTGGAGAACTGGATGTAGGCAGTGTTGGCTGAACCAGTATAAAGATTGTGTTGTTTTAATTAGTTTGTAATTTTTGGAAGCACAATTCACCCCCTTGTGCGATTGCCATTCTCATAAGTGATGCAGGATGTGATCGATATGTGATCGATCAGACATAAGGCAGTGATCGATCAGAGATCAAAGATCGAAGTGGCGATAACTTTTTGATTCAAATTCAATGGCTAGTCTATTTTAAGATTTCCAGTACCAAAAGTGTTCAAGTCTACTTTAGGAAGTTATCATTAGACTCACAGATCTGCCATTGGAGCCGTTTGACATAATAACTAAATTTTACGATTAATGAAGAGTTAATACTACCCAGAACACATTTTTCTCAACACTCAATCTATAATCATCTCTCATCTAAGATCAAGCAATGGCTATAACTTCACCAACGAGAAGAATTTATGAAACCAGTATGAAAGCCTTCATGAAGAAGTTGGTAAAAACATTGATTGCGTACATTGATTACTATTGTTAGTTATACTTACTTTATTTAATACTCACCAACTTTTAGATAGATCATTCATTGATTATTGTACTTTAGTGTGTATCACAATCAGTTCAGTGAGTGAACAAGTATTCTGTAATCACATTTCAAGTGAGGTTTACTCTTGAGATAGAGGGATCTTAAAAGTAGGTAATCTTACAAAGTGTAAGGGGGAGTGATCTTTAATAGAGAGATCTTACTGTGAGGTCATTTGTAAAGGCTTTTAAGAGCCTATTTTAATCTTGAGATTTAGTGAAGCCCAACTAAGGTTGGAGAACTGGACGTAGGCCAAGATTTAGGCTGAACCAATATAAGCTCTCTTTCTTAGTGCATTAATTTTTTTAGCACAATTCACCCCCTCTTGTGCATTCCTGCCACTTTTAGTGGTGACCTTTTGAGTTTCTAGTGTGAATGACAAGACGTACAAGGGGGTGAATTGTGCTTTGAAAATTTGAAAACTTAACAACACAGAACAATCTTTAATTGGCTCGGCCAACACAATCCTACATCCAGTTCTCCAACTCCTCATTGGGTTCCACTATACCACAGGTTTTACAAAAACAGGTTCACCTGCCAACCTTTACAACAGAGTTTTAGACTCCCTCTAAACATTTCCCCTTACAGCTTGTAAGTATACAACCCTATTCTAAAGCCCCAAGCTTTAGAACAACCTCAAATAGTAGAGGATTTCAATAAATGAGTTCACTTAATAAACGGATTTTGATAAACACTTAAGTACAGATAATCTCACTAAGAGTAATAAATACTTTAAACTTTTGTGAACATAGAGTAGATGAAAATATTAAATGCTGATTCGTCTCTGTGCGTGTGTGAGTTAGTCAGAGTGTGTAATTTTCATCAATGCTCAAGTCTTAATATTTATATCTCTTTCACAGCTTGCCTTTTTTTCTGCTTAAAGAGGCCATTTGGAATTAGTCGTTGAGAGCTCTTAGCCGTTGGCATTTAATGCTGTTCTTCATCTTAGTCAACTTTCTTCTCTTGCTTCAACTGATCTTGCAGAGGATGAGCTAAGAAAGATAGAAACTGTGAGTAACATTCACCTACAACATTGTACTTGCATAGAAGCTTTTTCAATAGCGCTAGCTCTCTTGGCTATCGCTAGCTTAACAGTGTAAATCTTGCACTTAGCTGTTAGCTAAACAAGTATTCATGTGAAACACAGTAGGTGTTATCGCTAGTGTATTTCATTAGCTCAGAGTTCAGAGACAATGCATTAGCTATCTTATTATCTAAGTCATTTTAGCAAGCATTTCTCTATCGATAGCTAACCATGTTATCGCTAGTATACTCCATTAACTTAATGTTTAAGAATAATGTACTAGCTATCTGGTTAAGTTATTTCAATAAGTTCTTTTTTATCGATAGCTGATCACATTATCACTAGTTGCCTTAGCTCATTTGCTTGCTGATACTGTATTAGCTATCTGAATAACTAAGTTATTTCAACTAGTATTCTCCTATCGATAGCTGTTTATGTTATCGGTAGCAACTGTGTTATAACATTCTTCTCTATGTCATTCAAGTTACTTATTGGGCTTTAGCGATGGTGATATACTTTAGCGATAGTGATCTATTGTTCTTTGTTTAGGCTAGCTCAAACCATTTTATTAGCGATAGAGAAGATCCTAGCGATAGAAATATTCACTTCTCTTCAGATTATTGCTAAGTCTTCTTTAGCTATTGCTTATCCTATACTTTCCATTTGTTAGCGATAGGTTCTAGCTTTAGCAATAGTGTTTCTGTTACCTATAAGATTTTACTCGTTCAATGTTAGGGTAAGCTACGCTATTTAACTTAGTTATTTTGCATGATTCTTTTCTCAATTTATTCCAGACTAAGTTATATACTAATTGTTCAATTTACTTATGTTATCTATGGGTCCAGTCCTCATCAAAACTTAAGATTCTAACATTCTCCCCCTTTTTGATGATGACAAAACATAAGTAAAAAACAGGTATAGGATAAGGCATGTACATAACAAAAATTAAGACAGACATATCAAGATCAAAATAATTATCAGATAAAGCATGTATTGTCTTTGGTGAATATTTACAGTTTTTCAGAATCAAAATTGTTAGGATCAACTAAGTATGAGATGTATGCAGAGTGGTCCCTAAAGACTATGGGTTTTTCATTATTGAATTTTGCTCCAGAGGGTGTGGTTATATATTCTTCGTCAAGCCCATCAGAAATAGAAGAATTAGAGTAAAAGATTCTGTTTTGCTCGATAGCAAGAGCAGCCTTGTCTTGCTCAATGGTCTGAGTGGGTTCAGCAGGAGGGACTTTTTGGGGGCATCCTTAGACCTTTTAGGCATAAGAGATACTTCTTTGGTGGCAGCCTTAGATGCCTTAGATGTGTGAAATCTTCTTTTATATACCCAAACTTTCTTCCCTTGAGCAATTTCTTTTATCAACTTCTTTCTTCTCTCTGCGGCCTCTTTCTCTGCTTTTCACTTTACCTCAGTAGCCTCTTTTTCTGCCATTTTCTTAGCCTCAGCAACCTCCTTTTCTACCCTTTTCTTAGCCTCAACAGCCTCCTTCTTCTCTTTCCTTAAGGCTTCTGTAATAGCCTTCTTTTCTTATTTTGATAGCTTAGGAGGAGGGGCTGGCTTTTCAGATGCTTTACCTCTCTTAGGAGCCACTCGATTGATCCTCTACGCTTTTTCCTTTGGAGGCTCAGGAGAAGCCATAGGGATGACCTTGAAGGTGACTTCTTCTCTTGCTTTCCTCTTGGTCCTTTCCCTTCTCTTGCTTTTCTTTACCTCAAGCACTAGCATCTTCTGAATGTCATCTTGAACCTTATATCCAGTGCTAGGCCTGTCTGCAATTTTTATTTCCACATCAGCTCCTGGAGGAATGACAGAGACTGGCACTGGCTCTGCAGATTCTACACTTTGAGGGATGCCATGCTTCTCTGCATCTTAACTGTCTTGGCAAAACTGTCCACCTCTGAACCATTTGAAGATTGAGGAGGAGGAGCACCAGAAACTTGAGGAGGAGGGGTCCTATGGTCCTCAGACTCCATGTAGCTCCAATCAATGTCCCTGATTGCTTCCTCAATTTCTTCAGTATCTTCAAGGACTGGAATATTCTTCTCCCTCTTTTGTCATCATCACCAGGGTGAAGAGATGGGGTAAGGTTTGGAGAGGGGATAGGAGGGGTAGTAGCGCTAGTGGTGGTGGTAGGGATAGGAGTACTATCGCAAATAAGAGGATTAGCGATAGAGGTTAGTAGTGGGATATGGGGAGTGTGAGCGCTAGGAGAAGGGTGAGCGATAGGAGTTTATGGTGAGGGTTGATCTTATGAATGGTGGCTAGCGCTAGGGGAGGGGTCAGCGATAGGAGAGTGTTGAGTGGTTGGGACTTTGGTGGGTTCAGGAATGGGAGAGTGGGGAGTTGGTGTAGAGAATGATGTTGAGATGGAGTAGGTGAGGGAGAATGGTGAGTAAGGGAATGGTATGATGATGTACCTTGGTGAGAGGATGCTGCCCTGTTCAAATCATCTTCAGGGACAAGGTAGAGGCAGTCTTCCAAATTCTTGACCTGTGCCTTGAGCTCCAGGATAGGCTTCATGAGTTCAGCTTTCTGAGCTTCCAGGGCAAGGTGGAATTTAGCAGAGACTCTGAAAATGATTTCTTCAATTGTTTCCCTTGTAAGAATGGAAGACTTGGATAAAGCAGGAGGAGGAGGAGGAGGAGCCCTTCTTGATTGAGTTTCTTCTTTAGCAGACTCAGGCTGGGCTGAGGATAAAGGAACATGAGAGGCCTGGGATTGAGAAGAAGAACCACCCCCATTGCCGTATGCTGGAATTCCCATTTTCTTGAGGATGGTAGTTGTAAGCTGATTGCATTTCTTGTTCTCACCATCCTTTAATGATTTGATCTTTGAATACTCCAGGATGTGAGATACTAGCTGAGGATAGGGAAGAGGGGCCTTTGGAGATTTGATAAATAAGAATCGATGCAACTCCATACATACCATCTACCCTGGATTGATAGGGACCTTCTGAATGAGATTAGGCAACCATGGGTTGCCAATTTTTGGGAAACTGCTGAAGTTCCTAGATTTGTGAGTCATGATCCTTGTATAGACGTAGTGGAGGATCCTGTTGATCACAGGCATTTCTACAGGCTTGTTGGTATTCGTCTCATAAATCTCTTCCAGCTCTTCTTCAGGGTACTTCTTAGGCATGTACCATTAATTATACTCTTCTCTTGAGATCCCCAGAATTCTATTGATAGCCTTTCATCCGAAAATAATGCCTCTTCCTCTCATAATGGCTTCAAAGGAGACATTCATAAGCTTCCCTTTCTTGTATTCTGGAATGGCTTTTAAGCTGGAGTAGAATGACCTCAGCACTTCTTCATTGTAGTCATTCCTCACACTTAGCCAGTTCTTGTAGGGAAGCAGCCAAGCATCCAAATCAAATCCTTACTGCTTGAAATAGTCCATGTCTACCCATACTGCAGGGGTTCTTCCTCATAGGATATATCAGAGGTTCTTCCACATAGGATATATCAGAGGTGGTTACTTTTTTCCTTTTAAGGTTGACTTCATCTACATCTTTGGAGAATGATACATTCTTCTGGGCACGCGACCTTTTGCTCACGGATTTGGAAGAAGGATTAACGCTAGAGGTTGCCTTGTCACTAGGGTTTTTGGTTCTGGCCATTTTAGGGTTTAAGAAAGGTATGTAAAAGGGTTTAAGGTTTTGAGAAAGTGTATGTTTGAGAGCTTAGAGAGTATTTGGAGTAGAAGAAAAGTTCTGAGTGTTCGTGAGTGATGAACGCAAATGCAAATGTCCTAACTTTATAATTTCAAAGTGTACCTTAATGAAGAAAACTTGCTAACGTTTCGTATTCTGACTTGTAAGTGGCTGGCTATCGCTAATAAGAGTTGCTATCATTAGTAGGCATGATCCCATACTGAGTAAGTGATTTAGGCTTATCACCTACTCCTTCCAGCTATCGATAACTGACTTTGCTATCGATAATGCTTTTGGCTAGCAAAGGCAATCAGCTCAAACTTAGCTTTGTCCTGTAAATGCTAGCGATAGTGAAACTCATTATCGATAGGTCAGTCCTGCAAAACTTAAGATTTGGCACTCTGATGCCTAAGTTAGTGACTGATTTATATGAATGAAGTGAAAACAAATCAAGAATTAAGTCAGAAATATTTACAACTCATTTGGATTTACCATTCCTAATTCTCTACTAATGAAGCCAAATTGGTCTGACCCAAGATGTTTAGTGAAGATATCAGCAAGTTGTAAATTTATTGAGATGAACTCCACCTTGACATCCTTCTTCTGAACATGATCTCTTAGGAAGTGATGTCTCACATCAATATGCTTGGTTCTAGAATGATGAACTGGATACTTGGCCAAGCTTATTGTGCTGGTGTTGTCACAAAGAATAGGCACTTCTGGGAATTCCAAACCCAGATCTCTTAGTTGATTCTTAAGCCATAAGACTTGAGCACAACAACTTACTGCTGCAATATATTCAGCCTCTGTAGATGAAAGGGAGACACAATTTTGCTTCTTGCTAGCCGAAGAGACCAAACTGCCACCAAGGAATTGACGTTGACCACTTTTACTTTTTCATCTGTCTTAAAACCTACATAGTCAGAGTCAGTATAGGCAAGAGGTACTCTTGAATTCCCTTGGGGTACCACAGCCCAAGCTCTTGAGTTCCTTGTAAATATCTCAAAATTCTTCTTACATTAGTTAAGTGAGACTCTTTAGGATTTGCTTGATATCTAGCACACATTCCTACACTAAATTGAATATCAGGCCTACTAGCAGTTAGATAAAGTAAAGAACCTATAATCCCTCTATAGAGAGATTGACTAGCTACTTTGCCCTTGACATCTGCATCTAGGCAGACTGAGGTACTCATGGGAGTGCCCTCATCTTTAGATAGCTTCATCCCAAACTTATTGAGAATCTCCTTGCAATACTTGGTTTGGGAGATGAAGATGCCATCTTTCTTTTGCTTTATCTGTAGACCTAGGAAGAATGTTAATTCTCCCATCATAGACATTTCAAATTCACCCTGCATCATCTTAGCAAATTCTTTACAGAGCTTTTCATTAGTTGCATCAAAGATAATATCATCAACATAAATTTGAACTATGAGCATATGTTTATCTTTATGCATGATGAATAAAGTAGTATCTAATTTTCCTCTAGAAAATCCCTTTTCAAGTAGAAATGTACTAAGCCTTTCATACCAAGCTCTAGGTGCTTGTTTGAGACCATAAAGAGCGTTTTTAAGTTTATAAACATGGTAAGGCTTAGAGGTTTCTTCAAAACTAGGAGGTTGTTCTACATATACTTCATTAAGAAAAGCACTCTTAATATCCATTTGATAAAGTTTAATATTTTTGATGGATGCAAAAGCTAGAAGAATTCTTATTGCTTCAAGTCTTGCAACTGGAGCAAAAGTTTCTTCATAATCAATGCCTTCTTCTTTGTTATATCATTTAGCAACTAATCTGTCTTTATTTTTAACAATTTGACCAGCTTCATCAAGTTTATTTTTGAAAACCCATTTAGTACCAATAATAGGATATTTCTTGGTCAAGGTACTAAATCCCAAACTTGATTTCTTTTAAACTGATTAAGTTCTTCCTGCATTGCAACTATCCAGTCACAGTCAGCAAGAGCTTCATCAACACATGTTGGTTCAATTTCATAAATAAAAGCAGAAAATTCTATTTCATTTTGTAGTCGCCTTTTGGTTCTACACTACTACAGAAAACACTTTTCACGTCTCTTTTTTTGGACTTTTCACGTCTCTTTTTGCTAGGACGTAGATCAGGGAGACGTTGAAAGTCGGGACTTTTCACGTCTCATTTTGAAAATGAGACGTGGAAAGTCCAAGACTTTCCACGTCTCATTTCTAAATATGGGACGTGGAAAACCACTATCCACGTCTCATATTTGAAAATGAGACGTGGAAAGTGGTCCCTGCCAACTTTCCACGTCTCAAATGGAAAAATGAGACGTGGAAAGTCAAGACTTTCCACGTCTCATTTTTGAATATGAGACGTGGAAAGTTTGCAGGGAACACTTTCCACGTCTCATTTTTGAAAATGAGACGTGGAAAGTGTTCCCTGCCAACTTTCCACGTCTCAAATGGAAAAATGAGATGTGGAAAGTCAAGACTTTCCACGTCTCATTTTTGAATATGAGACGTGGAAAGTTGGCAGTGAACACTTTCCACGTCTCATTTTCAAATATGAGACGTGGAAAGTTAGATTTTCCAAAGTTTTTTTTACGTCTCATTTTCAAATGTGAGACGTTGAATGTTTTTTTTTTTAAAAAAGGTTCTGATCCAGTTTATACACACGTAGAATATTCAGATCCAGTTTACATCTGCACTAACTAAAACGTTGATACAATATCCAAGTCGCCACAAACAGAACCGAATATTCAGAATTCACCAAAAAAGAGTTGTCTATATATATACACATCACATATAGATTCATATGTCCTACGGTCAAAACAAGTAAGTTCTAATTATTCATACTTTGAAGAAACCTGGCAGCTAATTTATCCCGAATTTCATCAATTGCATCTTGATCAAAAGACTCTTCCCCATCATAAATCTGCACCATATAAGCGATAAAACATATATCAATTAGTTAATTATAATTAATGAAGCAAATTGAATTATGAAATGCAATAATGATAAGAATGAAACATACATATGACAAGCCCTCATGAAGTCCACTTATAATTATGTCATACATATATCGAGCTACATAGTACCCACATTCTGTATTGCCAGGTTGCTGAGGACACTGTAAATCAGACAAAAACAATTAGAACATATGAAAATAATTTATTAACGTCCAAGGTATTATTGATGGATATATAAGTAAATACAATCTAAATGACTTACTGTATTCCTAACAGTCTCAATTTTGTTAGCTCCACGTTTTGTCTGTAATGTGATATGCCAATGCAATATGGCCCTACAATGAAATTAAAATAAGAACTATGCAAATAATTTTCTTATGCTCATATTTACTAATTCAAAATGTCCAAACACTTACTTGGTGAAAATCCTTCTATGCAAACTGATTGGCCCACGATTCAAAGAATCAAACCAATAAATACGGTGTTCTCCGGGGCAGATAACAAATAAACCCCAATGTCTCCTGAAGCACAGAATTGAATTTACCAAAGATACTCATAAATTCAATTAATTAGAGTATGCATTTAGAGGTTAAAAGATTCATGTGACAACAAATCACTACTAGTCAAATCTGATAGCAAACTAATCAGCGCACCATACAAATTGTGACACACAATATCTCAGCAAATATATATTGAAATCAAGTCACAACCAGCAATATGACAGCTTGAATGCACAACAAGTTCAAAGATGTAGCAAAATTCAAGTCCAAAACAACGACCTTTAGTGCAGCACAGTCAAGTCATGTTCAATTTGTCAATGTAGACATACAAATGCAGAACCACAAATTTCAAATGAAATTTTCCTAGCAGATTTTAACACATGAACAACTGGATAGATATACGCATCTAATGAACCAAATACTAAGAAATTTAGTAGAGGCAGAACAAGCTTAAATGGTATGCACAGTGAACGAACTTGCCTATCAAGGATTGGTGCGAAATAACAGCGCTTTCTGCAACTTGAAATCTGGTATTCCACATAGGCCTCCATAATATTGTTGTATTCCTCAACTTCTTCCTTTTCTTTTGCGGTTGTGTTCCTTAACAGTGACATTGAACTTAGGAATGCGTAGTCTGTGAAGCCCTCCTGACGGCACATTTGGTGAAAGTACCTAAAATAGAACTTGAATAAGATCATATGATTATATTGGTACATAAATTAAAGGAAAAAATAAACTTACTGAATTGCAAGTTCCAGCCATCCAAGGTCCAAATCATCCATAGTTAAAAATGCCACGACATCATTCTGCCCAAGTCCAAAGGGATATGACTTATCAGGTCCCACAACTCCTGGATCCATGTGGAAGTCGATCTTGTTAGGTAGGGAACAGACAAAGCTGCATAGGACTGCCAGCGAGGTATACTTGTTGTTGTCATCATCATCCAGAGGGGCTGTGATTGGTGCATCGAAGACAAGTCGCCTAGGCCATAAAATGAAAAACCCTACTGCTTCGGCTAACGTGGCAACCTCTTCAGTAGGAAACGGAATATGTGTAGACCCCTCTCCCTCTACAAGAAGTCCAACAGATACCTTAACTTGGTCCTCCTCAATAGCTACATTATGGATGGTTGAATCCCTTAGGTACTGAGTAGCCTTGGCAACTGGTCGGAGATTTGGGACATCCAAATGTAGGAAGCAGGGTTGTCCCTCATCTACTGAACTAGGACCAAGGGGGTCGATAGGCATAGTGCAACTGCTCTTTGTGCTTCGAAAGCCAGGAGATTCCTGTAGTGTTTACGAAATTACAGAGATAATAAGTTCATTGAAAGATAAAATCTATACTAATTTATAAACAATATTAGATACTCACACGTTGTGGTGAAACACCAGGCGGCATCATACTCCTCATCTCACCCCGAACTTGTGCTATCACCTGATCCCTGATTTTTTCTGCGAACTTGTCCAAAAATTCCTGACTTGGTTCATATTGGGCAGTGCTTCGGGAACGGCCAAAATATTTTTTCAGACCAACTGTCCCATACTCCCCTCTAACTCGCCCAGGGGGATCAGGCTTCCCAATTGCCGTAGCAAGAATGTCCATCCTACCGGTCTGAGAGAAAGACCCTTGAGAACTTTGCTCCTCAAGTTCATCCTGTAAGGTGCAAGAAAAAAACCATATGGTCTTATTTAGAAGAAAACGTTAGTATTGCAAATTATTAAACATTAAAATATAACTTACAATCTTTTCAGCAATTTTTTCTACTTCAGGGTTTACAAATTTCCCTCTACTCTTCCTTCCTTCCACAAATTTCTTATGACGTGGAATACGTGGGGGAGGTTGTACAACAATTGTAGGGTCTGATTGGGCTGCTTCCTCCATTTCCTTCAAATGTTCCTTAACCATTTTCTGTTCTAACCACAAATAACCCCCGCGAGACATTGTGTGTGGATACACATTTAGCTTTTGCTTCTCTTGCTGTTTTTTACTTTTTTCCTATGCAGAGAAAACAAAGTTAGTATAACGTAATAAACAAGTACTTAGTAAACAAAGTTTATCTGAAACAAAGTTAGAATAGATATACCTGGAACTCCTCAGTTAATCGTGATGCCTTAAAGTTGTTCCAATCCTCTCGTTTAAGATATGGCCACATGAGACAAGGATCTTCGTTGCTTTTAGGTCCTAAAACATACTTTCTGGTAAGAGTAGATTTGAAATCTTTCCATCTATGTCGTACTTCCCTCAGCCAATGCTTTCTAAATGCCTCAGTGTTCGGGACAGTGAAGTTTTGCTGCCAAATTATTAAAATGCTTAGTCAATTATTGTAACAAATAACTCAAATCATCAATCAATTTAAATAAAATGTTTAGAAAATACCAAAATATCCGTCCATACTCTGTCCTTAGTATCTTTGTGTATTAATCTCCAATCATCTGTAAGTATGCTTAATCTGCTTCGTGCTAAAAATCCAAGGTAACTAGCAAATATGCTCCTGTTTGGACCAAGTGGGATCATGTCCTCATTAAAATCAACATGAAGCGGTTCAAAATTGCTGGTTCCTTGCCGCAAAACGATCTCAGGAAGCTTGGTGGTGCCCCTGCCCCGCTTTCTTTCGGGAGGATCGACATGTGGTTGTTCTTCATCGTTTATGTGATCCTCATGTGAGCTATCGTCAGAATTGTCTCCCATTTACCTGTTACAAAATTGAAATAACTTTAACATAAAATATAAAAAATAAAAAGCATATTGGTCATCATCTATCAACATAAAATAACTTCAACATTAAGTTACTTACTTTATGTGTTATCCCATATACCCTCACAATGATCATTCCTAAAAGCATATTGGTCATCATCTATCAATTCTAATTCACCCAGTTGAGGTGGGTTTGAGGAGAAAGGTGGTGTGTCATCTAGATTTGAAGATGGACCACGGTCCTTTTGTTTTTTACTTTGTAGGACAATGGACAATTGTGGATTTGCAGGATCAGTCACATAGAAAACTTGCTTCGCCTGACTTGCTAAAATGAAAGGCTCATCACTGTAAGCAACCCTCTGAAGATCAACACTGGTAAACCCAAACTGACGATCGATCTCGACTGCGTTTTGGCTAACCTACTTGCATTTGAAGAGTGGAACTTTGAACTTGTTGTAAGTTACATCCCATATTTCTTCAATGACTCCATAATATGTCATGGAAGCCACTATTGGGTTTTTATCCTTTGAACTAGAATAGTGGGTAGCTTCGGCTACAACCTTTACACCACTGTTTTGCATAGTACTGTTATCGTCTTTAGTTTTTGTGTAGAAAGAATACCCATTTATATCATATCCGCTCCATGTGACAACCTCAAAACGGGGGCCATCAGCTAACCATTTAATTGTATCCGACACATCGGTCTTTTGTGCAATGGTTTCCTTGAACCACTCAATGAATGTCTTGTTATGCTCATTAGCTATTTGTCTGTCATTTTTCCTTGGATTCTTGTCCCTTAAACTTCTTTTGTGGTCATCTAAATAAGGCTGAACCTCTGCCATATTATTTAGAATATACAGGTGAGCTTGTAAGACATCTTCAGGTTTCATACTCTTCACTTTGAGGCCCCTTCCCTTACCGATCCCGTCTTCATTTCTGGACATTTCCTCTACATCTTTCAGGTATGGTTTGCAAAACTCCATAGACTCTTCAATCACATATCTTTCCACAATGGATGCTTCAGGTCGATAGGGGTTCTTAGAATATCCTTTTAAGACTTTCATGAATTGCTCGAAAGGGTACATCCACCTGAGATAAACGGGGCCACAGAGTCTTATCTCTCTTACCAAGTGAACGATCAAGTGGACCATGATATCAAAAAACGCTGGAGGAAAGTGCATCTCTAATTTGGTCAGAATAATGTAACCTTCCTTTTCCAACTCGTCCAATTTCTCATTGTCGATAACTTTGCTGCATACAGCATTGAAAAACATACACAACCTAGTTATGGTATTCCTTACATCATCTTGCATAATGCCTCTTATAGCAACTGGTAATAATTGTTGCATCAATACATGGTAATCATGTGATTTCATTCCCACCAACTTCAAATCATCAGACACAAGTCTGCTAACGTTAGAAGAATAGCCCTGTGGCACCTTGATCCCCCGCAAACACCCACACAAACTTTTTTTCTCCTGTTTGGATAATGTATAAGCAGCTGGTTCCATATAAAATCTCTTGCCATTATCACTTACTTTTGGATGCAGCCGTTGTCTTATTCCCATTTCCACCAAGTCCAATCTCGCATTGATTCCATCCTTAGACTTTCCTGGAATGTGCAAAAGCGTTCCGACAAGACTATCACACACGTTTTTCTCCACATGCATCACATCAATACTGTGTCTCACATCAAGAAAACGCCAATATGGTAAATCAAAGAAGATTGACCTCTTCTTCCACATGTATGACTCACTCCCAGCCTTCTGTTTCTTACCGAATATCACTTTTAAGTTCACAACACGGCTGTAAACTTCCTCCCCAGTCAATGCCTTTGGTGCCAATCCATGTTCTGGCGAACCGTTAAAATTCTTCTTTAGCTTTCGGTAAGGATGATACCGATCAAGAAACCGCCGATGACCGAGATAAATGGTCTTCCTTCCATGCTTGAGTTGATGGTAGCGTGTGTTTGCTTCACATATAGGGCATGCCCCATGACCCTTCACGCTATATCCAGATAGATTCCCATAAGCAGGAAAATCATTTATTGTAGTGAATATCATAGCGCGCAACTTAAATGTCTCTTGCCTGTATGCATCAAACACATCGACGCCGTCCTCCCACAGCTTCTTCAAATCCTCAATCAATGGCGCCAAGTAGACATCAATATCGTTCCCCGGCTGTTTTGGCCCCGAAATCAACATTGAGAGCATCACGTACTTGCGTTTTGTACACAACCAAGGGGGTAGGTTGTAAATGACTAGGAGAACAGGCCAAGCACTATGTGTGCTACTTAGGCTTCCAAAAGGGTTGAATCCATCGGTGCATAGACCAAGGCGAAGATTCCTTGGCTCGTAGCCGAAGTCAGGAAACATTTCATTTATCTTCTTCCATTGAGATGAATCAGCAGGGTGCCGGAGATATCTTCCATCAGAGATTTTCTCATCACAATGCCATCTCAAATTCTTTGCTTCCTGCGCATTTGCATACAAACGTTTGAACCGCGGTACTATTGGCAGATACCACAGCACCTTCAAAGGTGACCCATTCTTTGCCCTATCACCACAGACATCCCTTTTAATTTTATACCTTGGGGTCTTGCACTTTGGACACTCCGTTAGTCCCTCGTATTCATTCCTATACAGCACGCAGTCATTAGGGCAAGCGTGTATCTTCTTATACTCCAAACCCATATTGTTGAGAACTTTTTTAGCCTCATACATTCGATTCGGAAGGACATTATCCTCTGGAAGCATATCACTCAAAGCTTCAAGCAACTCTGAGAAACCCGAATCTGCCCACCCATTACGTGCCTTTATGTTCAATAAGGTTAACACAGCGGTCAAGCGTGTATACTTACGACACCCAGGGAACAACGGTATCTCCGCATCACTCTGTAACTTATCATGTTCGGGAAGTGGTGTAAATGACTCCGCCCCAATATCATTAATCATGTCATTCATTTTATCGACACCCACATCATCCACAACTTCAATGCTTTGTGACATTGAAGAAGGCGTTGTTATTCCTAATTCACCGTGCCAGACCCATTTTCTGTACCGGAGATTGATCCCATAACAAACAAGATCATCCCTTATATCATCAATGCTCTTTCGAATCTGGTTTATACACTTCACACAAGGACAAAAATACATCCCACTTTTATTAGGAGCGTTCCTTTTAGCAAACTCAAGAAACTCTTCCACTCCAAGTGCATACTCTTTACTAGTTCTCAACTTATTCATCCAACTACGATCCATCATATTCAAACCTTCACTACATTCCACAAAAGTCAAGTTTAGATCATCACTAACTGAAAGTGAGTGAATTGCTTACACATTTTCCAAAAATTTTGACAGCATTTCCCCATAAAAGTAACCATGCCAAAGGTGACACTAATTTATTTTTAGGAGGAATGATGATAAGCAAATAACCATAACAAATAAGTTTAAGCCTTTTATAATATTCCATAAACAAACAAGTAAGCTGAAATTTCTTAACAACATACACAAAAGAAAATGAAAGAAGGAAGATTAAGAAGCCAACTCACAGTAGTAATAATGCAAGCAAAACAGAAGCACTGAGCAGCAACAAAATAGCTGAAAAATGCAGTCAATATGGAGCAAAGTTTCAGCCAAATAGCAGCACAAAGAATTAGCAAATTTCCGTCAATGGAAGTAAGTTAATACAAAGACAAATATGAATCCAAGTGGGGTTTACAAAGACAATGGAAGCAAGTTAATACATTGAGAACTCACACCCGGACAATCACATCTATGATATTAAAACACAGGAATGTAACTAAAATCTTTAAAATTTATGAACTGATATACCAGAGATTTAATGATAAAACAACTACATTTCAAAGATATATCAACTCGTAGGCCTTATATAAATTTTCAGCTTCCAGACATTAATTCAACCCTCACTTAAGTGTCTCCAATCATGACAGATATATATACACACACACACATATATAAAATTTATTAAGCAGCAACACTACTTGTTTTCTTACTCATAAAAATTCTGTTACAGCCACTAATATATACATGTACACTCATTACCAAAAGCTTAATCAAGTCTGTTTAGTTTTCTCCCAAAGAAACCACAATAACCAAAATGCTAAATGAATCCAAACCATAGTTCAAACCCTGTTTCGATTACTTAAGAAACATTATAGCTTACTGTCTAACCGAACAAGGAAGAATTAAATGGAAAACTTCTCATTCAGAGAAGAAATCAAACATGCAGTGACCATATCACCCTCTGAATCAACAACCATCTAGCTCCACCAAACTATCCCAACTCATGTGAAATTTAAATCACAGCTATTTGAAATCTACACACAGAATAATATGAAATGAAAACAGAGCAGAACACGGTTCCATCTAGAATCATCATCAACCTACATAATCTACATGAAAATGTCCTAACATGGTCAATATGCTAATTAACTCGGATTAGAATCAGAAACGAAAAAATCCGAAACAAAGAAACAAAGAAATCCGAAATAGAAATGAACAGAAACAAAGAACCAGAGAAAACCAAAACATAACAGATATTTTTTATTAATTCTCTAGACTCTAATTCACTAACTTGTACTTGTATGAGCTTTGGTATGTCCAGATTTGATTACAATTAGGGGAAAAGATAGATAATAAGATGTACGAGTTTAGCTACTCTCATTTAGGTAATATTCATATTAATAATAGTACAACAGCAAACACAATAGACAAAATTAAATTGCAGAAACACCCAATAACTTGGGCAGATAAATTTGGGTCCTCTCTCTCTCTCTCAATCCCGAACTGATAAATTTGGGCAAAAAATTGACTGAAAAAAAAACACACACACACAGAGAAACAAACCAGGGATTTTGAAACCTGGCAAATTCGCCCCAGATTTCCTTCTCTCCCACGGTAGAATCACACTGACAGAAAACCCAATCCAACTCCTTCAACGTATGAGCAACTTCATTTCTCTATAAAATGTAAACATCACAGACACTGAATAACTCACAAAGCACGCATGAGCAACTTCATTTCTCTCCGGGGTCATGTGCATTTTTTTTAATTCATTTGAATCTCTCTCCATGTATCAATATCAGTCAATATGTACATACACAACAATTTGGAAAAAAAATTAAACTATAATATACGATTATCTTATAAGACATGTACCAATTTAAATAATAAAAAATCAGATACGTTTTTTTCTTTGTTAACCACTCATATATCATTTGTGCGTTTTTCACAGAGCAAGAACAAATCTCAGAAATTGATAAATTTGGTAGATCCCAGAGAGAAGAGAAGCATAGCTAAGCGGAGGTATTCTTCACCAAAAACTCCAACCCATTCGAGACCCACTCTCAGAAACGATGTTAAACCGGGAAATAGAGGGTAGAAATGGAAAGAGGAGACTTACCTAAGCTAGAACCCGGGCTTGCATGTATGATCGGAGCTCAACACCCACGCCGGCAAAGCTCCGAAGTGAAGCTCTGAAGTGAAGCTCTTTCCCCCAATTTGCAGAAGTGAAGCTTGAAGTCCGTGTTAAAGTGAGCAGAGAGAGAGTCTGAGCAGTTTTTTTTTAAATACTCCCTACTTTCAACGTCTCACAAAAAATGTGAGACGTTGAAAGTAGGTTTCAACGTCTCACATTTTTTGTGAGACGTTGAAAGTAGGCACAAATTTTTTTTAAAAAAAATCTGCCTACTTTCAACGTCTCACAAAAAATGTGAGACGTTGAAAGTAGGTTTCAACGTCTCACATTTTTTGTGAGACGTTGAAAGTAGGCAGAATTTTTTTTTTTAAAAAAAATCTCCCTAGTTTCAACGTCTCACAAAAAATGTGAGACGTTGAAAGTAGGTTCAACGTCTCACATTTTTTGTGAGACGTTGAAAGTAGGCAGAAATTTTTTTTAAAAAAAAATCTCCCTGGTTTCAACGTCTAACAAAATATGTGAGACGTTGAAAGTAGGTTTCAACGTCTCACATATTTTGTGAGACGTTGAAAGTAGGCACAAATTTTTTTTTTAAAAAAAATCTCCCTAGTTTCAACATCTCACAAAAAATGTGAGACGTTGAAACCTACTTTCAACGTCTCACATATTTTGTGAGACGTTGAAAGTAGGCACAAATTTTTTTTTTTAAAAAAAATCTCCCTAGTTTCAACGTCTCACAAAAAATGTGAGACGTTGAAACCTACTTTCAACGTCTCACATATTTTGTTAGACGTTGAAAGTAGGTTTCAACGTCTCACATTTTTTGTGAGACGTTGAAACTAATTTCCCGCCTATATTTTCGCACATTTTTTTGCTTGGCGGGCTTTTTTCAGAGAATCCACGTCTCATATTTGAAAAAGAGACGTTAAAAGTTTTCCACATATTTACAATTTTGCCACCGCCTTTTTTTTACATCTCATTTTCAAAAAAGAGACGTGAAATGGGGACGTTAATACTGATTTTTGTAGTAGTGCTAACTCCTTTTGAAATTTCTCCAATTATTTGTTCAGGAGGATAGTGCTTAAGATTTTGAAGATTGAGGCTCAATAGCTTCATCTTGATCATCTTTAGTTTCATCTTGAGCATCACTTTGATCATCTTTATCATTTTCTTCAGTATTCACTATCGATGGCTTTGGTGCTATCGAAAGTGGAGGTTTTAAAAACTTTGAAAAATCTTCGGCCTCATCAACACAATGTGGCTTTTCATGAGGAGTTTCATCAAATACTACATGCAATGACTCTTCAAAAATTTGAGTTCTTTTACTATAGACTCTATATGCTTTACTCTTATTTGAGTAACCTATGAATATGCTAATGTCAGACTTAGGGTCAAATTTAACAAGTAAAATCTGATAGGTAACAGATCACTATTGCTAGAGCTAAAGACTATCACAAAATGAAAAGCACAATTATAGCAGATGGAAACTTAGCAGAACACTAAGATAAATATCTCTATCACTAAGAATATTCCTATCTCTAATAGACAAGAAGGAATAGTAAATGAAGACTTAGAAATAACAAAGTTAATATCTATCACTAAGTCCTTCACTATCACTAAAGAAATGTCCTATCGCTAGAAGCTCTCTGATAACATGGATAAAAGAAAGGAAGAACAACTAGCAGAAAAATGAACCAAGTGCTTGAGCTAATGAATTCAGTTAGTGATATCATAAGCTGCTATCGATATCTAAATACTTGAGCAAATAACCTAACTCAAATAGCTAAACAAACTTGTGATAACAAAGGTCACTAGCGATAACGCACTTAGCTATCGATAAGAGTTTGCTCTGTGATGACTTAGACAAACTTAGCTGATACATTGAGCTAATGGAATAAGCTTGCGATAACATCTGTTATGCATTACATGATTACTTGTTTAGCTAACAGCTCAAGTGCAGGATTAACACTATGCAGTTAGCGATAGCAAATCATGCTAGCGCTACTGAAAAAGCTGCCATGCAAGTACAGTTTGTACGAATGCTCAGAGCGCTCAGTCTACATCTCTCTTAGCTCACCCTACGCAAGAGTAGTTGAAGCTTGAGCAGAAAGTTAACCTCGGTGAAGAACCTGCATTAAATGCCAACGGCTATGAGCTCTCAACGACTATATTCAAATGGCCTCATGAAGATGAACGCAATAGGAAATCTGAGAAGAGATATAAATACAGAACTTGAGCATTTATGAAGGACTAATGAAAAACAAAGAATATTCATGAACACATTCATTGATCTCTGATTTTTGTATTTATTGTTCTTAGTGATTTCATTTGTACTTAAGTGATTATCTTAATCTGTTCATTAAGTGAACTTTATTATTGAAATCCTCTACTGTTTGAGGTTGTTCTAAAGCTTGGTGCTTTGAGAACAGGGTAGTAACCTTACAGGTAGTAAGGGGGAGTGTTTAGAGGGATTCTAAAACTCTGTAAAGGTTGGCAGGTGAACCTGTGTTGTAAAACCTGTGGTTAGTTGAACCCAACGAGGTGTTGGAGAACTGGACGTAGGCAGTGTTGGCCGAACCAGTATAAATATTGTGTTGAATTAATTAGTGTTCAATTTTCGGAAGCACAATTCACCCCGCTCTTGTACTATTTCCAATCTCAAAAGATGGAATACGGAGAAGCTGGAAAGAGGATTAACTTCAGTTATTTGAGAGAGAATAGCCCCAATGCAGGTACGAACCTTTAACAAGCTAGTTGAGGTTTGTAGGATTACTGAGTATAGCTTGAATCATCGAGGACCAAGTTAGGAGCACTCGAAGATGGGCAAGCAAGGTGAGGAGGGACCTTCCAATTGGACGAAAGGAAAGAAGTCTTGGAGTAAGAAGTTCAAGAAGTCAAGCCATCAAGAAGGAGCTAATGGACACAAAGGTCTGATAATTTCGGGATGCAGTCAGTGTGGCAAGAACTATGGTGACAGGCCATGCTTAGCTGGGAAGAATTTTTGCTACAAGTGTTGTAAGCCTGGACACTATGCAAGAGAGTGGAATCAGGAGGAAGGTAGCCCTAGACCTCAAGTTCAAGGAAGGGTTTATGCATTAACCCAGAATGAAGCATTCCAATCACAAGAGATGATACAAGGTATGATCAAGATCAATGAATTCCTTGTAAATGCATTGTTTGATTCAGGTGCTAGTCATTCATTCATATCATATGATTATGCTTGGAGATTAGGCCTAGAAATTAGTAGACTGCCTTACGACTTAAATGTTACCATGCCAACAGAAGGAAAGGTTAGGACTTCCTGTGTTTGTCTAGGGTGCATAGTCCAGTATGAACATTGCAGAAGCACACTAGACTTAATATGCATGCATGCCATTCACTGACATAGATGTAGTCATTGGATTGAACTGGATGGCTACCAATAGTATGCTCCTTGATTGTAAGAATAAGACAATCATCACTCACCCTCATAAGATAGAGAATCCTATTGAGATTAAGATAAATTTAATAACTATCTCAAGGACAGAGGAATGTTTAGAACGAGGATGCCAAGGATTCATAGTATTTTTCTCAGTATAAGTAGATGAAGAAGAGAGGATTGAAGATATCCCTGTAATTAGGGAATTTCCTGACATTTTACCTAAGGAAATAAGCGGGTTGCCGCCTGAACGGGAAGTAAAGTTCACAATTGATATCGTGCCAAGAGCAGGGCCAATATTAAAGGCACCGTACTGGATGGCTCCAAGCGAGATGGCCGAGCTAAAAGTGCAAATCGAAGAGCTACTGGATAGGGGTTTGATCAGGCCAAGCGTGTCCCCTTGGGGTGCTCCAGTGTTATTTGTTAAGAAGAAGGATGGGAGCCTTAAATTTGCATAGATTATAGGGAGCTTAACAAAGTGACAATTAAGAATAAGTATCCCTTGCCAAGAATAGATGATTTATTGGATCAATTAGCTGGTGCTAAGATTTTCTCTAAGATAGATCTTAGATCAGGATATCATTAGTTAAGAGTGAAAGCTGAAGATATTCCTAAAACGGCATTTAGGACGAGATATGACATTATGAGTTCTTAGTGATGCCGTTCGGATTGACCAACGCACCTGCTATATTCATGGATTACATGAATAAAATCTTCAAGTAGCATTTAGATCAGTTTGTGGTAGTCTTCATTGACGATATCCTAGTCTACTCCAAATCAGCCGAGGAGCATGAAAGGCACTAGAGAATTGTCTTAAGCATTCTGAGAGAAAAGAAGTTGTTCGCTAAACTTAGTAAATGTGAGTTTTGGCTCACAGAGGTCAGATTCTTAGGACATGTGATCTCTCAAAAGGGAGTTGCAGTAGATTCTAGTAAGGTAGAAGTAGTCTTAGAATGGGAAAGACCAAAGACAGTGACAGAGATAAGAAGTTTCCTTGGTTTAGTGGGTTACTACAGAAGATTTATCCAAGACTTTTCTCGGATCTCCTTGCCATTGGCGAAGCTTACAAGAAAGAACCAGCCATTCTTGTGGGACGAGAAGTGTGAGCAAAGCTTTCAAGAGCTAAAGAGAAGGCTAACCTCAACACCAGTACTCATTATCCCAGATCCATCTCATTCCTATGTGATCTATAGTAATTCTAGCAAGCATGGATTGGGTTGTGTATTGATGCAGCAAGGAAAGGTTGTAGCGTATGCCTCTCGACAGCTGAAGACTCACGAGGAGAACTACCCTACGCATGACTTAGAGTTAGTAGCAGTAGTGTATGCTCTCAAAATATGGAGGCATTATCTATACGGAGTTCCCATAGAGATATTCTGTGACCACAAGAGTCTCAAGTATCTATCCGATCAAAAGGAGTTGAACACAAGGCAAAGAAGATAGTTGGAGCTTCTCAAGGATTACGAGTATACGTTGAAGTATTAATCAGGGAAAACGAACGTAGTAGTTGGTGCCCTTAGCAGGAAGGTTATTCAAGCTTCCAGCTTGATGATCAAAGAGCAAGAGTCGCTAGAGAAGTTTAGAGATTTAAACCTAGCCTATAGCGTGCAAGTTAAGAGCATGAGAGTAGTGGAAACATGCATAGGGTGGGAGTTAGGAAATCAAATCAAGGAAGCAAAACTTCAAGACCCTTATGTAGAGATACTGAAAAATAGATTGAAGAATGAAGAGGCTCCTGGATTTGAGATCTCAAATGATGATGTAGTAAGGTTTCAAAAGAGGATTTATATCCCTCCAAAGCCTGAAGTTCGAAAGAAGATTCTTGATGAAGCGCACAAGAGCAAGTATACCATTCATCCAGGTATCACGAAGATGTATTAGGAGCTCAAAGGAATGTTTTGGTGGCCTGGCATAAAGAAGGAGGTAACTCAGTACGTTGCTCAGTGTTTGATGTGCCAGAAGGTAAAGATAGAGCATCAGAAGCCGGCAGGAACTTTGCAATCTTTGGATATCCCAGAATGGAAATGGGAAAGCATATCTATGAACTTTGTTATGGGATTACCTGTGAAGCCTTTAGGAAGTAATGCTATATGGGTAACAGTAGACCAACTAACCAAGTCAGCTCACTTTTTGTCGATAAAATCAACCCATACTTTAGATAAGTTTGCAGAGTTATATGTAAAGGAGTTCGTTAGATTGCTTAGGGTGCCGAATAGTATTGTATCTAATAGAGATCCAAGATTTACATTTGGATTTTGGACATCATTACAGAAGGCGATGGGTATGAGGTAAAGGTTTAGCACGGCATATCATCCACAGACCGACGGTCAATCGGAGTGAACCATTCAGACGCTAGAAGATATGCTGCGATCATGTGTGTTGGAGCTTAAGGGCAGCTGGGATTCACACTTACCTCTGATAGAGTTTGCCTACAATAATAGCTATCATGCGAGCATTCAAATGGTTCCATTTGAGGCACTCTATGGTAGAAAGTATAGATCTCCACTTTGTTGGATAGAGTTAAAAGAAAGAAGTATGTTAGGTCCTGAATTGGTAGATAGAACCTCTCAGCAGATCAAGATGATCAAGCAAAAGCTTCAAGTAGCTCAAAGCAGGCAGAAGAGTTATGCAGACAAAAGAAGAAGGCCATTAGAATTTGAAGTTGGGGATCATGTTTTTATAAAGGTATCTCCCACGACCGGTATAGGTAGAGCTCTTAAGTCAAGGAAGCTAAGTCCTAAGTATATAGGACCATTCAAAATTCTCTCGAAGGTTGGTCCTGTAGCTTATAAAATAGCCTTACCCCCTAATTTAAGTAAGATTCATGACGTCTTTCATGTCTCCCAAATAAAGAAGTATCAGCCGGATCCAACCCATGTCATAGAATATGAGGACATTGCTCTGCGTGACCAGAGCGAATCTTAGATTCCAAGGTCAAGCAACTGAGGAATAAGAGCATTCCGCTAATCAAAGCTGTCTGGAAAGGGTCATCCGCTGAAGAAGCTACGTGGGAAATGGAAGATGCTATGAAGGAAAAATATCCTGAGATATTTAGTTAAGGTATGTGTTAAATTTTGAGGGCGACATTTTTTTTAGGAGGGTAGAAATGTAACGTCCCGATTTTTATTAGCTTGGAAATTACGTTTCATAGGCATTAGTTTGAAGCATGAGGAAGTTTAAGTATTTGTTGATAATTTTCCCCAAAGAATTCTCATAAAACATTAAGAAGAATTTATAATAATTAAGTAGAATTTTGCATGGTATTATTTGCTTAGAAACTCATCTAGTTTAAGATTCGGCTTAGAAAATGGACTAGAGAAAGACCTTAGCCCATGAGAAATAGTAATTTCCCCTTGTGGAGCTTAGGTTGGTGTTAGAATCTTAAGTTTTGATGAAGACTGACCCATAGAAAACATAAGTATAAGTTACCTCTGAATTAAACGAGTAAAATCTGATAAGTAACAAATAACAGATTCACTATCACTAAAATAAGGATCCATTACTAATGAAAAATGATAACTTAGCAGAACAATAAAGAATGAATATCTCTATCGCTAAGTGAATCTTAATAGCTAATAGACAGAGCCATAGCAAGTGAAAACTTAGAAATAATAAGGTTAATATCAAATCACTAAGTTGTTCACTATCGCTAAGAAAGATACCATCGCTAGAAGTTCATTGGTCATATGAGCAAATGAAACCGTAGAAAAATGAACTAAGTCCATGGACAAAAGAAATCAGCTAGCGATAACAGGCTAAGCTATCGATAACAAAGTGCTTCAGATAATAATCACTCAGATAACTAGTGCCTGAGAACAAGAGTCAAATGAGCTGTAGTTATTAGTGCTAATATGTTTATCCATCAATAATAGGATACCTTGAGATACCTCGGAATACTTAGATAATTGTATCCTTAAAGCTAATAAGCAATCAAGTATCTATCGATAACGGATTAGCAATCGATAGAAGAATTTATGCTGATATGATATGATTTCTGATCTAAAAGAATATGCTATTGATAATACATCTTCTTATCTATATGCCTTATATTGTTTTTATCTCATTTGAGCAAATAGACTAAGTTTGCGATAGCATTCTCTATATCTTAAATGATTATTTGTTCAGCTAACAGCTTAAGTGCATAATTCACTCTGTTAAGTTAGCGATAGGAGATTAAGCTAGCGCAAATGAAAAAGCTGCCAGAAAGTACATCTTGTACGGATGCTCAGAACGCTGAGTCTGTCTCTCTCTTAGCTCACCCTACGCAAGAAGTAGTTGAAGCTAGAGCAGAGAGTTAAGCCCGATGAAGAAGCTGCATTAAATGCCAACGGCTATGAGCTCCCAACGACTAAATTCAAACGGCTTCTTGAAGATTGAATGTTAGGGCAAAATTTGAGAAGAACATATAAATACAGAACTTAAGCATTTATTGAGTAGCGACTAAAAACAAGAATATTCACATACTCATTCATTGCTCTGTATTTATTGTTTTAGATATTCTATCTGTACTTAAGTGTTTATCAAAATCAGTTCATTAATGCCCCGTTTGGTTCGCTAGAATTGAGGCCAGGGAAGTGGAAGTGGAAGTGGAACCAATGTTTTTGTGTGTTTGGTATGTTGGAATCCACTTCCATGTGGAAGCCACTTCCATAAAAAATGATGGAAGTGAGTTCCATGGCTACCCCATGAGAACTGACTTCCACTTCCCATGGAAGTGGATGTTTGACCATTTTGCCCCCTTCCTACTTTCTTTCCAAATCAACCGTGCTGGAGCATAGTGACGAGGATGGTGGCACGCCGCTGACGGCGCTGGTTGACAGAAGGTGGATGGCGGTCGACAGACCATGGAAGTCAAGTAGAGATGTGAGATGCTGTGATGTCCTCTTCTCCACCATATACCTCCACTTGTTTCAACGCCTCATCTTATCACACGCCTCGACCATACACTTGGGGTGAATCTGATTCTCCTGTTGCAGCCGCACGAGCTAAGGCGGCGTCTCACAGGCGACGTCCACTTTCAGTGCCTTCTCACAGTGCAGAGGAAAAGGCTAGCGGGGACCTTATAGATGGTGAGCACGAGAAGGTTAGAGTCAGCGCAAAGGAGGCAGTAGCATACGACGGCGCACTCTGCTATGGTTTCTCCGATAACCTCGCCAGTGCCGGTGAAGCTTCGGCTGTTGTTGAGGCGGGTGGTGGAAGAGGCCCACCAGAGACGATGGTTGCTGGGAATGATTGGTAAAACGGTGGACGAATCACAGGGATGGAATATTGGGTTCATGGATATGAATGAAAGAGAGAATGAGGAATGCATCAGGAGGGATTTTTTTTTGAAGTGAGGTTATTTTGGTCTTTTGATATAATAAACATATATATAACTTAAAATTAATATGACACTTCCATGGGCAAACCAAACAGACTTTAAAATGCATTTCCTCTTCCACTTCCACTTCCAATTCTAATTTCACTTCCACTTCCACTTCCACAAAAATTACTTCCATTATACCAAACGGGGCATAAGTGAACGCATTCATTGAAATCCTCTGTTGTTTGAGGTTGTTCTGAAAGCTTGGTGCTTTAGAACAGGGATATTGCCTTACAGGTAGTAAGGGGAAGTGTTTAGAGAGATTCTAAAACTCTGTAAAGGTTGACAGGTGAACCTGTGCTCGTAAAACCTGTGGTTAGTGGAATCCAACAGAGTGTTAGAGAACTGGACGTAGGCAGTGTTGGCCGAACCAGTATAAATTCTGTGTTGCTTTTAATTATTCCTTAATTTTAGATAACACAATTCACCCCCCTCTTGTGCGATTGCCACTTTCAATTGGTATCAGAGTGACTCTGCTAAAGAAATGTAGGAAGCACTGCAAATTGCTCATGAAGGGACTTCTGGAGTAAAAGATAGGCATGTAGAAATGATTGTGGAAGAGTTCCACAAGTTTGAAATGGCTGAGGATGAGAAGATAAGGGATATGGAGATCAGATTTACTCATCTCATCAATAATCTTGCTGCTCTGGGGAGAAAAATTACAGAGAAAGAGCAGGTCAATAAAATTCTGAAAGTCCTGAAGGGAGACTAGCTCATGAAAGTCACAGCCATTCAAGAAATGCAAGGAGAATCAACAAAATCCATCACTGCCCTGTTTAGCAGCCTTGCTGAGTATGAGCCTACCCTGATAGCTCAAAGGGAAGCACAAGGAAATTCCAAGAAAAAGTCACTTGCTCTTGCTGCTTCAGAAAGAGATGAAATTAATGATGATGAGGAAGATCTTGATGAGGAGGACATAGCTCTTATGGCTAGAACATTTAAAAAGTTCTTCAGAAGAAGAGAAAGATTTCAGAGGAGTGGCCCTAGCTTTAAAGATTCCCAAAAAGACAAAACTCCTGTATGTTTTGAATGCAAGAAGCCTGGTCACTTCAGAGCTGAGTGTCCCAGCCTTTAAAGATTAAAGGAGAAGGAGAAAAAGAAGACCTATAGAAAGAAAAAGGCTTATGTGTCATCCATCTGGGGTGATAGTGAGGAATGTGCCAACCTCTGCCTAGTTGCTCGAGAAGAGCAAAGCGATTCTGAGGTATCTGACTCTGAACCTTCTTATTCTGAACTTCAAAATTTATATGATGAAATGCACATAGAATTCATGAAACTTGCTAAAGAAGTAATGAGGTTAAGAAGAGAAAACAAAGAACTTCAGAAAAACTCCTCTTAAAAGGATTCTTCTTCTTTATCAATAGAAGAGGAGCTATCACAAGCTCCCAGAAATGCACTTTCGATAGCTGAGCCTCTATCGATAGTAGCTCCTTCAATTTCAGAAACTTGCTCAAACTGTGAAAAATTATTGAAGGAAAAGGAAAAGCTTTCACATGTTTTAGAAAAATTTACAAAAGGCTCTGAGACTTTAAAAGTGATTTTGAGTAATCAAAAAGTTTTTAGAGACAGAACTGGTATTGGCTATGAGCCTAAACAAAAGTTTTCAAAAAAATGGGTTGAGCCCAAGGTGAAGTCATACATGAAATATTTTAGAAAATCTTCTGAAAATTCTTCACCATATAGTTTTTGCAATTACTGCAACAAGAAAGGCCATACATAGTCAACTTGTATTCACAGAAAGTATGGTGTTAGTAGCTCTTATAAATGGGTTCCTAAAGGAACTCATGTGCCAAAGGTCCCTACGCACCTAAAGCACAAGTCTGACCTTAAAGGACCCAAGAAAGTTTGGGTACCTAAATCTGTATAGTATGTGCAGGTGTGCCTAAAAGCATCCAGCAAAGGAAAATGGTATATTGACAGTGGATGCCCAAGACATATGACTGGAGACAAAGACAAAATCAACAATCTGGTGATAAAAGATGGAGCCAAAGTTATCTTGGTGGGAACCAAGGTGGAAAAATCACTGGAGTGGGAGAAGTAGGTCCAGTCAAGGATGTCTACCTAGTGGATGGTCTCTGCCACAACCTACTGAGTGTTAGCCAAAGTGCAGACCATGGTAACTGGGTAATTTTTGACTCAAATGAATGTCTTATTGTTGATAAAAATGATTTAGATATAAACAAATCCAGTCTGAAATATAAGATAAAAGGAAATAGAAATGGAAATTTATACACTCTAGATTTATGCCAACAACTTGAAGAAAAAAGCTTTATTTCAAATGATGAAAATTGTTGGTTATGGCATAAAAGATTAGCTCATGTGAACTTTTCTCAACTAGATAAATTAGTTAAGAAGGAATTAGTCATAGGAATCCCCAATTTTAAGTCAAAGCATGATTTAATTTGTGAATCCTGTCAAAGAGGTAAACACCCCAAGTCGTCGTTTAAAATCAAGAAGACAGTCTCCACTAGTAGGCCATTGGAACTAATTCATATGGATCTAGTTGGGCCAGCAAGAGTGAAAAGTCTAGGAGGAAGCCTATACACTCTTGTAGTTGTGGATGACTACTCAAGATTTACTTGGACTATGTTTCTTTCCTCTAAGCAAGAAACTTTTCATGCTTTTTGTGTGCTTGCTAAGAAATTGCAGAATGAGAAAAGCACAAAGATTATAGCCATCAGGACTGATCACGGAGGAGAATTTGAAAATAAAGAGTTCACGGAGCTGTGTGATGAGAATGGAATTGACCACAACTTCTCTGCCCCTCGTACTCCTCAACAAAATGGTGTTGTAGAGAGAAAGAACAGAGTGCTCACAGAAATGGCTAGAAGCATGCTGAACGAGAAACAAGTACTTCAAATATTTTGGGCAGATGCTATGAGCACAGCCTGCTACATTTCTAACAGAGCCTATATCAGAAAGGGGATGGAAAAGACTCCATATGAGCTCTACAAGGGGAGAAAGCCCAATATTAGTCATCTGAGAATCTTCAGATCAAAATGCTACATTCACAACAATGGAAAGGTAAATTTAGGTAAATTCGATCCTAAATCTGATATTAGCATATTCATTGGGTATTCAAATAGAAGTAGAGCATATAGAGTTTATAATAAAAGAAGTCAAACTGTTAAAGAGTCTGTGCATGTAGTATTTGATGAAACCCCTCAAGAAAAACAACAATCTGTTGATGAGGATGGAGATATTTCAAAGTTTTTAAAACAGCTCCTATCGATAGCGCCTCAGCCATCGATAGCAAATCCTGAAAACAATGCTGAAAATAATCAGGATAAATCCAAAGATGATCTAGATGAAGCTAATGAGCCTCAATCTTCAATTAGACATCTTAAAAATCATCCTCCTGAACAGATTATTGGAGAAATTTCAAAAGGAGTTAAAACAAGAAGGCAACTACAAAATGAAATGGAATTTTCTTGCTTTCTTTCTCAAATTGAACCAACTTGTATTGATGAAGCTCTTGCTGAATATGACTGGATAATAGCAATGCAGGAAGAACTAAATCAATTCAAAAGAAATCAAGTTTGGGATTTAGTACCAAGGCCCAGAAATCATCCTATTATTCGTACTAAATGGGTTTTCCAAAACAAACTTGATGAAGTTGGACAAATTGTAAAAAATAAAGCCAGATTAGTTGCCAAAGGATATAACCAAGAAGAAGGCATTGATTATGAGGAAACTTTTGCTCCAGTTGCAAGACTTGAAGCAATAAGGATTCTTCTAGCTTTTGCATCCATCAAAAATTTTAAACTTTATCAAATGGATGTTAAGAGTACTTTTCTAATGGCTATATTAAGGAAGAAGTATATGTCGAGCAACATCCTGGTTTTGAAGAAAAGTCTAAGCCTGACCATGTTTTCAAACTTAAAAAGGCTCTTTATGGTCTCAAACAAGCACCTAGAGCTTGGTATGAGAGACTTAGCACTTTTCTGCTTGACAAAGGATTTTCTAGAGGTAAATCAGATACTACATTATTCATCATGCATAAAAATAATCACATGCTTATAGTCCAAATTTATGTTGATGATATTATTTTTGGAGCAACCAATGAAAACCTCTATGAAGATTTTGCTAAGACAATGCAGGGAGAGTTTGAAATGTCCATGATGGGAGAATTAACATTCTTCCTAGGTCTGCAAATAAAGCAAAAGAAGGATGTCATCTTTATATCCCAAACAAAATATTGTAAAGAAATTCTCAACAAATTTGGGATGGATCTATCCAAAGAAGGGGACACTCCCATGAGTACCTCTGCCAAGTTAGATGCAGATGCTCCAGGCAAAGAAGTAAATCAATCACATTATAGAGGAATCATTGGTTCTTTACTTTATTTAACTGCTAGTAGACCTGACATCTAATTTAGTGTAGGAGTATGTGCTAGATATCAAGCAAATCCTAAAGAATCTCATTTAACAAATGTAAAAAGGATTTTGCGTTATTTGTAAGGGACTCAAGAGCTTGGGCTGTGGTATCCCAAGGGAACTCAAGAGTACCTTCTTGCCTATTCTGACTCTAACCATGCAGGTTATAAATCAGATAGAAAAAGCACAAGTGGTCAATGTCAATTTCTTGGTAACTGCTTAATCACTTGGGCGAGCAAGAAGCAAAATTGTGTTTCTCTTTCATCCACAGAGGCAGAATATATTGCAGCAGCAAGTTGTTGTACTCAAGTCTTATGGCTTAGGCAGCATCTAAGAGATCTGGGTTTGGATTTCTCGGAAGTACCTATTCTCTGTGACAACACTAGCACAATAAGCTTGGCCAAGAATCCAGTTCAACATTCCAGAACCAAGCATATTGATGTAAGACATCACTTCTTGAGAGATCACATTCAGAAGAAGGATGTCAAGGTGGAGTTTATATCAACACATCTGTAACTTGCTGATATATTTACTAAGCCTCTTGAGACTGATCAATTTCTCTATATCAGAAGAAAGCTAGGAATGGTAAATCCAAATGAATTGTGACTATTTTTATAATTCTTAATTTATTACTTTTGATTATTCATATGAATTATTGCTAACTTAGGCATCGGAGTGCCAAATCTTAAGTTTTTGCACGACTGACCAATCGATAGTGAGTTCCACTATCGCTATCATATGCAGAACAAAGCTAAAATTGAGCTAAGATTGCCATCACTAACTAAAAATACTATCGATAGCAAACTCAGTTATCGATAGATGAAACTTGGAAGGAGTGAGTGACAAGCTAGTCACTTGATCAGCGTGGGATCATGCCTGCTAGCAATAGCTGCTCATATTAGCGATAGCAAACCACTTAAGAGTCTCAGAATGCGAAACGTCAGCGAATATTATATCATTTATGGTAATTTCTGAACTCTATAAAAGTAGGTCATTTGCATTCATTATTCAGATGGATCGTTACTTCATCTTCAAAATCCTTCTGAGATCTCAAACCTCTCTTCTCTCAAACCCAAGAACCCTAAATGAGCCAGAGCCAAAATTCCAAAAATGAGTGATGTTGAGGTAACCTCTAGCGATAAACCCTCTTCTCAATCCGCTAGCAAGAGATCCAAAACCCAGAAAGCTGTGTCATTCTCCAAAGAAATGATTAAATCCGGCATCCAGCGTCAAAAGCTAGTTTCCTCTGATTTAATCCTCTCAGAAAAGTCCTTCCTAACTCACAGTGCCGTCTTCGCAAATCGAAAAACCCTAAGTAGGGTTGTAGGTTTGGTGGATTTGTTCTTCTACAGAGAACCTGTGGAGACCAAACATCTTGAGGAAGATGAAGCGGCTCCTGTCCAAGATTATGCTGCTGCTGAATCTTGGGTCTGGATCAGGGGTATTAAACCATATCTCTCCAACAAATGATGACAAAAAGGGGGAGAATGGTATAAGCAAAAGGGAGATGCAAAAGGGAGATCGAGATCATATAGATCATATTAAATTAAAGGCCCTGAAACCCTCATTTGCATCATACATTAGTAGATAGTTTATCTTTTAGCATTTCTTTCTGCACAATGTACGCTGTTCTGAATATACCTATATCAGATGTTCTGTACAAGCATTACTATTATTCTAGTTCTGATATATGCTTATGCTGATATAAATGATTATGTTCTGAACTTGCTTCTGTGTACATTTACTTATGTTTTGTCATCATCAAAAAGGGGGAGAATGTTAGAATCTTAAGTTTTGATGAAGACTGACCCATAGAAAACATAAGTATAAGTTACCTCTGAATTAAACGAGTAAAATCTGATAGGTAACAGATAACAGATTCACTATCACTAAAATAAGGATCCATCACTAATGAAAAATGATAACTTAGCAGAACAATAAAGAATGAATATCTCTATCGCTAAGTGAATCTCAATAGCTAATAGACAGAGCCATAGCAAGTGAAAACTTAGAAATAATAAGGTTTATATCAAATCACTAAGTTGTTCACTATCGCTAAGAAAGATACCATCGCTAGAAGTTCATTGATCATATGAGCAAATGAAACCAGCAGAAAAATGAACTAAGTCCATGGACAAAAGAAATCAGCTAGCGATAACAGGCTAAGCTATCGATAACAAAGTGCTTCAGATAATAATCACTCAGATAGCTAGTGCCTGAGAACAAGAGTCAAATGAGCTGTAGTTATTAGCGCTAATATGTTTATCCATCGATAATAGGATACCTTGAGATACCTCGGAATACTTAGATAATTTTATCCTTAAAGCTAATAAGCAATCAAGTATCTATCGATAAGGGATTAGTAATCGATAGAAGAATTTATGCTGATATGATATGATTTCTGATCTAAAAGAATATGCTATCGATAATACATCTTCTTATCTATATGCCTTATATTGTTTTTATCTCATTTGAGCAAATAGACTAAGTTTGCGATAGCATTCTCTATATCTTAAATGATTATTTGTTCAGCTAACAGCTTAAGTGCAGAATTCACTCTGTTAAGTTAGCGATAGGAGATCAAGCTAGCGCAAATGAAAAAGCTGCCAGAAAGTACATCTTGTACGGATGCTCAGAACGCTGAGTCTGTCTCTCTCTTAGCTCACCCTACGCAAGAAGTAGTTGAAGCTAGAGTAGAGAGTTAAGCCCGATGAAGAAGCTGCATTAAATGCCAACGGCTATGAGCTCTCAACGACTAAATTCAAAGGGCTTCTTGAAGATTGAATGTTAGGGCAAAATTTGAGAAGAACATATAAATACAGAACTTAAGCATTTATTGAGTAGCGACGAAAAACAAGAATATTCACACACTCATTTATTGCTCTCTATTTATTGTTTTAGATATTCTATCTGTACTTAAGTGTTTATCAAAATCAGTTCATTAAGTGAATGCATTCATTGAAATCCTCTGTTGTTTGAGGTTGTTCTGAAAGCTTGGTGCTTTAGAACAGGGATATTGCCTTACAGGTAGTAAGGGGGAGTGTTTAGAGAGATTCTAAAACTCTGTAAAGGTTGACAGGTGAGCCTGTGCTCGTAAAACCTGTGGTTAGTGGAACCCAACAGAGTGTTGGAGAACTGGACGTAGGCAGTGTTGGCCGAACCAGTATAAATTCTGTGTTGCTTTTAATTATTCCTAAATTTTAGATAACACAATTCACCCCCTCTTGTGCGATTGCCACTTTCAGTTGGCACCACATGTCATGAACAAGGGAGGAATTATGTTGCAAATAATAAATAAAAAAGGAATTGTAATATGTGTAAGCACAAAATTATATTAGAAAGAAAAACAAGAAAAGAAAAAGAAAAGAAAGCATGAGTGGAGCATTAGGTAAAGGAAAGAAAAGAAAGCATGAGTGGAGCATTAGGTAAGGGAAAGAAAAGCAAGAAAAGAAAAAGAAAAGAAAGCATGAGTGGAGTATTAGGTAAAGGAAAGAAAAGCAAGAAAAGAAAAGATAGTATGAGTGGAGCATTAGGTAGGATAAAGTGCAATAGAAGTCTCAATTCTATTGGGTAATGTGTGAAGTGGCTTGGGGTGATCTTTGCCCTCATTTCCCCTATAAATAGGACCTCTTCCATCCCATTATACACACCAAAATTCATAGCGCCAAAGAAAGTGAGAGAAAGAGGTGTGTTCTTAGGTGTTCTTGAGGAGCCTTGAAGGTTGGGACTCCAAGAGAATGAAAGTGCTGGCTGTCACCCAAGAGGGGGGGGGGTGAATTGGGTGATGGGCTAAAATAAAAAAAGGGTTAAAATTCTCTTTTATAAAACACTATGAAGGTAATCTTTAAAATCTCTTTCTGTTTATCACAGAGTATATCAAAACTATTAAATGCACAAGAGATATACAAAGTAGATATGCTGGAAACCAAGAGAGTTAAGGGAAGAGATAATGCACACAGAATTTATCCTGGTTCGGTCAACCCTGACCTACATCCAGTCCTCAGGCTCCACCTGAGATTTTCCACTATCTTGTTTAAACCGGGCATAAGAGAAGCCTACCACAGGTTTTACGAACACAGGTTCACCTGTCAACCTTTTCCACTGGTTTTACGAACACGGGATTACCAGCCAACCTTTACAGAGTTTTAGAAACCTTCTAAACACTCCCCCTTACAACCTGTAAGGTTACTACCCTGTTCTTAAAGCACCAAGCTTTAGAACAACCTCAAACAATAGAGGATTTTATCAAAGTAATAAGTTCACTAAATGAACAGATTGTGATAATCACTGAAGTACTAAGATGTATGATGAAATACAAATCAGAGCTTAAAAAGCTGAACAACGTGTGCTCATGCTCTTCTTTTCTAATGCGCTCAAACCATCATTTCTGGGCTCACTGATATATAAGTAATATTCTGTGCAGAGCCTCTGTTTTCATTGCTGTTAGCGTATATTCATCGTGTGTGCGTCTATTTTGATGATCGTTATCTCTCTTTGATGTTTTCAAGTCTTTATATATGTTTTGATGAATTTCTATCCGTTGGAGACTTGGAGAACTAGCCGTTTTGAGTATTTCTTTCTTCTTGTGCTTTGGCTAAGAGAGATGGAGACTCTGAGTAACGGTAACCTGTTGCTACCTACTCCTGTACTTGCTGTCAGCTTTTTCACTAGCGCTAGTTCCCTTTGCTATCGCTGGCTTGACAGTGTAAAATCTGCACTTTAGAAACAATGTATTAGCTCAGCACATATTGTGCTATCGATAGCTAACAAAGCTATCGCTAGCTTCATAGTGTAATTTCAGTACTTAGCTTAAACAGATAATCATATAATGCACAGCAGATGTTATCGCAAGCTTAGTCCATTAGCTCAATGATAAAGACTCTAGAGATAGCAAATCATGCTATAGATAGCAAATCATGCTATCGCTAGCAAATCATGCTATCGCTAGCAAATCGTGCTATGGATAGCAAATCTTGCTATGGCTAGCAAATCTTGCTATGGATAGCAAATCGCGCTATGGATAGCAAATCTTGCTATCGCTAGTAAATCTTGCTATGGATAGCAAATCTTGCTATGGATAGCAAATGATGCTATGGATAGCAAGTCTTGCTATGGATAGCAAATCATGCTATAGCTAGCATATTCTTTTAGTTCAATGATCAGCGATAGAGAATTTGTTACCTATTAGATTTTACTTATTCATTGCTGAGGTAACCTACACTCTTTTACTTAGCCATTATGATTATGATTCTTATCTCAGTTTATTCCAGACTAAGTTACATGCTATTATGTATGCAATCTGAGCTTATGGACATGTTATGTGATCATATATGCAATGCTTCAATCACAGTAAACATATAGCAAACATAATCTAATAGATAGTAGGAGATAAACACTTTATACACACTTTTTGCTTCTTACATTTAACTCTATATTTGACATCATCAAAACTAAGCATATCCAACAGAGAAGTTGTAAAGCTCTAAGGTAGTACTTACTTTCTTACATTTCCAGCATTGTTTGTGGTATTTGGCTGCCTTGATGAATCATGTTTGAAGTGATTATGTGTTTCTTATAATGCTATGGCCATATGTTATTATTCAAGAACATAAATGCTCACATGTATAAGTTATAGGTATTGCCATATCTGTTAGAATCTTAAGTTTTGATGAAGACTGACCCATAGAAAACATAAGTGTAAGTTACCTATGAATTAAACGAGTAAAATTTGATAGGTAATAGATCACCATTGCAAGAGTAAAGATATATTGCTAGATGGAAGATTCAAATATAGCAGATGGAAACTTAGTTGAAACTAAGATAAATATCTCTATCGCTAAGGTTTTTCATATCGCTAATAAGATAGGAAGAAATGGCAAGTAAAGACTTAGAAATAACAAAGGTTAATATCTATCCCTAAGTCATTCACTATCGTTAAGAAAGATCCTATCGCTAGAAGTTCATTGAAGAACATGAGTGAAAAACTGGCAGAAAAGTAAACCAAGTCTTTGAAACAAAGGAAACCGGCTAGCGATAACATGATAAGCTATCGATAACAGAAGTGCTTCAAGTAATAGACATTCAGATAGCTAGTGCCTGAGAACGAATGAGTTAAATAGCGATAACATAGTTACTAGCGATAACACTTTCAGCTATCGATAATAAGATACCATGAAACACCCTTGAATAATCATATCAGTATCCTTAAAGCTAATGAGCAATCAAGTAACCAGGGATAATGTTGATGTCTATCGATAGAGAATGCTCTATGAAGATCCTTAGCTAATATAAATATTATCTATCACATTGAACTAATGGATTATGCTTGCGATAGCACCTTCTATGCATTATATGATTATTTGTTCAAACTAACAGCTTAAGTGCAGAACATGCTCTATGGAGTTAGCAATAGCAGGTCATGCTAGCGCTACTGAAAAAGCTGCCAACAGTACAGTTCGTACAAATGCTCAGAACGCTAAGTCTATCTCTCTCTTAGCTCACCCTACGCAAGAAGTAGTTGAAGCTAGAGCAGAAAGTTAAGCCCGATGAAGAAGCTGCATTAAATGCCAACGGCTAGAAGCTCTCAACGACTAAATTCAAATGGCTTCTTGAAGATTGAACGTTAGGGAAAAATCTGAGGAATGATATAAATACAGAACTTGAGCATTTATTGAATGACGACGAAAAACAAGAATATTCACGAACTCATTCATTGCTCTCTGTTTTTCTGTATTTATTGTTTTAGAGATTTTATCTGTACTTCAGTGATTATCAAAATTAGTTCATTAAGTGAACATATTCATTAAAATCCTCTATTGTTTGAGGTTGTTCTGAAAGCAAGGTGCTTTAGAACAGGGATATTGCCTTACAGGTAGTAAGGGGGAGTGTTTAGAGAGATTCTAAAACTCTGTAAAGGTTGACAGGTGAACCTGTGCTCGTAAAACCTATGGTTAGTGGAACCCAACAAAGTATTAGAGAGCTGGACGTAGGCAGTGTTGGCCGAACCAGTATAAAGTCTTAGAGTTGATTTTTATTAAGTCATCTTTTGTAATTTTCTTGGAAGCACAATTCACCCCCCCTCTTGTGCGATTGCCTCTCTCAATATCTTGTCCAATGTTAAACTTGAATGGTTGTTTGTTGAGTATTATGCTGCTGAGATTTTCCCCAAAATCTCACCCCCCAAATCTAAACCATTTTCGGAGGAAGACTATCCAAGGAGAAAGAGAAGAAGCTAGCTTAGTCAAGATGAAGGATTCAATGCTCTTTGTTTTTATTGTACAACTTTGAACTCATAATAAATCTGTATTATTGTTGGGATGCCTTGGATTATGTTTTTATTATGTTTTCCTTTTGGATTTATGTATGTATATGGTCATTCTTGGCCATTAAGAACAAGTTTTAATTCATGCAAATGAAATGCTGTTTTCTGGGTTCCATTCTGTGCAATGTTTATTGATAACATTATTTGAGATAGTAAATGAATGTCTTTAGATTTGTAATTTTTATGTAAAATACTAGACATATATGGTTTTCTGGAAACCCAAAACGAAGTAAATCGGAGTTATGTAGCTTAAACTAAAAATCTCGTAAGAAGGACAAAATTTCTAGGCGTGAAAACGAAGGCAGGTTGGGAAAATCAAATATATGTATCACCTGGGTTAATACATGTTATGTTTGATATTTTTTCCATGTAGAGGACTCTTCAAGATTTAATTTGAGACTTGAACCAAGTCAAAACCATTTTTCTACAATTAGTTATGATTTGTCAAAGTTGCGGGAAAAGTTCCGCATTTTCAGCATTTTTCCAGAAATAAAGAAAAGTTTTAAAAGCTTGTGGTTTTGATGTTCTAACTCCCATATGAGCTTGAATAAATTCTCAGTGATTATTAAGCTTGGGAATGAGTCCTAGAAGGAGGTGTTACAGGTGGGTCCAGTAACACTAGAAGGGACTCCTAGAAAAATGCTACTGTGTGCTATGAATGCAAAAGACCTGGACATTTCAAATTAGAGTGTCTAAGTTTTCAGGGATTTAAAGAAAAGGAGAAAAATAAGGAGAAGTTCCAGAGCAAAAAGAAAGCCTATGTCTCTTCTATATGGGGAGATAGCCTGGATGAGGAAGCTAGTGATGCTGAGGAAACAGCCAATCTCTACTTGGTAGCCCAAGAGAAATCTGATAATGAGTTATATCACCCTACATGAACTTCAAAATGCATATAGAGTTTGTGAAACTTGCAAAAGAAGTAGGTGTGTTGAGAAAGAAAAACAAAGAATAAGAAAAGAAAACTGAAGAACCTGATTGTATTAAATGTAAACAGATTTCAACCAAAAAAGTTTCTCAAGATGATAAAAATTTTGAGTACAAGAATTGTGAAAATCTTTTGAAAGAAAAAGAAAGGATTTCTGATGTTTTGAAAAGGTTTATTAAAAGAACTGAGTAAAAATTGAGAGTAAGGATATTCTAGGGAGCATAAGTACAAGAATTGTGAAAATCTTTCAACCAAACCTTTTATGCTGAATTTCAAGCATATTCTAGGGAGCGAGGGAAGTTTGAGGCTGAGCAAAACTGAAGGTGGTACAAGCTTAATTGGTTTGCTTTTAGTTTGTTTGTGTTATTTGTTTGTTGTGTTGTTTTTCTCTACAAACTGTGTGAAAATGGCAAATCACATAAGAAGGGGTGGGTGAATTGTGCTTTACAAAAAATTAAACTTTAACACAAAAGTCAATCCTTTATACTGGTTCGGCCAAGCACGGCCTACGTCCAGTTCTCCAACTCCTCGTTGGGTTCCACTAAACCATAGGTTTTACAATACAGGATCACCTGCCAACCTTTACAATCACAGAGCTTTAGACTTCCTCTAAAGGCTCCCCCTTACAAGTTGTAAGCCTACAACCCTGTTCTAAAATCCCATATTTTAGAACAACCTCAAACAGTAGAGGATTTCAATAAATAAGTTCACTTAATGAACATATTTTGATAATCACTGAAGTACAATTAAACTCACTAAGAATAATAAACTTTGAGCAGAGAATAGATAAGAGTAATGAATGTAAGTCTGTCAAATTTGTTCACTACTTCATAAATGCTCAAGCTTTTTGCTTTTATATGTCATCTTTATCTTCCTTAAAGCTTTCAGCTTTGAATCCGTTTGAATATTGTCGTTGGAAGCTCCTAGCCGTTGGCATTTAATGCTGGTCTTCATCTTAGTCATCTATCTTCTCTTACTTCTTTTAATTTTTGCAGAAGATGAGCTATGAGAGATAGACTGAGTCTAACAATTATCTGCAACATTGTACTTGCATAGCAGCTTTATCAGTAGCGCTGGCTCTTCTTGCTACCGCTAGCTTTCATGTATAGGACCTGCACTTAGCTGTTAGTAGCACAAGTAATCATGAAGCACAGTAGGTGTTATCGCTAGTGAGATTTGTTAGCTCAATATTTAGCTATCTCATGTTCTAAGTTATTTCAATGGGTTCTGCTATCAAAAGCTATATTCATTATCGCTAGTAAATATGTTATCGCTAGTCATTTGTGTTAGCTATCAGATTATCTGTTCAGTTCAGGTGTTCCACTATCGATAGCTATCTATGTTATCGCTAGTGATTGTTCTTGTGCTAACTTATGATGATATCGATAGGAAGAATCTTAGCGATAGAGATGTGTTCTAGAGATAGTCTTCCTTAGCTATGTGTTAGTGATTGGCTCTTAGACTAGTGATAGTATATCTGTTATCTATAGAACCTGATTAACGTTTAGATAACTTATGTTTTTCCTTAGTTACTTCCCTTAATTCTTTTCTGACTAAGTTATATTCTTATCTGTTCATTTTAGTTATGCTATCTATAGGGTCCAGTCTTCATCAAAACTTAAGATTTCTAACATTGTGTTCTTGTGAGCTACTGATAGCTCACCAATATCTTTTGGAACTACTGATAGTTATTTCTTTTGGATACCTGTCAATTGAACTAGCACTTAATTTTAGATATATGCAGGGTGTTGATTGCATTGTTGACTATGATTTGAACTGATTTTATAACTAGCTTTTTGTTTGATACTGGCTTTGATAGAATTCTGGCACCTTGCGAACAGTTACTCTAGTTAGCTCTTTTTACACATGATTTAGCTAACTTTCACATTGTTGCTTTTGATTATGCATGGTACATATTACATTTCATACAGGTATTTTTTAGCCTTTCATGCACCAATTTTGCATGAAAGAAGGCCCTTGTTTTTCCATTTTGGACAGTAAGGACACTATCAATTTTAAGTTTGGGGGTGAGGGTATACTTTTGATACTTTTGATTTTTGAGGATATACTTTTGAAAATTCTCTGTAGCTGAAGCAATTTTGAGAAATTTGAACTTTTTCTGGTTGAAGATTTAGTTAAATTAATTAATTATTCCATACGATAAATGCATGATCCAATGATAGAAGAGTTGCTTTAGTGGTATGTTTGATAGGAAAGTGTGGTCAATATGTGAGGATGATTGAATTGTAGTCTAAAACTTAATTCTTAGCCATTTTTTGGAAACAAAATTGATGCACAAGAGATCATGGAATGATTTGAAAGCTTTTGTTAGGGGATCTTGTAGCAAATTGGCATGTATTTCCTTTCTCAATTTAAAAGCTTTGGAACTCATTTTTGAACTTCTTTTAGCGAATTGATGTTTTCATACATTTTTGAAAAATGATTTGGGCATTCGTTTCAACGAGATTGACCCTTTCAAGCCAACCTATGACATAAATCCATTAGCACCCTTTTTGAGCCTTATAATGAAAAACCATATGTCGCGCCCGAAAATCCGATCTCCCGAGGAGGGAGGAAAATATGGAGTTGCCACCAAAATTTTAAAAATAAGGATAATTTTGGAAAACCCTTTTTCTTTTTAGAAAATATAACTAACTAGTCTTAGAAAACCAAAACAAGGTTCGGGAGTCGATTGTACGTGGGGAAGGTGTTAGGCACCCCACAGCACCCGTTCATGAGAACGGTTACCCTTAAATTGACTATTTAAAAATAATAAGGCCTAAAATTATATTTTAATTATCCTAAAAACAAGGAAGAGATATAATGCAAAATAGCCTCCATCTCCTCAAGAGGTCTAATACTACATAGGGAGAATGAAGTATCCATTAGTCTGAGAATGGCCCAAGCCATATACATGACCAATGGTTTTTTATAAAATGCATATGAACCTAAATGGGTTTATGGGGATGCAATGTAATGACTTTTGTTTAAAATCTCAATGGGCTAATTGACACCAATGATAATAATAATAAAATTAAAATAAAAATCTCCATCTTCTCAAGCGGTCTAATATTGTATAAGGAGAATGAAGTTATCCATTAGCTTGAGAATGGCCCAAACCATATACATGGCAACTGGTTTTTGTTTTCCCTTTTTTTTTTAAATAAAATCGTGTCCAAAACCCTTTTGAAAAAAATGATGAGTATGATAGTGATGTCACATGAGTCCTTAAGGATTTGTCTCTGTTGAGATATTTCTAATATGATAGACATGATGAACTCACGGTCTTTTAGGGTCATAAACCCTTTGACTAAAGGTCGGTCATCTAATGCAAACCCCTTCTTGCGAGATATCTTACTTAGGGGAGGTGACAAGTAGCCACCCAATCTTAAGGTTTTCAATAATTATGCATGATGAGAGTGAGAAAATAAAAATCAAAATGATACAAAGTATGCCCTCCAGTGTCCTATTTTAGGTACATCCTAGGCTAAGGTATGTACCCTATGAGTGGCAAACACTAACCTAGTTGGTAGGTCATTAAGTTTATCTAATACATGCAAAGGTTTTAGGGTTGTTCTAATTCTCACATGAAAAGGCCTCCCAATTGCCCCCATCATAAAGATGAAGACCCCATTAGACAAAACTGACCCTCAGGAGGTTCTAAAACCCCGACAGGGATCAATCTCAACGAATGAGTAACAACTAGGATGAAGTCTTAATAGTAACCTTAGAGGGCTTAAGAACCCCGTCAGGGAAACCGCTAGAACCTTCCACTGACTAAGGTGCTCTCGAACGCGGGTATAGGGCCCAATAAGGGTGTGAGGAAAGTGTTAGTGAAGTGTGTGTGGAGAGCGTATAGCCTATAGGCCTAGATTCCACCCTCCCTCATCTGCTAATTAGATCAAGAAATATACACATAGTACTAATAGGATAGTTAAAAATATATACATACATATATATACAATTAAAATAAATATAAGGACAAATTATTTTTAAACAATCAATTTAATTAGGCCTGACTGTCAATATTATCACCAGTGGAGTCGCCAAACTATTGCGCTCGAAAATCCGTTCTTCCGAGGAGGGAGGAAAAACATGGAGTTGACACCAAAATTTTAAAAATAGGGATAATTTTGGAAAACCCTTTTTCTTTTAAAAAAATATAACCAACTAGTCTTAGAAAACCAAAACAAGGTTCGAGAGTCGATTGTGCGTGGTGAAGGTGTTAGGCACCCCACAGCACACGTTCATGAGAACGGTTACCCTTAAATTGATTATTTAAAAATAATAAGGCCTAAAATTATATTTTAATTACCCTGAAAACAAGGAAGAGATATAATGCAAAAAACATTTTTTACTATTTACAATAAATGGATACGACAAAATATATATACATTTTTTAATGTTGGACTTGATCTAGGATGAAACCTTAGAGCCTACATACCCTTTAAAGGGATCAAAGCCCACGTAGTTCGGGGGTAGAAAGACGTGTCACTTGGTTTCATGTCTTTTATAAAAATCTTAGATTAATTTATTCAAGAAAATGATTTTTCAAATTGGTTGGTATTTTTTATTTGTGAAAATAAATTTTCCTTTTTATTATTTTAGAAAATCTTTTCAAAAGAATTTTTTTAGACTAAACCTCCTGAGGAGATCCCTATAACCTCACATGGAAGAGTTGCAAGTTTTGCCTGAGGAGGTTCTTAAAACCTCACACGACATAAAAACAATCCTTTGAAAATAATTTTATTTCAAGAAAACTATATTTCCATTTTTTTTTGTTTTTGTTTCATAAAAATTTTGGTTATGAGAGTTGACAAGAAAAAGAATTAAAATAAAAAAAGAAGTACATACCCTTTCCTACTGTCAGACGTATGGAACAGTGATCAAATAAGCAATGACTCGCAATTATAATAATAAAATGAAAAGAAACAATTTTTAAAACAATCGTCTCATATTGAAATAAATTACTCGAAAATTTGATCCCATTCATAGAACATACAATTATACTTACGTGTAGGCAATTGAATGGAGAGAAGAGAACCAATGGAAGAAGTGAATTGTGTATTTGAAGCGTGGGCCCGATCGATGGTGATGAATTTTGGTGTGTTGTGGAGGGGAGCTGTGAAGTAAAAAAGAAGAGCGTGTGTGTGGATATGAATCAATGGAAAGGTGTGGGCTCGTGAGAAAGATGAACGATGGAAGGAGAGGCACGGATGGCTATTTTGGAGGAAGATAGAACAATCTGGGAGACGATATGAAAGGCCGACGGGTTGTATATGAGATCTCCTCTTGAGGGTTCACCTCATACTCTCTTTTTATAGAGTTTCTATGTTCTAGAATTATCTTTCCTTTTCCTGACTTACTTCCAATAAATCTGATTTCTTCTTTTTAGGGATAGCTTCTATTTTTTATTATTATTGTCTGATCATCATATCTTATTTTTTAATTCTTAATCTGACCTAAAATATTTCATCTCTCAATTAATTTTTAGATTTTAATTAATTTTCTAATCAATCCTAAATTCTTTCATCTTCCAACTAATTTTCAGATTTTATTTTTAATTTCCTAATCCCACCTAAAATCCCTCATCTTCCAACCAATTTTCTGATTTTATTTTTAATTTTCTCATCCCTCCTAAAATCTCTCATCTTCCAACCAATTTTCAAATCATATCCCAAACATCATCAAGATTTCTTGTATCATTAATCATTTATTATTTTAATTTTGTTTTTTTGGTCCAGACAAAATAGGGTGTTTACAATTGCCCCTCTTTACTTGTTCATAGCTGAGAGGAGTGAGCTTCTCATCTATGAAGCAAGTAAATATAAAAAACACGTATTTTGTCCGTCCTGACACTAGACGTAAGTTGACATGACTGAAGATCCTCCACAGACCAAAGAAAATGGCATAGGCAAAATACAGTGCCCTTGGCCCCTCTTTACTTATTTCATAGAAGAGAGTGCGAGATGAAAATTGAGGAGCTATGTGTTGAGGAGCGCTAACATAGCTGGGCTTGAAGGGGCCTGCGTAACAGGGCTTTGAAAGGGGAGCTAGCATAGCTTGACTTTGTAGGGCCTGCGTAACAGGGCTTTGAAGAGGGACCAGCGTAACTGGGCTTTGAAAAAGGGGAAAAGTTGCTAGCATAACTGGGTTTTGAGGGGCCTGCGTAACAGGGCTTTGAAAAAAAAGAGAAAAAGAAAAGAAGAAGGAAAAGAAGCCAGCATAACTGGGCTTACAGGGGCCTATGTAACAGGGCTTTAAAAAAGAGGGAAAAAAGAAAAAACAAGGAAAATGGGCCAGAGTAACTAGGCTTTGAGGGGCCTGCATAATAGGGCTTTGAAAAGGGGGCTAGCGTAAATAGGCTTTGAGGGGCCGGCGTAACAGGGCTTTGAAAAAGAGGGGCCAGTATAATTGGGCTTTAAGGGGCCAGTGTAACAGGGCTTTGAAAAAAGGTGCCAACATAACTGGGCTTTGAGGGGCCTGCGTAACAGGCTTTGAAAAAGGGGCCAGCGTAACTGGGCTTTGAGGGGCCTACATAACAGGGCTTTGAAAAAGAGAGGCCAACATAACTGAGCTTTGAGGGGCCTGCGTAATAGGGCTTTGAAAAAAGGGGCCAGCGTAACTTGGCTTTGTTAGGCCTACATAACAGGGCTTCGAAAAAATAGTACCATTGTGGGTGAATTTTTAATTTCCCATGTAGTCATGCTTATGATAATGATGACGATTATGAGATACCAATGAAAATATTGACAGTAATGTTGTGGAAGACAATGATAATAATCATGATGATAATAATGAAGAATGCTTGTAAATACGTTATGAATGATAATGATGATGATGAGTGACGAAGGTGTCCTAAACAACTATAATGATGCGACACTAATCATGTAATGCCCCAAATGATATGGGGTATGCAATATGCTAATGCCATTGATGGAAGTAATGATGTTGAAATCCTAATGAGTATGATCAACTAATGTTAAAAATGTTAATGATGAGAATGACAATGATAATGATCAAGACTTATAATGTCGAAGGAGCATGAGTATGTCCTAAGTGATGAATGATGATGATGAACGTCAATGAAAGTGTCGTTAATGACAATGCTAGTACGATGCGACACTAAGCATGCGATGCCCCATATATTACGGAATATGCATTATGATAATGACAAGTGTCTAGGTGGAGTTATATAAGCCTTTTGCTAAGGTAATATGCTATCAATTCACTCTTTCTTGAAGTATCATGTTGCCCTAGTAAGGCCCTGGCCTTATGGAATAGGATTGTATCACCAAATGGAGCATCAATGGTGGCGCTAGTGTAGGAGGAACTAGGATTAGGGTACTGATTGCACCATATTTTTATATACTTTTCATTGATAAAATCATTGGATTATTGCTTGTTCTTTGGGTAATTGCACTTAATTAGGTTCATTTCTGACTTTTGCACACTTTGTTGGAATTTGTTCTAGTCAAGGGCAATTTGGGCATCATTAGTATGATTTATTATTTAACCCATTTTGAAGAACATTCTGATGCTACCTTAGGTCCATTTTATATGCAAGTCATAGAAGAAAATACCCAAATTAAGGAGCCAAGTTGCAGCGAAGAATTCTGGACGGAGCAGAAGAAGAAAGTGAAGGAAGAGGCAGAAGCTCCTATCCTCACCGCGGCCAGATCACGGCGAACTCAGAGGCCAAAAGTTCCAGAATAGATGTCTGCTCGCAGTGGCGAGCCTACGACGAACGGACCCAAATTCAACCAGAAGCCACGGCAAGTCCACGATGAAATCCCGAGAATCTGCAAAATTTCTGACGCGTTTTTAGGGTTTTTGGGGGAGTATAAATGGATCCTAACACGCCCATCAGTGACCAAGCCTTCTATGCACGAAATACACCTCTTCTGCTAGGGTTTCACTCATTCCCTTCATTCCTCACTCAAATCTTCATCTTCCCACTCAATCTCACCTCCATTCTTGCTGATTTTCTTGTTCTTCATCTTTCCACCTTCCATTTTCACCATACTTCTTCTTCTACCTTCTTCATCCATGGAGGTTTTGGTCATGGCTCCTTTTGGGCATGAATTTGAGGACATGAGAGGCTCGAATCTTGGTGCTTTGGTGGTGTGAAGGTGGCTTGAGCTTCAATGGGCAAAATAGGGGAGTTATTTGTTTCCTCATGCTCTTTTCCTTATGTATTAAGTCTTGTGGTTGCATTTCTCTTTGTATATTTGGATTGGAGACATGATTTCCTTTTCTAATTGTTTATGAATTGGAACATTTGTGTTGGATATTGATTTATGTTAATTGAATTATATGTATGTTTAAATTTCCTATTGGATTTATGAATGCTATATGATTTTTAGTGGTTGCTAGATTGTGTAGCTTAATTTGTCCAATTGAATGTTGTGGTTTCACATTCTTGAGAGGAATCGGTTTTCAAAACTCATGTTCCAACACACACCAAGTTGAGCTTAACACTAACCCTAAGTAATAGCTATGAAAGTGGTTGCTTGATTAGTTATTAATTAGGGCTAGTGGACTCCTAGTGGTTGCTTGGGGATTTTTCAATTAGACTTGGTGAATCCTTTAACTCCCAATATCAATTTAATGAAGCGTGAGAGCCACCGTAGCACTACCAAAGCCCATTTTATCAATTTCCCTTAATCCAAACTCTTTTCACTCATTAATCTAAAATACCAAAAACAAGTAACTACTTTTGTCAATAGTTTTATTAAATGAATTTTCAAACCAAAACCCCCATATCTTTTATTTTTTTGATCGCATTTAGCTAGTTTAGGTAGGTTAAAAGACTCCTTGAGTGAAACGACCAGGGGTTGCAACCTATATTGCAATCCTTGGATTAATTTTGATTTTAACCCCAAGGCGCATTTAGGCAAAAAGGTTCAAATCAATGGCGCCGTTGCCGGGGAGTCATTTTTGACTCCCTAGGTTAGCTAAGTGTCAATTGAAACTATTGACTAGGGGTAGGAGTCATTAGGATTAGGTTTAGGTCATCTGCATCCTTAGGTTAGTTTACATTTGCTTGTTTTGTTTTGCATCCAATTTTCCTTGAAAATACCAAAAATATTGCTGACTCTTTGTCCTTGGTTGAATTGTAATTACTTGACTTACCATACCTCCATACTTGCGTACATACCACACACTCAACACACATAATATCATACACATTTCATATACACTTCATACCACACTCACTTGCATCATCATTCATCCATTTTTCCTTGAATTTGTGCAAGTGCAATTTTGTCTGAACCTTAGTCTGCACTTGTTGTTTGTGCCTTGTGTATGACTCGAGGGAACACTAGAGACCATGAGCTTTACCTTGAATACCCAGAAATTGAGAGACACCTTACTAGATTGAGAAAGACATAGAAAAAGGGAACCTCAGTTACATCCTTGATAGTTGAACACCCATCTTCTTGTGAGTCAAGTATTGATAGTGATCCAGAAACTAATAGTGATACTAGAGAAATGGAGGGGGATCACCATATTCCTGAAGTCTAAGTAGAGCCAAATTTAGGTGGTAATGGGGGAGGACAAGTGTTTAATGATGGTGAGCAACCTAGAAGAAGAACCATTAGGGATGCCACCACAACCAACATTGACCACAACCCATTCATGAATGCATTCTCCACCATTAATGCTGACTATGAAATTAAAGGTTTATTGATACAATCCTTACCTAAATTTTATGGTTTGCAGGAAGATGAGCCACATGATCACTTGGATGAAATTTTCATACATTGCAACACCATGAAACCAGCGAGAGCACAAGTGGAGGATGTTATGTGGAGAGTTTCCACCTCACTCTAGAAGGCAAAGCAAGCAATGGTATATGAGCTTGCCCACTCTCAAGCCAGAAGCCCTAGCCTCTTGGGGCAGCTTGAAACAAACTTTTTTGGAGAAGTTTTACCCGGCCACAAGAACATCAGCAAGGAGAAAAGAGAACAACTCCATTATGCAAGAGCCGAATGAATCTCTCTTTGATTATTGGACGAGGTTCCAAGAGCTTTTGAAGAGGTGTCCACATCATCAGATTCCGGATGAGCAGTTAGCCCATACCTTTTATGATGGTTTGATAGAAAGAGACCAAGACAAGTTGGATGCGGCCGCCGGTGGATCCTTCATTGACTATACATCAGAAGAAGCATGGCCTTTAGTTCGAAAGCTTGCATCAGCCAAGGAGAAACATGGTTCAAGAAGGTCAATCTGCAATCTTCAAAGGGTTGAATCTACCTCTCTTCACATTCCTCAATTGGAGAGGTTTGAGGCCGAATTCAAAGCGATCCATTCTAGATTTGACAAGATCTCTGGTCCATCTTCCCCATAAAGTCCAATAGGAAATGAGTTGGTGGCTCCCTCTTGTGATTATTATGCATCTCCTATGCACCTCTTAAGCAATTGCCCCTCAAAGTCGGAAGAATGTAATGCAATGTTCCAACAAAGGCAAGGGAACAATCCAAGGTGGGACCCCTACTCTAATACTTACTGTAACACCTGGACTTTTCTACTATATTATAGTAATTTTAATTGAATTATAACCACTTTTCCATGTCAGAAGCCCAAAAATACGAATAAATTTAAAACTTTTCTTTTAAAGCATTAGACCAACCTTCTGTTGGTTGGAATGGGCTTTTCAGACAAATTGAAATAACTTAAATCTCTTTATGAAATAAAGTGGTTAATAAAACAATTAAAAGTACACTAACTCTCTTAAGGGAGTTTATTCATAATTCATAATATTTAGGAAATTTAAATCTCTAAATAATTTATACAATTCTAATTTCTATACTTTCTACTATTAATTTAATAATTTAAATTTTACAACATATACAAATAACCCTATTAAAATATTTACTGCCTCTTGCTTTCCAAATTAAAATCCTAATTTCTCCGTCTACTCTTCTTCCCCAGCTAGCTTCTTTCAACCTGCTAAACTGAAAAATGTTTGGGGAAGGGGGTGAGATTGGAAATCCCAATAGCAGTTTCTTTCATTAACTTATATTATCATGCTAGCATTGACATGTATTAATTTCATAAACCTGAACAAATAAAACAATTATACATACTTCCTGCGCTCAATGCTCTACCAGCCACTATTAACAATATATTCGTTAACTAGTGGAGGCCTCACCTGCAGGATTTCTCGTTATAACATTTAAAGTTATAACTAACTGATCTGGCAAAGGGGGAGCGACCCACCTAAGCCTGGAATATTCCATAAGCTCTATGCAGGAATTAACAAGGTATTCCACCTTCATGCATAATGTAATCTTGCAACAGATTTTACAAAATAATACATGCAATTATTAATGTAATGAAATAAACTGCTACCTGAACTCTAAGCTTAGTCCTCATCTCCTCCTTTCCTTTCCACTGACCTTCTCAATTTATGTTACTATCAAAACCTATTGGCATTTAATATAAACAATAAATTAATATCTAAACTTCTATATAATTATTCAGCGTCTCTCAGGAATCCTAATTTAATTAATACTACCCAAAGCTTATTTTCTAGGTAAATTATGTGTTGCTCATATTTATTTAGAGGTGTAACCATCCAAAATACTTTAATACTTTACTTATATTAAACATTCTTATCATCAATGTTTGATTAATAATTTCTATAAAACTTTTCCATAAAGGCCTTAGTCATTCACCCATCTATATATTTATTTAGTTTCTATTTATTACAAGATTCTAAAAATAATTCAATCAATAATGTGAATCAAGCCCAGCCAATTCAATTCATTAAAAATGTTATAAATCATCAGTCACAATACAAATCAATAGCCATTTATAGTAACATCGAACCATTTTAGCCTAAAGACTCTAAGAGTCCTTAGGCTTTCCAACTTCAACCCATTATTAGAGATTTATGAAAGAAGAAGTCATCTTTACATTGTAAATTTTCCACCAATTATTTATAATTTATCCTTTAAGCATCCAAAACAATGTTTTACTATAGAAAATCATATACTAACAATTTATAACAAGCTTCCTAGCAAAGATCATGTATTCCTACATTTATTCTATATTTCTTCGAAATGCCATATTATAAGCTCTGCCTTAGTTTTCATTTCAAATACTTCGATAATCTAAGGTACTTCTTAAACTTATAGAAACTCCAATCATTTCTATTTTCAAAACTTAATCTTCCTCTACAAACATTTAAATAGCAACTTGTTCCTCGATTTAAGCTTATCACAAATCATAACTTAACAACCTAACCCATATGATATGAGAACCCTCCTTAATACCTTAATTTTAACCAGAACTTAATTCCCTTTAGGTCTAACGTTATTGTTCAATGCACTACAATTTCAAAAGAACCAAACCAACAATTTAGTCCTCATAAGGTTCAATCAAACTCCTTTAAACCATAACCGATTTAGCCTAGAAGCTTCTCAGATTTGTAAACCAATATTTACAAATATAGTCGTACTAATTCCCATACTTTTCCGGCCTTATTTCAAAGTTCTAGTTTCACTTTAAATGTCCATATTTATGATTTATCATTTGAAAGTCTAAGTGAACAAGATTCAAATAATATAGTTCTCAGAAGAATTCTACACTTCTTTAATACTTAAACAACTTTAAATAACATAGCACTTACAAGCCCATACTACCACATTCAATTTAAGGTCTTTAGCCTGTCAAATTACTTATAGGATACTTCAACTTCAACACAACAGCCCAATGTTATGTTTTTCAGCCTCAAACTCAGAATCCAGATTCTAAAACAAAAATAATTCGCAAGCAATAAAAAATAGAACAAGACAGCTAACAAATTTTTCAGCCACAACTTCTAAGATTTCAAAGATGTATATTTGAATCGTTTTACACAACCCCCTTTACTAAATCTCTAACATCATCAGACTCGGCTACACCCCAACAATGAAAACTAAAAGTTTCAATTTTAATAAACCATATACCATTATTACAAGCGTAATCTAATTTCTCCAACTTATTTCAAAACTTAAATGCTGATGTCATAATCCAACAATTCCTTCCAACAAAAACTTGCTAAATGCCAGCAAGTAACAATCAAATTTAATAATTCAATAAAATCAAGTAAATGTCAATTCAAATATGATTTTCAAGAGAAAGAGCATAGCAGTTTCCAAATTGCAAATACGCAAGATAGCAAGTCACGTGTGAACAAATACTGTCATGACAGCAAAATGGAAAGAACTCTTCAGCAAAACAATCCGAATTCACGTGCAACCACATAGTAGTCACCTACTCAATCCTGAACCCATAATTCAATTTATTCAAGATTTATCTCTTAGAATTCAAAACATAACAGCAAAATGCAAATCATTTCAGCACCACCACTAAAGAGTCGGAGTCACATCCACACAAAGTTGCAATACAATTTAACTCCATTAATCTTACTTTAACATTTTTAGCAGACCCATATAGCATTTGGAAAATCTCAAACAGACATTCAAATTTCAACTTCTAGCTTTAACAATTTAGTTTATAAATATAGCCAAATTAGCATACCTTAACTTACGTGCCAATAATATTCATCAATGTTCAATGAGATTCTGCTTCTCTCTCACCATATATATATATGGACCATCCAACAACAAATCATTTTAATCATTAAAATGACACTAATCTCAAATCACATCCATATACCCGCACAAACACAATTTATTTCCTTGTCTCAAAATTAGTTTACACAATCACACCTTTCTTAAACTAGTTTTGTACATTTAAGGCTTCAAATCAAATAAATACTGCAACTCGTCCCATAAAAACAAGGACTGAAGTGAAGCGCATAGGGGTTTATCTCGAAATCCCTTCACAAAACAAAAATAACATATGCAAGGCCATAAATCAACTCTACTGAACTCTTATATACTCCTAGCTAAATCCAAACACTGATTCACCTCAATTAAAATGGAAACCCGGCAAAGTTTTCGTCGGTGAACAGTACACCCAAGCATAAGAATTCAAATTTAACCAAGAACATCATACAAGCTCAAATTTCTTTAGGAAAACTCAAAATCTAAACTTAAGCTTTGATTTAATCGGTTCAAAACTTCTAAAACCCAAACCCCAAATCGGACTTCTCTCCAACTCGCACAAAATAGGAAGAACAGAGTTTAGAAATGGGAAAAGAGACCTCACCCAAGGTGAAACTGAGCTTTACACACGCCGCTGGAGCCTCTCGCCGCCGAAATCGCCGGATTCCGCCACTTGAAGCTCCAAGAAAGAGAGAGAACAGAGAGAGAGATCGAGAGGGTGAGACTGAGGGAGACAGGAATGAAAGGGAATGGCTGAGAGAGAGAGGAAATAAGTAGGAACACGTGGAAATATTTAAGTTGAAGAGGAGTTGATATTTTTATTAGGTGAATTATTATCTTACCCCTTCTTGTTATAACTAAAGATATTTTTAACTAGGGGCAGATATTGTCTTTTATATTTCCTTTTTTTCTATTTTTCTATTAAATGATAATTTTATATATCATTATCATTTACAAATAAATCTAGATTTGTCCCCAAAATAATTTCTCTAGATATGCTTTTATTTCCAAATTTATTTATAAGACTTTTTAAATATTAAATAATACCTCAAGGTTCTAAATGTTCCCTTATTTAAATCAATCTGCTAACTATTTTTCCTCAATAAATAAAGAAATTAAATCTTAGAATTTATTAAAAATACATATGACCTCATAAATTTATTTATAAGGCTTTTTAATTTCTAGATGCCACCTCAAGACCTCAACTAAATTCTTATTATTTCTTTTCTCTAAATTAAATTTTATCTTCTAATTATTTCCCTTTATTTTTTTTTTAAAGAAAATAAGCCTCAAAATTTATTAAAAATGCCTAAACCCTCCAATTCATTTTCAATGCTTTTTAATATTTTGGTTACATTCCTTAAAACCTTAAATAATTTCCTATTTTCTATTTTCTAAAATTTGGGGTGTTACAATTCCCCCCCCCTAAAAATAATTTCGTCCTCGAAATTCAGAAAGCGACCTTACTGCTAAAACTCTTAATATCACTTCATATCCTAATTCGAGAGGGAATCACCCATAATTTATAAGATAACACCTTTTCATTTAATCAATTTATCATTAATGAAAATTTGTCAATATATTCATAATTACTTAATAAATTTTTTTTTCAAGTTTAAAATACAAAAATATATATTGTAACCACATTCATTGATCATAAAAGTACATACTTATTTAGCTTTTAGGGATTTTTTTATATATATATATAAGTTTACAATCAAATTTGTCCTTTAAATATTTGGTATACATATGTAACTATTTAAAGATATCAAGTAAACAAAGTTCAATCCATATGCTAAGTATCAAAGAAACATAAACAATCATTCATTCATCTCAATAAAACTAGAGCAGAAATTCCATTTCATGCCCAAAACGGAGATCATAGAGAATAATAAACAACAAAAATTGAATATCATATCAGAGGATTCAGAAAGTTGCAGTTTAAAGAGCATTGACTTGGGGGTCTTTAATTATAGATAATTTTTTAACTTTAACTGCTTCCATCTTTATCATATACAAAAACGAAATTATATAAGCAAAACAGAAATTCAATCAATAGTGGAAGAAAATCCAAATCAAAACGGGACAAGGAAGAAAGATCAAACTTCATGTTCAAATCATAAATTAAACAAACACATAATATTAGATTGCAACTTTGACGATACTAACACAGTTTTTCTCTTAATAATTCTCATAACCTGTGGGTTATGGTCCACATCTTTCCACTTATTTATCACCTTCTTTTTCATTACTTCATTATTTTTAGGAATCTTTTCTTATCTAAACAAATTCTGGTTATTCCTCAACTGATAAAAAAACTTCTATGGACTTTTTAGTCCATTCCTGCTAACATTAACATAGGCTATATAGGTTTACTGGGAATCAGAGATAAGTGAACTGGATTAAAAATGATTTTCCTCTTTAACTGAACTATAAAGCTTCTATATTCGAACTCATCTAAGTCATAATCTATTTAGAAAATTGCTGTATCTATGAGATCTAATTGCGATATCTATACTTTTCTCTAGGATCCAACTGTGATCCCTTGTCTGATTGTCTCTTTATTGATCAACCTCGATATTGTCCGTTCTAGGTACGGATGCTCCCATGCTATGGGCACCACACTCACCCCTCACGGTCTTGTTTCTCATGGTAGGGATGATGGCACGCAGCCCCCCACACTCATCCATGTAAATATGTCTTTCTCTTGGATCTACTGTAATCCTCTTTTCTTTCTTTTCTTAAACTTATTTCTGTTGCTCTTGGCCACTCTATCCCTCTGCTTTGGTATAAGGTTTTCCCCTTTTTGCCTGGCCAGGGCTTCTTTTCAATAGTAGGAAAATCAAATACCAATGCAGTTAAGGATATTCTTTGGCCATAACTCATATCTGACTTAGGCTTTGCCTAATAACTGTTCTGTGAATAGTCTCTTGCATCACACTTGATCAGTGCTAATTCATAATATTCTATAATCTTTTACAAGATTTTTCCATAACTTGAAATCTATACTTACAAAATTCTAAACTTAAAACATATTTCTATCATAATAAATCTCAAATTATTTAAACTCTAATCTTTAACCTCAACAATAGTACTAAAATCTAACTTAAATCCTTCAATGATTATATAATCCATCAAAAGACCATAGATTTACCCCCAAAAGATTGAATTTAACTTAGATTTTTACATTACAAATCCTCAAAATTCGTAAATCCTTTCTTAGCTTCACATTTTTCACCTTGGTATCTTCCCTTAAATTATAAATATCTCCCAAAATTTTGTAATTGACTTCCATAAACCGCTTATATCTCCCATTTTAAGAACTTATAACTACTCTCCAACCTTTCTTTTTGTTCACTAATCTTGTGACTTTAAGGTAAATTTTTATTTTCTAGGGTAAAATTCTCTCCAATAGTCAAAATCACCCTAATTATCATTGAAAATCTTCGTCCGATCTATCTTTATATACTAAATTATCCCTTAGATGTTGGTACAACCCTTGTCGAATTCAAATCTAAAGCTATTAGGGTTAAAAATCCAATCAAAATTTTGATCTAATTCTTAACAATGTCACATAACTTACTTCTAATATCTATACCTTATTACTTATATGTCCTCAAATGTATAAATAATAACTATCATCCGATCATTTATTTCGATCAAATAGGTTTAACTTAAACTTGAATCCTTCAAAATCATTTATTTTCAACATCTATTATCCTCTTATCTGTAAGTTGCCTGCCTAAGAATCCAATCTGCTGAACCAACTTATCTATGGCAGACTTACGTTGAGTCAGTCAATTCCCCAAGATCAAACCTCAAAAGAAAATTAATAATTGGCTTCTTTACATCTTGAATATACTTTTTCTAAAGGTATTCTAATGGTTTCTTTGGATCAACTTCAAGGGAAAATTTCTACTTCCTCCTCTAGGTTTCTAATCTGGGTAGCCTAAAACCATAGTATTGTGAGAGTGTTCTAATGGTATCCTTAAATAACTAACTAATGAGCAAAGTATTCTAGCTAACCTATGCCAGAATCTCTGCTCTGATACCAAAATGTAACACCTGGACTTTTCTACTATATTATAGTAATTTTAATTGAATTATAACCACTTTTCCATGTCAGAAGCCCAAAAATACGAATAAATTTAAAACTTTTCTTTTAAAGCATTAGACCAACCTTCTGTTGGTTGGAATGGGCTTTTCAGACAAATTGAAATAACTTAAATCTCTTTATGAAATAAAGTGGTTAATAAAACAATTAAAAGTACACTAACTCTCTTAAGGGAGTTTATTCATAATTCATAATATTTAGGAAATTTAAATCTCTAAATAATTTATACAATTCTAATTTCTATACTTTCTACTATTAATTTAATAATTTAAATTTTACAACATATACAAATAACCCTATTAAAATATTTACTGCCTCTTGCTTTCCAAATTAAAATCCTAATTTCTCCGTCTACTCTTCTTCCCCAGCTAGCTTCTTTCAACCTGCTAAACTGAAAAATGTTTGGGGAAGGGGGTGAGATTGGAAATCCCAATAGCAGTTTCTTTCATTAACTTATATTATCATGCTAGCATTGACATGTATTAATTTCATAAACCTGAACAAATAAAACAATTATACATACTTCCTGCGCTCAATGCTCTACCAGCCACTATTAACAATATATTCGTTAACTAGTGGAGGCCTCACCTGCAGGATTTCTCGTTATAACATTTAAAGTTATAACTAACTGATCTGGCAAAGGGGGAGCGACCCACCTAAGCCTGGAATATTCCATAAGCTCTATGCAGGAATTAACAAGGTATTCCACCTTCATACATAATGTAATCTTGCAACAGATTTTACAAAATAATACATGCAATTATTAATGTAATGAAATAAACTGCTACCTGAACTCTAAGCTTAGTCCTCATCTCCTCCTTTCCTTTCCACTGACCTTCTCAATTTATGTTACTATCAAAACCTATTGGCATTTAATATAAACAATAAATTAATATCTAAACTTCTATATAATTATTCAGCGTCTCTCAAGAATCCTAATTTAATTAATACTACCCAAAGCTTATTTTCTAGGTAAATTATGTGTTGCTCATATTTATTTAGAGGTGTAACCATCCAAAATACTTTAATACTTTACTTATATTAAACATTCTTATCATCAATGTTTGATTAATAATTTCTATAAAACTTTTCCATAAAGGCCTTAGTCATTCACCCATCTATATATTTATTTAGTTTCTATTTATTACAAGATTCTAAAAATAATTCAATCAATAATGTGAATCAAGCCCAGCCAATTCAATTCATTAAAAATGTTATAAATCATCAGTCACAATACAAATCAATAGCCATTTATAGTAACATCGAACCATTTTAGCCTAAAGACTCTAAGAGTCCTTAGGCTTTCCAACTTCAACCCATTATTAGAGATTTATGAAAGAAGAAGTCATCTTTACATTGTAAATTTTCCACCAATTATTTATAATTTATCCTTTAAGCATCCAAAACAATGTTTTACTATAGAAAATCATATACTAACAATTTATAACAAGCTTCCTAGCAAAGATCATGTATTCCTACATTTATTCTATATTTCTTCGAAATGCCATATTATAAGCTCTGCCTTAGTTTTCATTTCAAATACTTCGATAATCTAAGGTACTTATTAAACTTATAGAAACTCCAATCATTTCTATTTTCAAAACTTAATCTTCCTCTACAAACATTTAAATAGCAACTTGTTCCTCGATTTAAGCTTATCACAAATCATAACTTAACAACCTAACCCATATGATATGAGAACCCTCCTTAATACCTTAATTTTAACCAGAACTTAATTCCCTTTAGGTCTAACGTTATTGTTCAATGCACTACAATTTCAAAAGAACCAAACCAACAATTTAGTCCTCATAAGGTTCAATCAAACTCCTTTAAACCATAACCGATTTAGCCTAGAAGCTTCTCAGATTTGTAAACCAATATTTACAAATATAGTCGTACTAATTCCCATACTTTTCCGGCCTTATTTCAAAGTTCTAGTTTCACTTTAAATGTCCATATTTATGATTTATCATTTGAAAGTCTAAGTGAACAAGATTCAAATAATATAGTTCTCAGAAGAATTCTACACTTCTTTAATACTTAAACAACTTTAAATAACATAGCACTTACAAGCCCATACTACCACATTCAATTTAAGGTCTTTAGCCTGTCAAATTACTTATAGGATACTTCAACTTCAACACAACAGCCCAATGTTATGTTTTTCAGCCTCAAACTCAGAATCCAGATTCTAAAACAAAAATAATTCGCAAGCAATAAAAAATAGAACAAGACAGCTAACAAATTTTTCAGCCACAACTTCTAAGATTTCAAAGATGTATATTTGAATCGTTTTACACAACCCCCTTTACTAAATCTCTAACATCATCAGACTCGGCTACACCCCAACAATGAAAACTAAAAGTTTCAATTTTAATAAACCATATACCATTATTACAAGCGTAATCTAATTTCTCCAACTTATTTCAAAACTTAAATGCTGATGTCATAATCCAACAATTCCTTCCAACAAAAACTTGCTAAATGCCAGCAAGTAACAATCAAATTTAATAATTCAATAAAATCAAGTAAATGTCAATTCAAATATGATTTTCAAGAGAAAGAGCATAGCAGTTTCCAAATTGCAAATACGCAAGATAGCAAGTCACGTGTGAACAAATACTGTCATGACAGCAAAATGGAAAGAACTCTTCAGCAAAACAATCCGAATTCACGTGCAACCACATAGTAGTCACCTACTCAATCCTGAACCCATAATTCAATTTATTCAAGATTTATCTCTTATAATTCAAAACATAACAGCAAAATGCAAATCATTTCAGCACCACCACTAAAGAGTCGGAGTCACATCCACACAAAGTTGCAATACAATTTAACTCCATTAATCTTACTTTAACATTTTTAGCAGACCCATATAGCATTTGGAAAATCTCAAACAGACATTCAAATTTCAACTTCTAGCTTTAACAATTTAGTTTATAAATATAGCCAAATTAGCATACCTTAACTTACGTGCCAATAATATTCATCAATGTTCAATGAGATTCTGCTTCTCTCTCACCATATATATATATGGACCATCCAACAACAAATCATTTTAATCATTAAAATGACACTAATCTCAAATCACATCCATATACCCGCACAAACACAATTTATTTCCTTGTCTCAAAATTAGTTTACACAATCACACCTTTCTTAAACTAGTTTTGTACATTTAAGGCTTCAAATCAAATAAATACTGCAACTCGTCCCATAAAAACAAGGACTGAAGTGAAGCGCATAGGGGTTTATCTCGAAATCCCTTCACAAAACAAAAATAACATATGCAAGGCCATAAATCAACTCTACTGAACTCTTATATACTCCTAGCTAAATCCAAACACTGATTCACCTCAATTAAAATGGAAACCCGGCAAAGTTTTCGTCGGTGAACAGTACACCCAAGCATAAGAATTCAAATTTAACCAAGAACATCATACAAGCTCAAATTTCTTTAGGAAAACTCAAAATCTAAACTTAAGCTTTGATTTAATCGGTTCAAAACTTCTAAAACCCAAACCCCAAATCGGACTTCTCTCCAACTCGCACAAAATAGGAAGAACAGAGTTTAGAAATGGGAAAAGAGACCTCACCCAAGGTGAAACTGAGCTTTACACACGCCGCTGGAGCCTCTCGCCGCCGAAATCGCCGGATTCCGCCACTTGAAGCTCCAAGAAAGAGAGAGAACAGAGAGAGAGATCGAGAGGGTGAGACTGAGGGAGACAGGAATGAAAGGGAATGGCTGAGAGAGAGAGGAAATAAGTAGGAACACGTGGAAATATTTAAGTTGAAGAGGAGTTGATATTTTTATTAGGTGAATTATTATCTTACCCCTTCTTGTTATAACTAAAGATATTTTTAACTAGGGGCAGATATTGTCTTTTATATTTCCTTTTTTTCTATTTTTCTATTAAATGATAATTTTATATATCATTATCATTTACAAATAAATCTAGATTTGTCCCCAAAATAATTTCTCTAGATATGCTTTTATTTCCAAATTTATTTATAAGACTTTTTAAATATTAAATAATACCTCAAGGTTCTAAATGTTCCCTTATTTAAATCAATCTTCTAACTATTTTTCCTCAATAAATAAAGAAATTAAATCTTAGAATTTATTAAAAATACATATGACCTCATAAATTTATTTATAAGGCTTTTTAATTTCTAGATGCCACCTCAAGACCTCAACTAAATTCTTATTATTTCTTTTCTCTAAATTAAATTTTATCTTCTAATTATTTCCCTTTATTTTTTTTAAAGAAAATAAGCCTCAAAATTTATTAAAAATGCCTAAACCCTCCAATTCATTTTCAATGCTTTTTAATATTTTGGTTACATTCCTTAAAACCTTAAATAATTTCCTATTTTCTATTTTCTAAAATTTGGGGTGTTACACTTACAATGAGGGGTGGAGACAAGATCCTAAGTTTAGTTGGCACCAAGATGGCAATCCTCCAAGACAATTCCAAGGAGAGTCTTCCCAAGCACTAGCTCCCGTGAGAAGAGAGAGACCCACTAATGACTTTGAAGAGTTGAACAAGTCTATCACTATGGGATTTCGCCATGTGGAAGGTCTCATTGACTCTAAGGCAAATGAAACGAAACAATGTATGGAGTCAAGATTTGAGAAGGTTGATAGCCGTATAAACCAATGGGAGACTAAGAGTGCCAATTTGGAGGACTATGTTATGAAGCTCTCTAACTCTTTCAATGAGCTTCAAGCCAAGACAAGTGGCCCAACTCCATCCAACACAGTCATCAACCCTAAGTCCTTGAATGCCATTAATTTGAGAAGTGGGAAATCACTAAACCCCATCCCACTCAAGAAGAGGGTTCACTTTACAAGTAGTTATGAGGAAGATGATGAACCGGTGGATGAGGAAATTGAAGTGGAAAGCCCTACATGGAGCCCACCATTGAGCCCAACGAAGTTTGTGCAATCTGAGAGTGCTAAGGAGAGAGAACTTCAAGAAAGGAGGGCATTTACTCAAAAAGAGAAAGTAGTGGAGGACCCTAAGGCACAACCTCAAGAGAAGAAAAAGCGCACAAAACAGTTGAGCATTAATGAGAAAGGAGAGTGTAGCACACAAGACACCTTGGCCAAATCTTCGGCCAAGGAGGTAACTATCTCTCAACTCCCTTTTCCTCAAGCTTATTTTAAAAGCAAAAAGAAACATGATGAGGTTGTTGAAAATGAAATGCTTGAACTTTTTAGCAAATTGCATGTGAATGTGCCTTTCTTTCAACTCGTGAAATCTATGCCTAGTTATTGTAAATTCTTCAAAGAGTTGTGCACCTATAAAAGGAATTTTAGACCAAATAAGAGGATTCAATTGAACCCTAGTGTGTCAGCTTTGTTCAAGCCTCAGTTGCCGGTCAAGTGCAAAGACCCTGAATCATTTATGATCCCTTGCACGATAGGGAACTTGACGATGACTAATGCATTGTTTGATTTAGGAGCAACCATTAAAGTGATGCCTAGTGCGATTTTTACTTCTTTAGGCATTACTGGTTTGAAAAAGACAAGTGTGATTTTACAATTGGCCGATCGCACACTCCGATATCCACAAGGCATTATTGAGGATATACTTGTTAAGGTTAAAGACTTAGTTTTTCCCGCTGATTTCTATGTTCTTGATACTGCTAGCGAGCCATGTGAATCGACTATTATTCTTGGTAGGCCTTTCATGCGGACATGTATGAAGCAATGCGACATCCCCAAGAGGACTATTCTCTTCTAGATGTCAGTATGATTGACATTGCTGTGGAAGATGCCATTGAGGAGCATGAATTAAGCTTGCATTCATATGATTACACATATGATCTTGAAGTTTATGACTCTTATTTTTCTTCCCTATCCTATGTTCATTCTTTCTCTTCCTTAGGTGATGACGTGTTTGACCTTGACTCACTTGTAGTTGATCGTCTGTTTTCTGTCCCTTTGGATTTTTCTTTGATTGATAATGATAATGCTAATCTGGATATGAGCTCCACTAACATTTCTCTGATGAGTGATGATATTTCTTTGGAAGATGGTAGTTTTCTCAATGTTGCAGGTCATAAGTTGGTTGAAGGATTAAAATTTAAGGTTGGAAGCCAAGAGTTGGTCGATTTGAGCTCAAAGGGTATGGCCCTCACCCCAACCAAAGCTACTTCACACTTGACCTTCTTTGGACCGGATCACCATGTGGTAAAAGGGCCACCTTCTAAACCCTCTTCCATTGATTCTAATCATAGACCTAGGACTTCTTCCCACACACTTAGATATTTGAATGATCTTGTTACAAGTTGTGATGTAGGTGTTGTGGATGACATTTCCCCAAGGCAAGTCACTGTGATAGATCAACTAAGTGTTGATTCAGCTCATGGGAAGACCAATGCACAAGTGATGGGGTCTTTTGAACCTAGTCCACCTCTTCTAATTGGGTCTACAAAGGGGAGTTCTTCTTACACTTTAACATTTCTTACTCTTGTTCCCTCTGTTTTGGAACCACCCACTTTGGACTTAAAGCCTTTACCAAGCAATCTAAAATATGCTTTTCTTGCCCCCAATGACAAATTGCTAGTTATTATTTCTAATACCCTGAGTACAATTAAGGAGGTCAAATTGCTTGATGCTTTGAAGAAATATAGCAAGGCTTTGGGTTGGACATTGGCTGATATTTCGGGTATGAACCCCGCTATTTGAACCCATCGGATTTTACTAAAAGAGGATTCTAGGCCTCTTAGGCAACCTCAAAGACGGCTTAACCCCATCATTTTGGATGTGATAAAAAATGAGGTCACAAAACTCCTAAGTACCGGCATCATATATCCTATCTCAGATAGTGAGTGGGTTTCACCGGTCTAAATGGTGCCTAAGAAGTCCGGAATCACAGTTTTGAAAAATGAAAATAATGAGCTCATTCCAATAAGGGTGCAAAATAGTTGGCGTGTATGTATTGACTATAGGAAGTTGAATGATGCCACCCGAAAAGACCACTTCCCGCTTCCATTTAATGATCAAATGTTGGAACGGCGTGTGGGAAGAAGCCATTACTGTTTTCTAGATGGTTATTCGGGGTCCTTTCAAATTCGTATAGCACCTGAGGACCAAGAAAAGACAACTTTCACTTGTCCATTCGGTACTTTTGCCTATAGGCGCATGCCCTTTGGTTTATGCAATGCGCCGGGCACCTTCCAAAGTTGCATGATGAGCATCTTTTCTGATATGCTTGATGATTGCTTGGAAGTTTTCATGGATGACTTCACTGTTTTTGGTGATTCTTTTGATGTTTGCTTGAATAGTCTTAAGAGAGTGCTAGGTAGGTGTGTCGAGAAGGATTTGATGCTTAATTATGAAAAATGTCATTTCATGGTCACACATGGCATAGTTCTAGGCCACCTAGTCTCTAGCCGAGGCATTGAGGTCGATAAAGCTAAGACCGAGGTGATTGCGTCCTTGCCTTATCCCACTTGTATCAAAGAGCTCCGCTCTTTCTTGGGACATGTAGGCTTTTACCGACGCTTCATCAAGGGTTTTTCCCATATTGCATTGCCTCTTTCTCATTTGCTGCAAAAAGATGTTGAATTTGTTTTTGATGATGAGTGCAAAATGGCTTTAGAAACATTAAAGAAAACTCTTTTGGAGCCTCCTATTCTTCTTGCTCCCGATTGGTCATTGCCCTTTGAACTAGCATGTGATGCTTCCAACTATGCGGTTGGTGCCATGCTAGGTCAAAGGAGCAACAAGACACCATATGTTATAGCATATGCATCTAAGACTTTGGATTGTGCACAAAGGCCACAACTGAAAAAGAACTTTTTGCCATAGTCTTTGCATTGGATAAGTTTAGACAATACTTGCTACATTCTATGGTTGTCATTTATACTGACCATGCAGCTATAAATTTTCTATTCACAAAGCCACACTCCAAGCTGAGACTTCTTTGGTGGACACTTTTGCTACAAGAGTTTGATTTGCACATCAAGGATGCCGGCAATGCCAATTCGGTAGCCGACCACTTGAGCAGACTCCCAGAAAACACTAGGGGAGTAGATCTTTCTGACTTAACTTGTGATAATTTTCCGAATTCCTCTTTGTGCGCAATTGATGTTGAGGTTCCTTGGTACGCTTGTTTAGTTAATTATCTTGTTTGTGCCCTCACCCCGGATGACATGTCTCCTTTTCAGGTGCAAAAATTACAGAGAGAGGCCCAACACTACGTTTGGGATGAACCACACCTATGGAGACTGTGCAATGATCAAGTAATCCGGAGATGCATACCGGAATCCGAGTCTCTAGACATCGTTTCTGCTTGCCACTCAATGGTTTGTGCTGGTCACTATAGTTCTAGGAAAACCGCTAGGAGGGTCTTAGATGCCGGTTTTTATTGGCCTACACTTTTCAAAGATGCATATTCCTTTTGTAAATCTTGTGATAAGTGACAAAAATTTGGGGGGAGTGTGACAAAAAGACATGAGATGCCCCAACGACCCATCCTAGTTTGTGAAATTTTTGACATTTGGGGGATAGACTTATGGGACCTTTCCCACCTTCTTCTGGTTTCACCTATATCATACTTGTCGTAGATTATGTCTCTAGGTGGGTAGAAGCTATCCCAACCCGAAAGGATGATGTACCCACGGTCTCCAAGTTTCTCAAGTCTAACATCTTTAGTAGATTTTGAGTACTAAGAGGTCTCATAAGTGATCGAGGAACCCATTTTTGCAACAAGCTTCTTGATAACTTGCTTGCTAAGTATGGGGTGTCCCACAGAGTATCTATCCCATACCATCCCCAAACAAATAGCCAAGCGGAGGTGTCCAACAGGGATATAAAACATATTCTAGAGAAAATTGTTAAGCCATCAAGAAAAGATTGGAGTGATCGACTTGAAGATGCATTATGGGCATACCGGACCACATTGAAGACACCCCTAGGCATGTCTCCATACCGGTTGGTTTTCGGTAAAGCTTGTCATTTGCCGGTTGAGTTGGAACACAAGTCCTATTGGGCCGTGAAACAATGCAATATAGAGCTGGATGCCGCCAGAAATGAAAGATGCCTTCAATTGCAAGAGCTTGATGAACTGCGCCTTCAGGCATATGAGAGCTCAAGGCTCTACAAGGAAAAGACCAAGTTGATCCATGATAGCAAGATCTTTAACTGTAGCTTCAAAGTTGGAGACCAAGTTCTTATGTACCAATCCCGCTTTCGCCATGATCATGGGAAGCTCACATCAAATTGGTTCGGGCCGTACAAAGTAACAAAGGTCAACAAGTATAGAATGATGGAGCTCATTGAAGAGGAGACCGGGAAAGAATTTGTGTCAAATGGGTATCTCCTCAAACTCTACCATGGACCAGTTGTAAAGCCTCCTTGAGGCCAGGTTGCTTCTTCTCCTTATCTTGTTTATTTGTATGCATTCTGGACTGGCTAGTTGATATTTTATTGTCATTGCTTTGAACAAGTGTGGGGGAGGGAGCATCCTAGAAGAAAGTAGGAATTAGGACTTTTTTCATTCAATAAAATACCCTATGCCATTGAAACTTTCTGTCATTTTTACTTGTGATATGCGTTTTTCCAACATGTCAACTGTTGATTGCACTTGTCTCTTCTTCTCTCCCCTTATGTGTAGGGACGTGTTGTGCCCCAATCTTACGATTGGACTTCGCAACTTTCCTCTTCAACAGGGATACGTCAATTGGTAGTTTGGTAATTTTCAACATTGAGGACAATGTAAATTTCAAGTGTGGGGGAGGGGACTAGGTAGTCTTACAGCTTGATCTATTGATTTTATCATATTATGATGTTATGCCACATTAGAGGAAATTTTTGTCAAAAATGTTTTCAAAACCAAAGTAAATTTTGCTCCTTAGTTTTTCATTGTGATGGAGTGCCACATTCATTGCAATAGAGGACCTAGTTGCATCTTCTATCCATTTTTAAAACTTGTTTTGTGAAAACCTAGTATGGCAACAATTTTTGAAAACCATGGAGTAAGAATGGACCTTACCCTTTTGATCAATGAGCTTCATGAGCAATGGGAAGAATTCAAAGAACTATGCATTTTAGCCTTTCAATTTTCAAAGAGCTAGTGATGAATTACTTTCAAGCATATGCATTGTGTTAATTGGCCTTGCAATTGGATTTCAATTGGCAATTGAGGTTAACCTTGTTGTGAGATTTTTTGGGCCTAATTTTCATTTCAAGAGTGTATACTTGCTTGACCATTCAATTTCTAGAACTTGTCTCTACTCTTTGTCAAAGCTAAATTGCATTCATGCATGAAGATGATTTAGGCATTCATTTCATCACCCCATTCTTCCAAACACAAACCCACAACATGACATTTTCCATTGTTCACCCACTTTGAGCCATTCCTTGGTTGTAATGCATTAATGTGAATTTTGTGATAAAGCATTGAGTTTGATACACTTTTGTTTAGTGTTAATGCCATGTATATGTTAGAAAGAAAAGAAAATAGAAAAGTGTGCATGAAAAAGAAGAAGAAAAAGAAGAAAAAGAGAATAATAATAATAATAATAAATAAAAAAAAGAAAGAAGGTTTGAAGAATAAGACATTTTTTGATGTGGCATCATCATTGTTGAAATTATGCTCTCATATGCTATGTGCCCTAATAGTAACATCAAATTGCATTTCAACCTTTCCTTTCCATAACATTCAATCCATCTTGCCTTTTCCATCATTTCAACCCTATAAGCCCTTTTGATTCATACATGATTGTATGCTTGAGTGGAGATATTAGAGTAGTTACAAGCTTATGGTAAATTGTTGTTTGAGCAAGTTGAGTGTGAAAATCCCACATGAGGTAAGGAGAGTAAAACACCTTTATCTTGAGTGTCCTCTTTGCGATTGCTTCATCCAATTGCTTTGCCAATTCTCCCTTTGCATATTCTTGATCATGATTCATGCTAGCTTGAGATTATTGATTGGTTAAAACCATTCTTCTTTGCATTGTACCCTTTGTCCAGGAGTACAAAGGTCTAAGTGTGGGAGAAATGATTACACCATATTTTTATACACTTTTCATTGATAAAATCATTGGATTATTGCATGTTCTTGGGGTAATTGCACTTAATTAGGTTCATTTCTGACTTTTGCACACTTTGTTGGAATTTGTTCTAGTTAAGGGCAATTTGGGCATCATTAGTATGATTTATTGTTTAACCCATTTTCAAGAACATTCTGATGCTACCTTAGGTCCAATTTATATGCAGATCATAGAAGAAAATACCCAAATTAAGGAACCAAGTTGCAGCGAAGAATTCTAGACGGAGCAGAAGAAGAAAGTGAAGGAAGAGGCAGAAGCTCCTGTCGCTCACTGCGGTGAGATCATGGCGAACTCAGAGGCCAAAAGTTCCAGAATAGATGCCTGCTCACCGTGGCTTCGCCGCAGCGAGCCCACAGTGAACAGACCCAAATTCAACCAGAACCTCCTATTACTCGTCGTGGCTTCACCACGGCGAGTCCATGGTGAAATCCCGAGAATCTGCAAAATTTCTGACGCGTTTTTAAGGTTTTTGGGGGAGTATAAATGGATCCTAACATCCCCACCTTCAGTGACCAAGCCTTCTATGCACGAAATACACCTCCTCTGCTAGGGTTTCACTCATTCCCTTCATTCCTCACTCAAATCTTCATCTTCCCACTCAATCTCACCTCCACTCTTGCTGATTTTCTTGTTCTTCATCTTTCCACCTTCCATTTCCACCATACTTCTTCTTCTACCTTCTTCATCCATGGAGGTTTTGGTCATGGGTCCTTTTGGACACGAATTTGAGGACATGAGAGGCTAGAATCTTGGTGCTTTGGTGGTATGAAGGTGGCTTGAGCTTCAATGGGCAAAATAGGGGAGTTATTTCTTTCCTCATGCTCTTTTCCTTATGTATTGAGTCTTGTGATTGCATTTCTCTTCGTATATTTGGATTGGAGACATGATGTCCTTTTCTAGTTGTTTATGAATAGGAATATTTGTGTTGGATATTGATTTATGTTAATTGAATGATATGTATGTTTAAATTTCCTATTGGATTTATGAATGCTATATGATTTTTAGTGGTTGCTAGATTGTGTACCTTAATTTGTCCAATTGAATGCTGTGGTTGCACATTTTTTAGAGGAATCGGTTTTCAAAACTCATGTTCCAACACACACCAAGTGGAGCTTAACACTAACCCTAAGTAATAGCTATGAAAGTGGTTGCTTGATTAGTTATTGATTAGGGCTACTAGACCCCTAGTGGTTGCTTGAGGATTTTTCAATTAGACTTGGTGAATCCTTTAACTCCCAATATCAATTTAATGAAGCGTGAGAGCCACCGTAGCACTACCAAAGCCTGTTAGTGCTGGTTGTCACCCAAGAGGGGGTGAATTGGGTGATAGAATAAAAACTTTGATTTCTTTATTCAAAACACAAGTGAAGATGATTTCTAAAATCCTTTTTAGGTTTATCACTGAGAGTATTTCAAACCATGAAGTGAATTAAAGAGAATGTAAGTAAAATATGCTGGAAGCTAGGAGAGTTTAAGGGAAGAGATGATGCACACAGAATTTATCCTGGTTCGGTCAATCCAGACCTACATCCAGTCCTCAGGCCCCACCTGAGATTTCCACTACCCTCTTGTTTAAAACGGGCACAAGAGAAGCCTATACAACCCATAAGTTTAGCCGGGCACTTGTGAAACCTACCACAGGTTTTACAAATACAGGTTTACCTGCCAACCTTTTCAGAGAGCTTTAGAATTCTCTCTAAACACTCCCCCTTACCACCTGTAAGGTTACAACCCTGTTCTCAAAGCACCTAGCTTTAGAACAACCTCAAACAATAGAGGATTTCAAATAATAGGTTCACTAATGAACGGATTGTGATAATCACTTAAGTACAGATTCGTATATGATGAAGAAATACAAATTATAGAGCTTAAAGATTTGAACTATGGTTGCTCTTGCTCTCTTTTTCTAGTCTTGGCTCAGCATTCTTTTCTCATTTTTGGGCTCACTTGGAATCAGCTTTCAATCAGTGTAATCTACAACATTTTGCATGAGGCCCTTGTTCATCATCGTTTTCTTCGTTACCTTTCTAAAACCAAGTCTTGATCTATTTATATCTTCACAGCTTTCCTTTTCTGTTAGTTTCATGTGACCGTTTGGATATAGTCGTTGAGCGCTCATAGCCGTTGGCAATTAATTCAAATTTCTGTCCTAGTATTCACTGTTCATGCATAGAGCCCATTCTGAACGTTTTCAACAACTGTACTTTCATGGCAGCCTTTTCAGTAGCTCTATCATGCTTTGCTATCACTAAATGCATAGTGTAAATTCTGCACTTGAGCTGTTAGCTAAACAAATAACCATATAATGCATAGCAGATGCTATCGCAAGCTTAATCCATTAGCTCAATGTGATAAGGATAATATATCAACTTAAGGATTTTCAAAGCATTCTATATCGATAGACATGAGCATTATCGCTAGCATATTCTTTTTAGTTCAATGTTCAGCATACTAGCTATATCATATCAATAAACATTCTTCTATAGGTAGCTAATACCATTATCGCTAGTTACTTGATTGCTTGTTAGCTTAAGGATACAAATATATGAATATTCTAAGGTATTTCAAGTATCCTATTATCTGAAGTACTATGTTATCGATAGCTTAACCTGTTATCGATAGCTTATCCTGTTATCGCTAGCTGATTCCATTAGCTCAGGGACTTGATTTATATTTCTGCTATTTGTCCTCTCTTTCATGTGTTCATGTTCTCTATGAACTTCTAGCGACAGTAAATGACTTAGCGATAGATATTACCTTTGTTATTTCTAAGTCTTCATTTGCTATGGCTCTTTGTCTATTAGCGATAGGCTCTAGCTCTAGCGATAGTGATCTGTTACCTATCAGATTTTACTTGATTAATTCTCAGGTAACTTACACTTATTTACTTATGTTATCTATGGGGTCAGTCTTCATCAAAACTTAAGATTCTAACATTCTCCCCCTTTTTGATAATGACAAAACATAAGTAAAAGATAAAGAAAATAGTAACGTTGATAGAGATGAGTCAATGTGTATATATATTGAAATTCTAGATTATATATTGCAGAATGAAATCCTAAACATAAACTGGAAAGCTGATAAACATGCAAATTATGTATGATGCAAATGAGAATGGCTTCAGGGAATTATTCAGGCTTTTTGATTCAGTCAGACTTAGAATCATCCTTCCAATTTGATGTGTCAAGGTCATAATCTCCAGACTCACTGCTTATTCTCCCAGAATAAGTTGAAGGTTCTTCCAAAAATTAAGGGGCAATTTCAACCTCAGACTTCTTCTTCTGATTAGCAGAAGCTTTCTTCTTCTGATTAGCAGAAGCTTTCTTCTTCTTTGGAGGAGAGGGAGGCTTAAGCTGCTATAATAATTTATCAAAATATGTCTGATGTTTCTGTTTCTTCTTAGGAGGAGACTTAGCTGATTTTCCTTTCCCCTTTGACACTGTTTTTTCTCTTTGTTGACTTTGGGGCAGACTTTGGTTCTTTAATCACAATCCCTTTGGTTTCCCTGATTTTCTTTACTAGGGGTCTTGGTGCAATTTTCTTGATTCTTGTTCCCTTAAGAGCAGGCTGGACTTCTTTTTCTTTTCCACTCGACTGAATTAGATCCATTTCTTTTTCTTTTTCAGTTTCTATTCTTGCTGCATCTCTGTCCTCTCTTTCCTTTTGAGACTAGGCAGATCTTTCAAAAAAGGGAGAATTGCAAATAGGTCCCAAGCAAGAGAATTAATTTCAGACAGGTCCATTAACAACTCCTTCACTTGTTAACCAAGGCTATTGCAGTTGTTAATAGCTGTCATTAACAACTCCTTGGGACCTCTTTGAAATTAATTCTCTTGCTTGGGACCTATATGCAATTGTCCCTTCAAAAAATTCTTCAACTTGCTCATGAAGCTCTTGTGCTTGCTGAATATAATGAGGGATCAGATTGATAGAAACTGGTTGAAACTCCTCCTCATATAAAACCATAGCCATACTCATGTCTTCCTCTGGAACTTCTCTATCTGGAATGATTGAGGTGTTGTCTTCCTCATCAGATGCATCCTCCACAATGCCTTTTTCTGCCATATTTTTCTCCTTTTGATTCTCCCCCTTTTTTGTTAGAATCTTAAGTTTTGTTGAAGACTAACCCCATAGATAACATAAGAAATTAAGTGAAAATTACCTGAGAATTAATCATGTAGAATCTGATAGGTAACAAGATCACTATCGCTAGAGCTATAGTCTATCGCTAATACACAAAGAGCCATAACAAATGAAGACTTAGAAATAACGAAGTTAATATCTATCGCTAAGTCATTGACTATCGCTAAGAAATATTCTATCGCTAGAAGCTCAGTGATATCATGGATAAAAGAAAGGAAGAACAACTAGCTGAATGATAAACCAAGTCCTTGAACTAATAGAATCAGCTAGTGATAACAAATTAAGCTATCGATAACAGAATTATTCAGATAATGGAAATTCAGATATCTAGTGCCTGAGATCAAATGAGTCAACTTGCAATAACATAGTTACTAGTGATAATGGAATTAGCTATCGATAGAGAATGTCTTGAAAATACCTTAGCTGATATATTTGTTGGATGGATATGCTTAGTTTTGATGATGTCAAATATATAGTTAAATGTAGGAAGCAAAATGTGTGCATAAATTGTTTATAGGCTCACATAACATGTTTACTGTGATTGAAGCATTGCATATATGATCACATAACATGTCCATAGGCTCAGATTGCATTAATAAGAGCATGTAACTTGGTCTGGAATAAACTGAGATAAAGAATCATGATGACTAAGTAGAAGTTCTATCGCTAACATGTTTATCATCGCTAATAGGAAGAAATAGAGCTAGCCAGGCAAAGAACAATTTCTCTATCGCTAAGCTAAGAGTCTATCGCTATCAAATGAAAAGCTTAGGATAATAGCTAATGAGAACTTAGCAGTAATCCATTGAACTAAAAGAATATGCTAGCGATAGCATGATTTGCTATCCATAGCATGTTTTGCTATCCATAGCATGACTTGCTATCCATAGCATCATTTGTTATCCATAGCAAGATTTGCTAGCGATAGAATGTTTTGCTATCCATAGCATGATTTGCTATCCATACCAAGATTTTCCAGCGATAGCATGATTTGCTATCCATAGCATGACTTGTTATCCATAGCATGATTTGCTAACGATAGCAAGATTTGCTATTGATTTGAACCTTTCCTAATACGCCTTGGGGTTCAAATGCAAAATTAAATTAACCAAGGATTGCACTAGTGGTGCTTTCCCGGATCGTCTCTCAAGGAGCCTAATGAACTAACCTAAGCTAACTAAATGCATGAAAAGCTATAAAAAGTCGGGGTTTTTGAGATTTTGATTAAGGAAACTAATCTACTTCTTTTTGGGATTTTCGATTATGGAGAAAGCAAGTAAAATGGATTTGTGAAAACTATTAAGATGAACATGGGTCTCTTGATGAATTGGGCAACCTTCCTAGCTTCTAAAAGAATATGGGAGTTCTAATCCGAGTTCTAATGATCGAACCTAAGGCAATCGCTCTTAGTCCGGTTACCTAATTAACTAATTGACGTGGCGCATCGCTCATTCAATTAATTAATCAAACAACCGTTAATTCCCAACTCGGTAGTGAAGAATCATGATAAACATGCAAAGAGACTCTCGTTAGAAGTAAATCAAACCATCTAACGTTGGACCTAGTGTCTAAACACATATACAATCGCACATGCATTTAACATATTCTAGAAATCCAAAGGAGATATAAATGAAGCACATCTATGGCATGATATCATAAAAACAACACTAGGTTCATACACATAAAAGAGCATCTCTTGATTACATGCATGACCAATAGAAATTCAAAGGCAACTTGTTCCAAAAACATATACATATACCAAAACACATGGAATTTGAAATACATAAATGAGATTGGACAAGAAAAGAAACTAATAACTCCCCATTAAAGACGTTGAAGCTCCGGTTGCCTTCCTCCATCAAGATCCCCACAAAGGTGCCTAGCCACTCATGTTGGTAGGGTTGAGAGAAAATGAGGTGGGAGATGAAATTGGGATGGATGGAATGAGAGGAATAGAGAAGGAGGATGAAGAAGAGGTGTGTTGCTTGGTGGTGGTGAAGATGATATATATAGTGAGTGATGGAAGACAAATGATTGTGGGGTTGTTGAGTGGATGGTAGGTGGAGAATAAAATAAATGATAGTGGGGTTGTTGAGTGGGTGGTAGGTGGAGAATAAAATAAATGATAGTGGGGTTGTTGAGTGGGTGGTAGGTGGAGAATAAAATAAATGATAGTGGGGTTGTTGAGTGGAGAATGGTGTGTAGAATATAATAATGATGGTGGGGTTGTTGAGTGGGACTTTTCTGCAATTTGAAAATTCTGGAGTCCTTTTTTGCAATTTGGGAATTTTGAGGTCCTTTTCTGTAATTTGGGAATTTCGAGGTCATTTTCTGTAATTTCTACAATTCATCCGGGATCCATTCCTTTGGTCCTTGAGCGACCCTACAAGTGAATATGATATGAAAAAGGATCAAATAGCCTTATAAATTAATCAATACAAATTAATCTATAATTATGGCCAATTAATCCTAATCCCATACTAATTTCATCCAAGAGTCTAAGATATTAAATAAGCACAATTGAACCACATTGATTTGTCAAGTTAAATGCCGAATATGCTCAAATTATAATGAAAATGCAATTAACTCTCTAATCTTGGACCCTAAGTATAAAAGTGCCTAAATCCCCATTTAATAGCCCAGAACAAATGCTAATTTCCCATAATTAGTGGATAAAAATATGTAATAATCAAGTGCAATCATTCCCCCACACTTAGACCTTTGTACTCCTGGACAAAGTATAGACTCACAATGGTAAAGGCCTAAGATAATCAACATTCTCAAGTTGGAACAAGACATGATCAAGATATGCAATGAGAAGATCAACGATGCAATTGAGAATCAAATAACAATATGTGAGCACTCTCAAAGATATAAAGTGTTTCGCACAATCTCGCAATCATGGGTTATTTCTCTCAACTTGCTAAACATGCAATTTACCATATGCTTGTAACAATTCTCAAAATCTCCACTAATTTAGCACACATGCAAAGAATTAAGAGGACTTTAAAGCTTGTAATGTTGGAAAGGCTAAAGCTGGAATAAGATGTAGTATGTGAAAGAAATATGGTTGAGATGCACATGCAAGTTTAAACACACTCGATAGCAATGAAGACCACAAATACTAGCATATACTAGCCACATTTCTCAAGATGCCTTATTTCTCACTTTTTTTCTATTTTTTTTTCGATTTTTTTACTTTTTTTTCATATATGGCATCTAACCTTCTTGCACAAATGGCTTCACAAATGTAAAGTGACAAATGCTAAACATAACAATCCAAGCAGTGCAAATCACCCAAATGAAGGGCTCAAAGGGGTGACTAATGGAAGAATGAAAGAGTTTGTGTTTGGGAAAATGGGTGATGAAATAATGCCTTTATCATGTTCAACACACATGGCTAATACCGTTTCGACCAAGAATTGAGACAAGTTCTAGAAATTGACACAATTAAGCAAGCATGCACACATATTTAAGTGGAATTTGAAATTAGGCCGACAATAACCTCACGACAAGCTAAGCTCACACATCACCATTCAACAACCAGTTAACAAAGTAATTTTGACAATACATGCCTCAAACATATCTTATGTCCAACTCTTGAAAATTGAAAAGCAAAGGACAAGAGTATTGCAAAATCTATCCAAAGTCCAAGACAACAAACAATCTAAGATGGGTATCTTCTTGCACATGTTTTCAAAAAGTGGGGTGAACTAGGTTTTCATAAAAACACTTTGAAAAGCACTTGAATTCATTCTTAACAAGCCCACTATGACAAATGCGACCCTTTGTACACAATAGAAAAGTCAAGAACAACTTCAAGTCAAGAAATTTTAAAAATAGTCCAAAAACAGTCTAAGTTCACCCAAAACCACTAATCATAGGAAATCATGCAAGGAAACCTCAAAATACACATCTACCCCCCACACTTAAACAAAACATTGTCCTCAATGTTTAAAATATACCATTAACAAATACCAAAGAGGAACAACACCTGTAAGCATAGGCAACCATCAACAAAATATGGAGAGCCAAAAACAAAAACAAAAACAAAACAAAAACAACTATTATCCTACTGGTAAATCCCATTCCCCCACACTTGAACCACACACCACATCCAGTTAAAACAATACCCAATCAATATGTAGTGTAAAGTAAAAAGTATAGGAAAGGGACAACCTGGCATTTAAAACGCTTCAAACTCGTGTAGGAGAAGTTCTCATCCTGAACGAGGAACATATATTCTTCTTGTAAGCTCCTTCTCCCACATGCTCCTTTCTTGGTGTGAGGTGTTTCGGTTCCTGTAAGAGAAATACCATGCATGGAGCAGTACCGAATTCTAGGAAAGGAAACACTTTATCTAAATAAGCATTACAACCAAGGAAGTCAATCATGCTCCCATCAGCAGGAGCAAAACAAAAATTTTCATTTTTAGGACACTCAAGTGTATGTGTATAAAAAATTGTGAAGTCCAACTCAAGGTTAGGGCATGTAAATTCGCTTACACATGTGAAAGAGGGGGTGGATAAAGAAAGGGGGAAAGAAGGAGTTGTGGGTGAGGCACAACAAACACTTTCTTTATTAGATATGTCTGGCCAAAGATCACAAGATAGTATTTGTTTGAAAGATTCCTTATCATTAACAATATCAACATCTATGCATGGATAATCTTTCATAGGTACACTCTCAATATCATGCAATCCAATTGAACAAAAATCATTCTCGTTCTTAACCACAATACAATCCTCATTCTCAATTACCTCATGCTTAAAAATTTCAGCACTCCTAGTACTATTAGATGCATCATGTTCAATAAGAGAATTATTCAATGTGGCAAAACCATGCTTTGGATATTCATCAAATAAATGTCTTTTCACCTCATAGCAATGCACACAAATTTCACATTCCATACATGAACAAGATTTAGCCAAATTTAATTCAACAATATCATCATGACTAGTACCTAGGAGAGAAGCATGTTCATCACAAGAAGAATCAATAATAGTGCAAGCAACATTTTCAATTGAACTACTACTACGTGAAGCACAAAGTTGAGCATATTCATCAACAAACTGATGAGGAAATTCACGAATGTATTCCCCATCCACCTCATCTTTACTCACATGATATTCAGTCAATGAATCAACCAAAGAAGGAGTAATCTCTTCAAGGATATGAGTATTACCTAGTGGGGAGTGCGTTTCCTCTTTAGGTTGAGTGGTCACTTGCTTTACCTCTTCAACTTGTGTGGGTGCAACAGAACCACCCCACTGTGCCCGTAGCTCACTAATTGAGTTAGACAATCTTGCAATGACTTCCTCCATGTTAGACCTCTTTGCCTCAAGCCGCTGCAGTCTATATTCATCTTTATCAAGCTTAGCATCAATACTTTTGAACATGTTAGCCAGCTGATCAAACTCCTCTGACTGTGTAGGTGAAGGAGATGGTTCAAATTGAGGGGATGGTGGCCATTGGAATTATGGAGATGGTTCATGGTACGATCTATATGGTGGAGGTAAAAGTTCACGTCGTGGGGCTTGATATGGAGAATGATATGATGAAGGGCATGGTGGATAGTAAGGTTCATGGTATGGAGAATAATTTGGTGGATAAGGGTCTTCGAAGTATGGATGATGGTTAGGTGAAGGGTAAGGTTGGTCTCGACATGGTGATTCGTAGGATTTGCTCAAGGATTCAAAAATGGCCTTTGCCTTGTTAAGGTCATCACGAATTGAAGAAAATTCATCATCCACCACGGTGTTATTTTCTACAAAAGAATGAGAACACTCAAATGGATCATGATTATAACCAAAGTTTCTATAATTCCAAGACATGAGAATTCAATGATTTAGTTCCAAGCAAACAAACAAAATGCACCACAAGATCAAATGTGCAATGGAGGGATATATAATGGGTGAAAATAACTCAAACAAACTAATAAAGAAGGAAAAAAAAGAAAAATAAAAAAATAAAACTATCCTAAAATCTGGAAAAATACAAAAAATAAAGAAAAATTAAAAAAAGTGTCCAAAACGATGGAATTTGGCCAAAATCTGCCACACACAATAGCATAGCTATTGAACTTGTTTAGAATGGCCCAAAAATTTAGGAAACCGAAGTTCATAAATTTCTGGGCAAAAATTTCGAAAATTGACAGCAAGCTCTATTACGGGTGTCGATGAATTTTGAACAATTTCCAATCGATGTGCAAGCAAGATAGCATTCAATCCCAACAAAGCCAATTCAAATCAGATTTATAATAACACAGCATACATCAAGAACAATAAATTTTTTTTTTTGAATTTGTTTTTTAATTTATTCAATGCAAATGCAACCTACAATTAATCTAAGACCTAAATGCAACTATATGAACTAAAACTAACCTAAGGACTCCTACCCCTTGTAAATGCCTCAAATGAAACTTAGCTAACCTAGGGAGTCAAAAATGACTCCCCGGCAACGGCGCCATTGATTTGAACCTTTCCTAATACGCCTTGGGGTTCAAATGCAAAATTAAATTAACCAAGGATTGCACTAGTGGTGCTTTCCCGGATCGTCTCTCAAGGAGCCTAATGAACTAACCTAAGCTAACTAAATGCATGAAAAGCTATAAAAAGTCGGGGTTTTTGAGATTTTGATTAAGGAAACTAATCTACTTCTTTTCGGGATTTTCGATTATGGAGAAAGCAAGTAAAATGGATTTGTGAAAACTATTAAGATGAACATGGGTCTCTTGATGAATTGGGCAACCTTCCTAGCTTCTAAAAGAATATGGGAGTTCTAATCTGAGTTCTAATGATCGAACCTAAGGCAATTGCTCTTAGTCCGGTTACCTAATTAACTAATTGACGTGGCGCATCGCTCATTCAATTAATTAATCAAACAACCGTTAATTCCCAACTCGGTAGTGAAGAATCATGATAAACATGCAAAGAGACTCTCGTTAGAAGTAAATCAAACCATCTAACGTTGGACCTAGTGTCTAAACACATATACAATTGCACATGCATTTAACATATTCTAGAAATCCAAAGGAGATATAAATGAAGCACATCTATGGCATGATATCATAAAAACAACACTAGGTTCATACACATAAAAGAGCATCTCTTGATTACATGCATGACCAATAGAAATTCAAAGGCAACTTGTTCCAAAAACATATACATATACCAAAACACATGGAATTTGAAATACATAAATGAGATTGGACAAGAAAAGAAACTAATAACTCCCCATTAAAGACGTTGAAGCTCCGGTTGCCTTCCTCCATCAAGATCCCCACAAAGGTGCCTAGCCACTCATGTTGGTAGGGTTGAGAGAAAATGAGGTGGGAGATGAAATTGGGATGGATGGAATGAGAGGAATAGAGAAGGAGGATGAAGAAGAGGTGTGTTGCTTGGTGGTGGTGAAGATGATATATATAGTGAGTGATGGAAGACAAATGATTGTGGGGTTGTTGAGTGGATGGTAGGTGGAGAATAAAATAAATGATAGTAGGGTTGTTGAGTGGGTGGTAGGTGGAGAATAAAATAAATGATAGTGGGGTTGTTGAGTGGGTGGTAGGTGGAGAATAAAATAAATGATAGTGGGGTTGTTGAGTGGAGAATGGTGTGTAGAATATAATAATGATGGTGGAGTTGTTGAGTGGGACTTTTCTGCAATTTGGAAATTCTGGAGTCCTTTTCTGGAATTTGGGAATTTTGAGGTCCTTTTTTGTAATTTGGCAATTTCGAGGTCATTTTCTGTAATTTCTACAATTCATCCGGGATCCATTCCTTTGGTCCTTGAGCGACCCTACAAGTGAATATGATATGAAAAAGGATCAAATAGCCTTATAAATTAATCAATACAAATTAATCTATAATTATGGCCAATTAATCCTAATCCCATACTAATTTCATCCAAGAGTCTAAGATATTAAATAAGCACAATTGAACCACATTGATTTGTCAAGTTAAATGCCTAATATGCTCGAATTATAATGAAAATGCAATTAACTCTCTAATCTTGGACCCTAAGTATAAAAGTGCCTAAATCCCCATTTAATAGCCCAGAACAAATGCTAATTTCCCATAATTAGTGGATAAAAATATGTAATAATCAAGTGCAATCAGCTATCCATAGCATGATTTGCTAACGATAGCAAGATTTGCTATCCATAGCATGATTTGCTAGCGATAGCATGATTTGCTATCTATAGAGTCTTTATCATTGAGCTAATGGACTAAGCTTGTGATAACATCTGCTGTGCATTATATGATTATCTGTTTAAGCTAAGTACTGGAATTACACTATGAAGCTAGCGATAGCTTTGTTAGCTATCGATAGCACAATACGTGCTGAGCTAATACATTGTTTCTAAAGTGCAGATTTTACACTGTCAAGCTAGCGATAGCAAAGGGAGCTAGCACTAGTGAAAAAGCTGACAGCAAGTACAGGAGTAGGTAGCAGCAGGTTGCCGTTACTCGGAGTCTCCATCTCTCTTAGCCAAAGCACGAGAATAAAGAAATACTCAAACGGCTAGTTCTCCAAGTCTTTAACGGATAGAAATTCATCAAAACATATATAAAGACTTGAAGACATCAAAGAGATATAACGATCAACAAAATAGATGCACACAAAATGAATATACGCTAATAGCAATGAAAACAGAGGCTCTGCACAGATTATTAGTTATATATCAGTGAGCCCAGAAATGATGGTTTGAGCGCATTAGAAAAGAAGAGCATGAGCACACATTGTTCAGATTATTAAGCTCTGATACCAAATGAAAGTGCTGGCTGTCACCCAAGAGGGGGGTGAATTGGGTGACAGGATAAAAACTTTTCCTACTAAATTACAATGAAGGCAAGCTTTTCAAAACTATTAAATGCACAAGAGATATATAAAGTAGATATGCTGGAAACTAAGAGAGTTAAGGGAAGAGATAATGCACACAGAATTTATCCTGGTTCGGTCAACCCTAACCTACATCCAGTCCTCAGGCTCCACTTGAGATTTTCACTACCCTCTTGTTTAAACCAGGCACAAGAGAAGCCTACCACAAGTTTTACGAACGCAGGTTCACCTGTCAACCTTTTCCACTGGTTTTACGAACACGGGATTACATAAATCCAATTAATAGCAAGTGGCAAATCTTCACAAAATGATATTTATCGACTATAAAGGATGAGGGATAGATTTTTGAATAATGGAGTATATGCTCATCATAGAATAGATTAGCACAGATTAGGCACTAACAGCATATGGGAGTTAGAAGAAAACTTTGATGCATTAGTTTGAAACATTTCCAACTTTTGGTTCATAACAAATATCACCTTCCAATTTTCAAAGATAGTTTAATGCAATTGAGGTGAACATATTTTTTAAAATGTATGAATGCAATTTTATGAACCATGGTGAGTTGAAATCTAAACAAATTTTAGATTGTGCATTTAAAAAAACTCCAGAATAGATAAATTATGCACAATTTCAGCTTTTAAGTCATATAGCAATCTGACAGATATTTCATGACATTTAAAAATGGATTGCTAATGAAATGAGAGACAAGCATTCATTATCCAAACAAAATAATATTCATTGGTTCAAGTACAGACTTTGATGAATTATTATACTGGTTGTTTATGAAAGAGAATAGGAGCTATTGTGACTAATATTATGGGGACCCAAGGATGGGTACCAAGTTGCCTGACACAGGTTGCAGCTCTTATTAGCGATAGCAAGTAAGTCTTCATGGTGCTCAGCCATTGATAGCTTCATTGACCATCAATTGAACGAGAAGCAGCTATCGATTGCAATCATACTATCGATAGTCCAAAAGATCCAGCTTCAATGCCTGAAGACGAAGAGAACTAGGGTCATCAAGCCGATGCAATCAAGCGTATTCTTCTATGAATTTTGGTTTGATTTATCCATTGTGATCTCTGAGTTTTTTTGGTGCTGCTTATTTCTATTCTGCTTTCTGCAATTGACTTGCCATATGCACAATTTTTTTTTCTATTTTAGTATTTAAATCTGCTATTATCATCATTTTGCAAGTTGACGTAAAACCTATTTTGATGTCTGAATCTGGTGTGGTCACCACTTGGCAAGCTTGATTTTAAAATTGCATATCAGAGTCTGTTCAGAATTGCTGCCCACATAGTGTCAGATTTTGCCATCAGTATTTTGTTTATATGCGACTCAATTTGATATATTTTTACTTGGTCAAATGAACAAATCAATTTCAATATTTCAAATACCTCAACTCAGATTTCTTGATTTTTGTTTATACTGACATTGCAATCTTGTTTCTACAAGTTTATCCATTTCAAAGAGAACTACTAGGGAATCAAAATCTTTAATTATGTTTAGCTATCAAGGGCATAGAATTAAGAATATGAAGTTGCTTGAAACTTCCAGTTAGTGTAGATTAGACATTGTATTGTACTGTGCACCTTCCCTCTGCATTATCTTGATCAAGATTTTGAACAGAATTATGCAGAATCTGTCCTCATTGTTGTTTTGGTGATAATACTTGTTGTTTTTACTAACATTTGGTATCACAGGCATTGAATTAAGGGGGAGCTTCAAATTAAAATGTGTATATCTTAAAGCTCATCTCCTTTGATGAATGAAAATTTTCTTAGTATACTCATTTGAATTTACTGTAAAATAATCTATTAGTTTTGATGATGAGATGTTCTCTCTTATAGATTCCTTTCATGCTTTCAATATGACATTATCTTACATTAAGATTTCTTTACATTTGGTACCAATCTTTGATAATCCTTGATTATATTAACTCCTCTCCTTGCAAGAAAGATAAACATTGATGACAGGAGAACTCAGTATGGGCTAGAGCATCCCTCAATACTCTACAAGGACACATTATCAAATCTGAGGATTGATGCAGATGCACAATGAACTATTGATCGGCTTACACTTTCCCAATACAAATTGGTATCAATAACGGCTTATCACATATAGCAGATTAAGAGAGGAAGGCACTAGGCTTCATGGATCAATCAATTCTTTTGCCTAATATCAATGAGCATTTCTAAACCCTCCTTCTCCAAATTTCATTTAAAGTTTTTTTTTCTCTTTGATAGACTTGCAGTGTCAAATCTGTATGCCTTGTTTGAGCATCTTGCATATCTATGGCAAAACTTCAGAAAAGATAGAGTCCAATATTTTTACATTTGGTATCCCTTAAGAACTTTATTGTTTTCTACAAACTTTTAATATCCCTTACATTTGGTCAAAACTTTTGTTACATTGGGGAGCGAAAAGCTTTGTTACATTTAAAGTCTCCACAAATTTTTTTTCTGCTGATGTCAAATAGGGGGAGAGAGAAAAGCATGAAAAATATATTGCATCTACATTAACTTCCATGATCTTACTCTTAAATATTTTTCACCATGGATTTGCCATCATCAAAGAGGGGAAGAATGTTGGATGGATATGCTTAGTTTTGATGATGTCAAATATATAGTTAAATGTAGGAAGCAAAATGTGTGCATAAAGTGTTTATAGGCTCACATAACATGTTTACTGTGATTGAAGCATTGCATATATGATCACATAACATGTCCATAGGCTCAGATTGCATTAATAAGAGCATGTAACTTGGTCTGGAATAAACTGAGATAAAGAATCATGATGACTAAGTAGAAGTTCTATCGCTAACATGTTTATCATCGCTAATAGGAAGAAATAGAGCTAGCCAGGCAAAGAACAATTTCTCTATCGCTAAGCTAAGAGTCTATCGCTATCAAATGAAAAGCTTAGGATAATAGCTAATGAGGACTTAGCAGTAATCCATTGAACTAAAAGAATATGCTAGCGATAGCATGATTTGCTATCCATAGCATGTTTTGCTATCCATAGCAAGATTTGCTAGCGATAGCATGTTTTGCTATCCACAGCATGATTTGCTATGCATAGCAAAACGCATGTTTTGCTATCCATAGCATGACTTGCTATCCATAGCATCATTTGCTATCTACAGCATGATTTGCTAGCAATAGCATGATTTGCTATCCATAACATGATTTGCTAGTGATAGCATGATTTGCTATCTACAGAGTCTTTATCATTGAGCTAATGGACTAAGCTTGCGATAACATCTGCTATGCATTATATGATTATTTATTTAAGCTAAGTACTGGAATTACACTATGAAGCTAGCGATAGCTTTGTTAGCTATCGATAGCACAATACGTGCTGAGCTAGTACATTGTTTCTAAAGTGCAGATTTTACACTGTCAAGCTGGCGATAGCAAAGGGAGCTAGCGCTAGTGAAAAAGCTGACAGCAAGTACAGGAGTAGGTAGGAGCAGGTTACCATTAGTCGGAGTCTCCATCTCTCTTAGCCAAAGCACGAGAAGAAAGAAATACTCAAACGGCTAGTTCTCCAAGTCTCCAACGGATAGAAATTCATCAAAACATATATAAAGACTTGAAGACATCAAAGAGATATAACGATCAACAAAATAGATGCACAAAAAATGAATATACACTAATAGCAATGAAAACAGAGGCTCTGCATAGATTATTAGTTATATATCAGTGAGCCCAGAAATGATGGTTTGAGCGCATTAGAAAAGAAGAGCATGAGCACACATTGTTCAGATTATTAAGCTCTGATTTGTATTTCATCATACATCTTTTGTAATTCAGTGATTATCACAATCTGTTCATTTAGTGAACTTATTACTTTGATAAAATCCTCTATTGTTTGAGGTTGTTCTAAAGCTTGGTGCTTTAAGAACAGGGTAGTAACCTTACAGGTTGTAAGGGAGAGTGTTTAGAAGGTTTCTAAAACTCTGTAAAGGTTGGCTGGTAATCCCGTATTCGTAAAACCAGTGGAAAAGGTTGGCAGGTGAACCTGTGTTCGTAAAACCTGTGGTAGGCTTCTCTTGTGCCCGGTTTAAACAAGAGGGTAGTGAAAATCTCAGGTGGAGCCTGAGGACTGGATGTAGGTTAGGGTTGACCGAACCAGGATAAATTCTGTGTGCATTATCTCTTCCCTTAACTCTCTTAGTTTCCAGCATATTTACTTTATATATCTCTTGTGCATTTAATAGTTTTGAAAAGCTTGCCTTCATTGTAATTTAGTAAGAAAAGTTTTTATCTTGTCACCCAATTCACCCCCTCTTGGGTGACAGCCAGTACTTTCAAAATTGTCTTTATCTCTTTGAGCTAATGAAATGTTCTATCGATAACATCCGCTGCATGAGTATTTGTTTCAGCTAACAGCTTAAGTGCAGGACTCACACTATCAAGATAGCGATAGCCAAATGAGCTAGCGCTAATGAAAAAGCTGTCATGCAAGTACAGTGGTAGGTAGCAGCAGGATAACGTTACTCACAGTCTCTGTCTCACTTATCTTATCCTCTGCAAAAACAGTTGAAGCATGAAAAGAAAGGAAAAGCACTAACGGCTAGTTCTCCAAGTCTCCAACGGATAGAAAAGCATACTACCATATTTAAAGGCTTGAATTCATCAGAATAAAACAGCAAGCGAACACACGACGCATATATATGACGAGATGATATAAGACGAAAAAGAGAGACTCTGCACAGAGAATCAGTTATATTCAAGTGAGCCCAGAAATGATGAGTCGAGTACATTAGAAAAGAAGAATTAGAGCACAATCATCATTCAGATCATTAAGCTCATATTTGTATTTCATCCTACATTACTCTATACTTAAGTGATTATCACAATCTGTTCATTAAGTGAACTTCATTATTGAAATCCTCTACTGTTTGAGGTTGTTCTGAAAGCTTGGTGCTTTAGAACAGGGATATTGCCTTACAGGTAGTAAGGGGAAGTGTTTAGAGAGAATTCTAAAGCTCTGTGAGAAGGTTGGCAGGTGAACTTGTGTTCGTAAAACCTGTGGTAAAGGCTTCACAAGTGCCCGGCTAAACTTGTGTGTTGTATAGGCTTCTCTTATGCCCGGTTTAAACAAGAAGGTAGTGGAAATCTCAGATGGAGCCTGAGGACTGGATGTAGGTATGGTTTGACCGAACCAGGATAAACTCTGTGTGCATTATCTCCCCTTTATTTCTTTAACTTCTAGCATACTTAATTTATACATTCTTTAGTGAATTCCACGTTGTGAAATATTATCAGTGATAATCAGAAAAAAGATTTCAAAAATTACTTTCACCCAATTCACCCCCCTCTTGGGTGACAGCCAGCATTTACATTTGGCATCAGACCTCACTTGTTTAAAGGATCCAACGATCTCAAGTGAAAAGATCATGGCTGATTTTGGTTGTAATATTTTTTCTGAAGGTTTTTATTATACCATTCCACCTCTCCTTGAAAATGTTGATTTTTTGTTTTGGAAAGCAAGGATGAAGAGTTTTATAAAATCATCTGATTATCATATGTGGAATACTCTTATAAATGATTTTGATTTCAAACCTAGAAAGAATTGGACTGAAAAAGACCAGAAAAGGTTCTCCTTAAACATTAGAGCAATGAAAATTCTTTACAGTAGTTTAACTGAAAATGATTTTCAGAAAATCTGACTTTGCTCTAGTGCTAAAGATATTTGGGATCAACTTGAATCTATGTATATCACTAATCATCTTGTTGAAGTTGACAGCTCATCTGAATTTCAAAGTTGCATATCTATGGTTGATGAGAAATTGGAAACTAAAATTGAAGAAGGACAAGAGAAAGATGACTGCCAAGAGCTCTACCTGAATGAGACTGATCAATCATACTCTAGAGCTCAAAGTGCAGATATGGTATACAGTTCCAATTCTTGTATTTATAAAGAAAACAATTTTGATCTGGATAAAACTAATTTACTTCCTATCAAAGATCATATTTCAAGGATTGAAAATATTTTAAATCAAGCTGGAAAATGTTTTGGGAAGAAAGATCAATTGAATAAAAACAATCTGTGTTTGTACTACTCTGATCATCACAATAATTGCATAAAATCTCATAATGTGCATCATTCTATTATTTGCCATTATTATGGAAAATCTGGTCATATTTCTCACACATGTAATATTAGAAGAAATTCACATGTGAGAAATAAATTTATTTGGATTCCAAAAGGACATGTAAGGTCCAAGACTAACAATGAAGGACTTAAATATAAATGGGTACCAAAATGTCCATCTAGTACTTTATGTGTGCAGATTAATTCTAGAAGAAATGGATGTTCTGGTGCAGAAGCAGCAAGGAAGAATCCAAGAGTTTCTCATGCCTCAAGGAAAAGATTCACAGAATCTAAATATAGAAGGAAAACTCATGGAAAAGCCACTGCTGCAACATCTGCTTCAAATCACATTAAGCAGTGGACTGTATCAAGAAGAGAATGTTCTACCTCAAGGATGAGCTACCACAAAGTACCATTCAATTATCTTGAGGAGAACAAGAGAAATAGGATTCCTCGTACATCAAGAAGAAGGTTCGTGTATCCTATTTCACGAGAAAGACCTCTGCAACCCAGAGCTAAGAATGAGTTGATTGCCATCAAGAGCTCTAGCAATAGCAACTCTCATTACTGATAGCAATCTTCTGCCTAGTCAAGTGCAGTCATGGTGATATCATTCTTATCCTATCTAGTATTTAAATAAATATATTTTTGTTTTGGATAATGAATGATTATTCCTTCTATCATGAAATACCTGTCAGATTATTATATGTCTGAGAAGTTAGAGTTGTGCATAGTTTATCATTTGTGGAAATTATGAAATACAATTCAAACATGCTTAGATTTCAACTTAGCAAGTTTATAAACTTACATTTACATATTTTGAAAATAATGTTCTCAAAAATCCCATCTTTGACCATTAATAGTTCAAGTTTTAGTTTTGCTCAACAATCATTCTGGATAATTTTCAATTGAGCGAAAAGGAACTTATGACCTTTATAAACTTCTACGCTCCTCTGTGTCTCATATTCTGCTCTTTAGAGTTGACTTGTTCAATAGAATCTGATTAGAATGTTAAATCTTAAGTTTTGCAACACTGACCCATCGATAGTGAGTTCCACTATCGATAGCTGTATGTAGGACAAGGCTAAGGTTGAGGAAAGATTGTCATCGCTAGCTAAAAGGATTATCGATAGCAAAGTCAGCTATCGATAGATGAAACTCGGAAGGAATGAGTGATAAGTCAAAATCACTTGTTCAACGTGGGATCATGCCTTCTAGCGATAGCAACTCTTCCTAGCGATAGCAAGTCACTTAACAGTTAGAATGCGAAACGTTAATTGATACACTCCATTAAGGTAAAACCTTATACCCTAAAACTTATAAAGCTGGATCATTTGCATTTGTATTCATTCTCTCCAAACTGTGTCTGAACTTTCTCTAAGCGTTTTTCAAACACATTTTTGCATCCATAAAACCCTAAACCAGAAATGGACAGAACCAAAGTACCCAATGTTTCGAGGACCTCTAGCGATATCCCTCCTCCCAAACCAGCAAGTTAAAGGTCTCGGCCTCAGAAGAGTGTCTCATTCTCCAGAGAAATTGCTGAACCCAACCCCAAGCATCAAAAGGAAAACAATGTCGACATACCCTACCTAACAGCTCCTCTCACAACCCCAAAGAAACACTTTGCAGAAAAGGGAACTCTAGATAGGGCAGCTATCTGGGTAGATTTGAATTATTTCGAGGAACAGGGTTTATACTTGGACGCTTGGTTGCTACCATACCAGAACTGGGTAAATATAAAGAATGATTACAATAAAGAAGTTCTGAGATCCTTCTACTCAAGCCTAAAAGCTCTTCCTGTTTACAAGAAAGGTCTTCTCAGGGACATATCTTTTGAAGCCTCTATCAGAGGGAGAGGTTTCACTTTTGGTTGTTGTAACACCCCAAATTTTAGAAAATAGGAAATAAGGAATTAAATAAGATTTAGGAAATATTATTAAAATATTAAAAAGCATTAAAAATGAAATTATGATGTTTTAGACATTTTTAATAATTTTAAGGATTATTTTCTTTAGAAAATAAAGAAAAATAATTAGAAGATAAATTTTGATTTGGGAACTTTAGGAGAATTTATTTTAAGGCTTAAAGAAATTTATGACTAAGAAAAATCTCTAATATGATATAAGAATTTAATTCTAGAAATTATTTTTTCAGAGAAGGGACTAAACTGAAAATATCAAAAGTTGATTCTAGGGATCAAAACGAAAAGAAGAAAGCTTTAGGGGTCAAAACTCTACTTTTCCCCTCACCCCTTTATATAATACTTCCTCCGTCCCCTGTTCCTCACTCTCTCGATCACTCTCCCTCTCCGACTCTCTCTCGTTCCCTCTATTCCTCTGGTTTCATCGAACTCGAGCGGCGGCTCCGGCCGAAATCAGCCATGATCGGCGGCAGAAAGCAAGGGAAACGGATAGGAAGCTTGTGGTAGCTATGGGTATATCTCCTTCCTTCATCTTTCTTCCTCTTTCTGGTTCGATTTTGAGAGGATTTGAGTGAGGTCCGATTTAGGGTTTGAGTTTCTGAGGGTTTTTAAGCTTCTAAATCCATACATTCGAAGCTTGTGGTTCGATTAGCAAACCCCAAGAACTAATTTGATCAGTAGAATAGCATTAATCAAGATTTCCCAAATTTCTTTCCCCGTGCACTGTTCATCCGACGCTATTTTCGTGATTTCTGGAGCTTCGTTGCTTCGAAGCTTGATTTAGCATGAATTAGGGAGATGTTTAAGGGTGTAGAGTGTCTTATACGTCTGGTTTTGAATTTGGGATTTTCTTCCTTCTTCCCTGCTCTGTTCCGTCTCACTCTGTTCCCTTTTGTGCCGCCAGTTTCTTGTTCTTTCCTCCTTGTTCATTCGAATTTTCTTTCCCTTTGGTCACTGATTCCTGGTGCTTATTGAGCATAGTTGATTGTTGTTTAAATTAATTGAATTTTTCTTCCCTTGTTCTTATTCTGTGCTGGCCGAAATTGTGCTCTGGCCTTTGTGATTTGGTTGATTTCTATCCTTTCCTTTGTTGTATTAACATTATAAGTGTAAGGAAATGATGACGGAATTGGAGAATTAGATTGAGTGTGAAATTTTCATTTCTCCTCTTATTTCTCTGCATTCTGTTCGGCCAAGGAGCAGAAAATTGTTATGGATGTTTGGTTTTGTTTTGGCATGTGGTTTGAAGTTGCTGGTGATGGTTGATTATTATCAGAATGTCGATTGTTCATTTCCTTTCTTTCCCTGCTTATTTGGCCGACCAGTTTATTGTAAACAAGGGGGTTTTTGCTAATGCTAGAGTCGAATTAGAATTTAACTATGTGGGATTCTTGTTTTAGCTGCTGTAAATTCGGTTCTGTATTTGATAGGGATATAATAGAGTTGATATAAATTTTGTAAACTCAATTAGTAAGAGATACTGTTTGAATTGGTTCATAGTTGCTGTTTGGAAGTTTTCTAAAGGTAACATAGGAATATTGAAGTGATAAGTTAAATGTTTAGGACTCTTAAACCTTAAGACTAGGTTGCAAGATGAGTTTTAATAGAGGGTGCTAATTTGGATTATTATTGTATAAAGATTTGTGAGGATAAAGAGTGGTGTTATGGCTGCTAAAAGATGCATTGGTATTATTGGGTTGAGCTTCACATATTTGAATACAATCTTGGACTAAATTGATGTGGAGGTTCTGTGTGAATTATGGGTGCTAATTTACTTGCGAATGCAATGATTAAATGGTCAGAAATTGGTTCCGTGGCAGAGGAGCTGAAAGGAATTGAAAATGGTTAGATGGATGTTTTTAGGATAATCGAAAAGAAGAAGCAATGGTTGAGGTAATTTAAGTGTGGCTTAATTAGAAATGGAAGAGGTTAGTAAATTAATAAAAAAGGGATGGAATGGTTAATACTTCAATGATAAGAAAGAGAAATGGTTGTGATATTAAATGTAGCGTTGTGTGGATTGTGAAAGCTTTGATTCAATGAAATTGGGCCTATGAACATGCTAGAAGTTTATTAAAGTTGGATTTTTAGCATTTCTCATGTTAGACTATATTTTGGGATAATGATGTTGTTTTATGCTAAAATACAGAACTATGAGGTTGTTAGTAATCTAGAAGTAAATTAGACTAAAGTCTAATGAAGTGATATAACATGATGATAGGTGAAATGATTTTCTTGAAGGATATTAGAATTATAATAATTTTGTGCTACTTTGCTGGCCCTGGTTGATTGCTGTAGTGGAAGGAAAATAAGTAAATTGTGGTGCTTATTTTAGTAAGAATCAGGCTAGGTAAATATAAAGATGAGTAGGATATCTTGTTTGTGATTGTCAAACTGGTTTATTGAGTTAGTGTGAGACATTGAAGTTAAAAAGGAATTTAAGCCTCCTTGATTAAAGTTCATCGGTTGGAAAACCACCTAACGAAGTGTTAAAGTTGATTAAAATATTAGAGTTGATTTTCTCTGGTTATAAGTTTTATAATGGAACGTAATAATGTTTAGTTTAATATAGGTGATAAATAAGTTAGCTTATAATATAAAGTGTTTAAGATCCATATAGGTATAGTACCTGTTAAGAGTATTTAAGATCAAGGTTTCTGTTTGTTTTATATTATACAGCTAGTTAGTAATAGAAATGGAAATGTTTGAATGTTTGCCACTATTGAAATGAGAATGTTAAATAATTATTAAGGTATGAAAGATTGAGGATATTATAATTAAGTAACCAGTTATTAATTATAAATATGGATAAGAAAGGTTAATTGGAATAAATTAAATAAAAAGTGTCCTTCAGATCTTAAATGGTTAGGTTAATTATAATAAGTTAAGTTATAGGTAATAATTCTTAATGTGATGAAAAAGTATGATTATTGGAAAATATATTTGAAATTCAGCGAATTTAATTAAATAAAGTTATTATATATGTTATCATAAGATGTAAGTTTGATTTAAAATAATTGTGATATTTTTATGATTGTGTATTAATTAATAATTGTAAAATGCCTGTGGATGGTGGTGTGATTAATAATTTAAAATTAGAGATTAAGATTTAAAATATGTATTAGAAAGGGAAGGGTAAAAGTATATAATATCATAGGATGAGAGACGCTTAGTAACTACATGAAAATATAGATATTAATTTACTATTTATTATATGTAAGTATAGGTCCTGATAGTGGCATAAGTCGAGGAGGTCAGTGGAAAAGAGACAGTAAAGGATTAAGCTTGGATTCCAGGTAGCAGTTTATTTCAGTAACAATTAAAATTGCATGTATTATTTTGTAATAACTGTTGCATTTAGTTGGTAAGTTATTATTCCTCAGATGGAGTACTCCAGGCTTAGGTGATTAGCTACACCTTTGCGAGAATAGTTACGTTTTAGCCTTATGTGCTTTAACGAGAAACCGTGCAGGTAAAGCCTCCACTATAACGAATATATTGTTATTAGTGGTTGGCAGGTGCTTTTAGCACACAGATTAATAGGAGTAAGACTATCATCATTTGCACAGCTTTATGAAATATATACATGACAATGCTAGCATAATAATATATGTTAATGAAAGAAACTGCTATTGGGATTTCCAATCTCACCCCCTTCCCCAAACATTTTCAGTTTGGCAGGTTGAAAGAAGCCAGCTGGGGAGAAGAGTAGACGAAGAAAATTAGGATTAGAAACTAAAAGCCAGAGGTAGTAAATATTTTAATAAGATTATTGGTATATGTTGTAAAAGTAAATTATTAAATTAATAATAGAGAGCACATTAAATAGACACTTTAAAAGGAAAATGTATGTACTACCCTAATGTCGCTGCGTATTCTGATAGAAGGGTTATCAACTGAGATAACCCCAGCGTTTTAATATTGGAAAGGTAGAAACCCATCAATAGATAAAGAGAACCCATGAGTGGGTTTTCACTCCCCACACACTATCATCAAGGGGAGGAAATTATAAGGGAACTTAAGTAGTTTAATTGTGTTATGTACCACTTTGATTTATAAAAATATTTAAATTCTAAGTCGTACGAAAAGCCCATTCCAACTGACAGAAGGTTGGGTAAATATTTTAAAAAGAAAAAGTTTTAAATTTTCCGTATTTTTGGGCTTCGAATATTTATAAAAGTGGTTATAATTCAATTAAATTGCTATAATATAATAGTAAAAGTCTAGGTGTTACAGTTGTTCTGCTATCAACAAAATTTTGGGAGTTCATAGGGCAGATTATAACAAATGGCAGATGTTTGAGCAATATTCAGATGAAGCACTTGCGAAATCTATGAGACTCCATCCAACAAGCCAACCAGCATGCCAGTTCTTAATCGAATTCTTCATTATGTCTATACAAGAATTATGACTCACAAGTCAGGAAAGTTCAGCAGTTTAGCAAAGATTGATAAGCCCTGGCTTGCAAATCTCATTCAGAAGATTCCTCTCAATCCTGGCCAGATTGTATGTATGGAGCGGCACAGATTTCTTTCTGACAAATCTCCTAAGGCCCCTCTTCTATATCCTCAGCTCATGTCCCTCATCCTTGAATTTTCCAAGATCAAATCCTTAGGGACTGTTGAAAACAAGAAGTGTAAACAGGTTACCACCTCCACATTGAAGAAAATGGGGATTCCAGTCACTGCTGGTAGGAGTATCTCTGCTTCACAATCTCAAGCTTCGCCAGCTCCGTCCTCCTCAACTCATCCTGTCTCTGTTGAAGAAGAGGTTCAATCTCAGAGAACTCTTTCCACTCCTGTTTCATCAAAGTCATTTTTCACCAAGGAAGCAGTGGAGGAAATAATCTTCAGGCTCTCTGCCGAGTTTGCTTTTGCCTTGGAAGCTCAAAAAGAGGAGTTACTAAAGCATATACGAGAGCTTCAGGCTCAAGTGACAAATTTGGAAAAATCCTTGGGTCTCTCCAGTCCCATAATCCATCAAGGTAAATCATCATCAGTACCCCTCCACTCTCTTCTTCAACCATCTCTCTCACCTCTTCATTCTCAAAATCATTCTTCTACTCCATTTTCCTCTCCCAGTCCTCCAAATTCCCCTCTTTGTTTTCACTCACCCTCTCATTCCTCTCCCAAACACTCACCTTCAACCCCTTCTGATTCTTCTCTTCATCTATCTTATTACCCTTTCCTTCCACCTTCAAACATCCTAGCGATAGCTCCCATTCACAAACCAAAGCACTTACACCTCAACCTTCACCACATTCTAATCAGCCAACACCTCCAGATATTCCTATTGCTAACTCCTCCCGTAGCGCCAGTCCACAATCACAATCTTCACCCTCCTCAAAAGCCAAAGTCCCAACATTACCAAAAACCCCTATCGCTAGCCCCTCTCCTAGCGATAGCACCCATACCTCACTACCAATCCAGCCAACCTCTATCGCTACCACTTCTGCCATCTCCTCCCAAAATCCTGATCAACCTTCTTCCTTTACCCTTGCCTATGATGATGACAAAAAGGGGGAGAAACATGTAGGGAAAAATACGGAGCAGATGCTGAAGAATCCCATGATAGCAGAAGAAGCTGAGGAAGTTATCAGACAAATTGCACGCTGCTACATGGCATCAGAAGAACACAGAACTCCTCCTCCTCTAGAAAAGGCTCAAACTCCTTCAGAAAAGAGAAAAAGTCTAAAAGGGAAAAGGTCTGTGAGTAAAGCAAGGAAAGAAATATCCTTCAAGGTCCTTCCAAAGGCCTCCTCAGAAGCCACTACAGCCAGAGCTCCAAGAATAAAAATGTCAGCTCTAAAGCCAAAAGCCAAAGCATCTGAAAAGCTGTCTCTCCCTCCAGATTTATCAAAAGAAGACAAGAAAGTCATAGCTGAGATCTTAAGGCAAGATAAGAAAGAAGCAGCTAAGGCCAAAAGGGAAGCTGCTAAGGCAGATAAGAAAGCAATAGCAGCACTCTTAAGGAAAGACAAGGAGGAAGCCAAAAAGAAAAAGTTAGAAGATGATGAGATAACTAAATGGAAGGCTGCTTATGAAACAAGAAAGACTAAGCTGGCTGCATGGAAAGAAAAATATGAGGAGCAGAAAAAGGCTAAAAAGGTGCCTGTTCTTAAAGAAAAGTCAATAGCCACTTCTCACCCTCGCAGAATGACAAAAGAAGAAAAGAAAAGGGCTGAAAAGAAGGCTGCTAACAAAGAAGCCCTTATAGAGGCTAAGAGAAAGCACAAAGAAGCCCTTGAGAAGAAAGCTGCATTTGAAGCAAGGAGGAGGGCAAGAATAGAAAGAGATGCAGAGGTAGCTACACAAAGGGCAGAAGAGAGGAGAAAGGAAGAAATTTGTCAAGGAAAACGGGTGTGGAAATATAAGAGAAGATTTCACAAATCCAAGGGTGGATCTTCAGGTATTTCTTTCAAAGAACATGTTCAGAAAATTGAAGAAGAAAGAACTAAGGGTGGTCCCAAGAGCATTGATCAAGATAAATTCTTCTACTCAGATTCTGAGCTATCTGACTACCCTAACAAAGAGTATTTTGCCACAGTCTCTGGAGCGAATTTTGAAAATAACTACACCCTCACCTTTAGAAATTTCTCTGAATACAAATCATACGTAGCTTCCTCTGATATCCCACCATTTTTAGATTGCATGCTAGATATTCGTCCTATACCATTCACGCATGATGATCCTAATTTTGAAAAGAAATATTCTGATGGTATTATTATTCATACTGATCCTAGCTGTTTACCCTGATGAATTCCTTGTACATGTTGCAATAATATTACTTATTTTTGTTCTGAAAGTGTTTTACCTTACATATCTTTACTTATGTTTTGTCATCATCAAAAAGGGGGAGAATGTTAGAATCTTAAGTTTTGATGAAGACTAACCCCATAGATAACATAAGAAATTAGGTGAAAATTACCTGAGAATTAATCATGTAGAATCTGATAGGTAACAAGATCACTATCGCTAGAGCTATAGTCTATTGCTAATACACAAAGAGCCATAACAAATGAAGACTTAGAAATAATGAAGTTAATATCTATCGCTAAGTCATTGACTATCGCTAAGAAATATTCTATCGCTAGAAGCTCAGTGATATCATGGATAAAAGAAAGGAAGAACAACTAGCTGAATGATAAACCAAGTCCTTGAACTAATAGAATCAGCTAGCGATAACAGATTAAGCTGTCGATAATAGAATTATTCAGATAATGGAAATTCAGATAGCTAGTTGTAACACCTACTTCTAGGACTCATTCCCAAGCCTAATAATCATTGGGAATCATATTCAAGCTCATATGGGACTTAGAACATCAAAACCACAAACTTTTAAAACTTTTCTTTATTTCTGGAAAAATGCTGAAAATGCGGAACTTTTCCAGCAACATTGAAAAATCATAACTAATTGTAGAAAAATGGTTTTGACTTGATTCAAGTCTCAAATTAAATTTTGAGGCGTCCTATTTCTGGGAAAAATATCAAACATAACATGCATCAACCCAGGTGATACAGATATTTGATTTTCCCAACCTGCCTTCGTTTTCACGCCCAGAAATATTGGCCTTCTTGCGTGATTTTTAGTTTAAGCTACATAACTCCGATTTACTTCGTTTTTGGGTTTCCAGTAAGCCCTATATGTCTAGTATTTTACATAAAACGTTCAAATCTAAATACATTCATTTGCTTCCTCGAATGATATCATCAACCAACATTGCACAGAATGGAACCCAGAAAAACAGCATTTCATTTGCATGAATTGAAACTTGTTTTTAATGGCCAAGAATGACCATATACATACATAAATTCAAAAGAGAAACATAATAACAACATAATCCAGGGCATCCCAGCAATATTACATATTTATCATGAGTTCAAGGATGCATAACAAAAACAAAGAGCATAATCTTCATCTTGACTAAGCTATCTTCTTCTCTTTCTCCTTGGATGAACTTGCCCCTAAAATGGTTTAGATTTGGGGGTGAGATTTTGGGGAAAATCTCAGCAGCACAATACTCAATTTACAACCATGCAAGTTTAACATTGGACAAGATATGGCAATACCAATAACTTATACATGTGAGCATTTATGTTCTTGAATAACAATATATGGCCATAGCATTATAAGAAACACATAATCACTTCAAACATGATTCATCAAGGTAGCCAAATACCACATCACAATATTGAAACAATGCTGGAAATGTAAGAGAGTAAATACTACCTTAGAGCTTTACAACTTCTCTTGGAGTCCCAACCTTCAAGGCTCCTCAAGAACACTCAAAAACACTCAAGAACACTCCTTTTTCTCTCACTCTCTTTTGGGCTACGAATTTTGGTGTGAAGAATGGGGTGGAAGAGACCCTATTTATAGGGGAAATGAGGGCAAGGATCACCCCAAGCCACCTCACACATTGCCCAATAGTTTTGAGATTGCTCTTGCACACTTATCCTATTTTAGACTAGCCTCCACTATTGCACCACTCATGCATTTTTCTTTTCTTTTCTTGTCTTTTATATTATTTTCTTTCTCCTTAAAAATGATTATTTTATCCTTAGAAAGAGGCTCCCTTAGCCTATTTGAACCCTAAAGCCTATTTTCTTATTTTATCAAATTAGCAAATTCCCTTTTAGCTCATTGGATGGTTATTATTTTAAGCTCTTTTCCTCTTCTTCTATCCCTTCATGCGCCACCTTTGGCCACTTGGGGAAGGAAGAGAGACTTCTCTTATGACATCACTCACATGCATCTTCTCTTGCATGTTTTTCCATCGGTTACTTATTCCCTTATTTCTTTTTCTTTTTTCCTCTTGCATGCAATTCTATTGGCTTTCTCAATTTATCTTATCTACTATTTTGATTTTCTTTCTTGCATGTCTTTCTATTGGCTATCTTGTTATGATGACCCCTTCTTCTTTTCCCTTGCATGTATTTCTATTGGTCATTAATAATCCTTTTCTTTCTAACATAATTTTATGCTTACACATATTGCAATTGCTTTTCTATTTATAATTTGCATCATAATTTCTCCTTTCTCCATGCCACGTGGCACCACCCTAGGTTCTTTCAAGGGGAATTACCACTTCTCATGGGCTAAGGTCTTTCTCTAGTCCATTTTCTAAGCCCAACCCTAAAATAGATGGGTTTCTAAGCAAATAATAGCATATTATCATGCAAAAATTCTACTTAATTATTATGAATTCTTCTTAATGTTTTATGAGAATGTCTTGAAAATACCTTAGCTGATATATTGTCTTTATCTCTTTGAGCTAATGAAATGTTCTATCGATAACATCCACTGCATGATTATTTGTTTTAGCTAACAGCTTAAGTGCAGGACTCACACTATCAAGATAGCGATAGCCAAAGGAGCTAGAGCTAATGAAAAAGCTGTCATGCAAGTACAGTGGTAGGTAGCAGTAGGATAACGTTACTCACAGTCTTTGTCTCACTTATCTTATCCTCTGCAAAAACAGTTGAAGCATGAAAAGAAAGGAAAAGCTCTAACACTAGTTCTCCAAGTCTCCAACGGATAGAAAAGCACACTACCATATTTAAAGGCTTGAATTCATCAGAATAAAACAGCGAGCGAACACACGACGCATATATATGACGAGATGATATAAGATGAAAAAGAGAGGCTCTGCACAGAGAATCGGTTATATTCAAGTGAGCCCAGAAATAATGAGTCGAGTACATTAGAAAAGAAGAATTAGAGCACAATCATCGTTCAGATCATTAAGCTCATATTTGTATTTCATCCTACATTACTATGTACTTAAGTGATTATCACAATCTGTTCATTAAGTGAACTTCATTATTGAAATCCTCTACTGTTTGAGGTTGTTCTGAAAGCTTGGTGCTTTAGAACAGGGATATTGCTTACAGGTAGTAAGGGGGAGTGTTTAGAGAGAATTCTACAGCTCTGTGAGAAGGCTGGCAGGTGAACCTGTGTTCGTAAAACCTGTAGTAAAGGCTTCACAAGTGCCCGGCTAAACTTGTGGGTTGTATAGGCTTCTCTTGTGCCCGGTTTAAACAAGAAGGTAACGGAAATCTCAGGTGGAGCCTGAGGACTGGATGTAGGTCTAGGTTGACCGAACCAGGATAAACTCTGTGTGCATTATCTCCCCTTTGTTTCTTTAACTTCTAGCATACTTAATTTATACATTCTTTAGTGAATTCCACGTTGTGAAATATTATCAGTGATAATCAGAAAAAGATTTCAAAAATTACTTTCACCCAATTCACCCCCCTCTTGGGTGACAGCTAGCATTTACATTTTTGTCATCATCATTTTGAAGAGAGGGGCTGGTTGAGGATTGGCTAAGGTTTGGGGAAGGGATTAAAGGGTTGGTTGCGCTAGTGGTGAAGGTTGGGATAGAGGGACTATCGCTTGGAGGAGTGTTATCGATAGGAGTTTCTGATGGTGTTAGGATTTTGGTTTTTGAGGGTGAAGCTTGTGTTTGTGGGCTAGCGCTAGGGGAAGGGTTAGCGGTAGGAGTCTTTGGAGGTGTTGGCTGTTTGGTTTGTGGTGAAGGTGGAGGTGTAGGTGTTTTGGCTAATGAATGGTGGCTATCGATAGGAGAAGGGGTAGGATGTTTGAAAGTGGGAGGAGATGGATAATAAGAGAGATAAAGAGAAGAGCTAGTAGTGGTTGAGGGTGAGTGTTGGGGAGAGGAATGAGGGGGTGAGGGGAAATAAAGAGGGAAATGGTGATGTGATGAAGTACCTTTAGAGGGAGGAGCTGTGGTTCCCCTTTGCTTTACATACTCAGGGACAAGGCATAAATGATCTTCCAAATTCTGCACCTGACTTTGAAGCTCTCAAATAGGCTTCATCAACTCTGCTTTTTGAGCTTCTAAGGCTAAATTAAATTTGGCAGAGACCCTGAAGATAATTTCTTCTGTTGCATCCTTTGAGGGAATGGAAGCCTTGACAACATAAGGGGTAGCAAGAGGAGTCCTTTGAGATTGAGTCTCTTCTTCATTAGGCTAAGACTGGGTTGATGTAGAAGGAGCATGAGAGGCCTCAGAAATAGAAACAACACCATTTGATTTAACAGGAATCCCCATTTTTTTGAGAGTGGAGATGGTAAGCTGTCTACAACTTTTGTTGTCTCTTTCCCCTACAGATTTGATCTTTGAGAACTCCAGCATGTAAGACATCAGTTGAGGATATAGAAGAGGACCCTTGGTTGATTTGTCAGATAGAAACCTGTGGAGCTCCATCGATATCAACTATCCTGGATTTAAAGGAACTTTTGAGATCATGTTGGGCAGCCAAGGATTGTCAATCTTGGGAAAGCTTCTGAAGTTCCCTACCTTATGAGTCATGAGACGGGTAAACACATAATGAAGAATTCTGTTGACCACATGCATGTTGGCTGGCTTGTTTGAGGAGGTTTCATAAATCTCCTGAAGTTCTTCTTTGGAGTAGGGCTTAGGGGAATACCATTTGTTGTACTCTGCTGCAAATATCCCCAGAATTTTGTTGATGGCTAACCAATTAAAAGAAATCCCCCTTCCTCTCACTGAAGCCTCAAACACTATGTTGACCAATTTGGATTTCTTATACTCTGGCTTGGCTTTCAGGGTTGAGTAGAATGACCTCAGCACTTCCTCATTGTAGCCATTTTGAATGCTGAGCCAGTTCTTGTATTGTAGAAGCCAGGCATCCAAGTCAAAACCATTCTGCTTGAAATATTCCAAATCCACCCAGACAGCAACCCTATCTAGGGTTTTTTGATTTGTGAACAGGGCGCTTGGAGCTTCAAGAGGTTCTTCTGAGTAGGGCAAATAAGAGGAGGTTCGTTTTTGACCCTTGGATCCAGATTCAACCACTTCTTTGGAGAATGACACTGTTTTCTGGGGTCTGGACCTTTTGCTAGCAGATTGAGACGAGGGTTTAGCGCTAGAGGTTGCCTCAATATCACTTACATTTAGAAATTTGGTTGTGGCCATTTTTAGGGTTTAGGTTTTGAGAATGAGAGAGGCTTGAATTCTCAGAGAGGTTTTGAGATGAAGAGAAAATGCAGATGAATAATGAATGCAGAATGCAAATGACCTAATGTTATGAATTTCAGAGATTACCATTAATGACGAATACTCGCTGAACGTTTCGCATTCTGAACTTTTTAAGTGACTTGATATCGCTAGTAAGAGTTGCTATCACTAGTAGGCATGATCCCACGTTGAGCAAGTGACTTAGACCTATCACTCACTCCTTCCAAGTTTCATCTATCGATAGCTGACTTTACTATCGATAATGCTTTAAGCTAGCGATGGCAATCTTTGCTCAGCCAGTTTGTCCTGTATACAGCTAGCGATAGTGAAACTCACTATCGAAAGGTTAGTTCTGCAAAAACTTAAGATTTTACATTCTGAACAGATTCTATTGAGCAAGTTTGACATTAATCATGCAAAGTGGTGACTACAATATATTTAGATACCAGTCTGAATCTTATGCAAATAAAACCAATCCATAGCAAGTGTCAATTCTTCCCAAAATGAGATTTATCAACTATAAAGGTTACGGGATAGAAATGATCATGATAAAAATAATGAAGATCAATAATAAAGTGAAATATGTCAAAATGCTGTATTTTCAAGTTTCAAGGATCAGGTGAGATATCCAAAATCATATGAATAATAGCATGACAAAGATGGCTTTGAGCTACAGCTATGATAGACACAATGACTGTGATATTACTTATAGATTTTCTTCACTTTTAGAACTGTGTTCAGAGTGATATAAATGTTCAATGTTAGGACAAACACAAGAACTCTAGAAACTCTGAAATAGAAATGATAATGACTGTTAATGCATTTGAGTAATAGAGTGAAATTATAGATTTTTGAATAATGATGCATTCACTCATCAGTCCAATTGAGTAGTCAGGAATCTAATCATTTGCCACAAAGCTTTCTCAAATGCTGCTTAATTTATGGGACATAGGATTTAGCTCATCATAGAATAGATTAGCATAGATTAGGCATTACAGCATATGAGAGTTGGAAAAGTCCTTTTAATGCATGGATCTGAAATATTTCCAACTTTATCTTCCAGTTAAAAATAATTTAAGTGCAACATATTTTTCAAAATATATGGATGCAAATTTATAAACATGCTGAGTTGAAATCTAAATAGATTTGGATTGTGCATTTCAAAATTTCCACAATAGGTAAACTTATGCACAATTCCAAGTTTTCAGTCATATAGCAATCTGACAGATATTCCAAGATAGTGAAGAATTGATTGCTAATGAGAAGAAATAATCATTCATTATCTAAACAAAAATATATTCATCCAAATACAAGATAGGATAAGAATGATATCACCATTACTGCACTTAGTCATGCAGTCACTTGCTTGATTTGGTGGAATAATGACGATTTTCTTCTTTTTGCAGATTTAGCACCAAAATCCAAGCATGGAGTTCAGTTTATCAAGACTTGAGTAAATTTCCATGTAGATAAAGTCTTGAAACTTCCTGTCTTCCTACAAATTGAGCAGTTCTTTTTCTTCTTTCAGTATCCCATTTCACTTGGATCCTTGTATACCTCTACCTTAGGTACTCGGAGGATTGCCTTTGCTCACCCAAAAGGTTTTGACATATTTGTGCTGGGTTGCAGAGGTCTCTCTTTGAGAAACAGAATTCAAGACTCTTCTTCTTGATGTATGGGGAATTCTATTTCTCTTGTTCTCCTCAAGATAATTGAATGGCACTTTGTGGTAGCTCATTCTTGAGGTAGAACATGCTCTTCTTGTGATTTTGCACTGCTTCTTGTGATCTAAACCAGATGTTTCAGCAGTAGGTTTTCCATGAGTTTTCCTTCTATATATAGATTCTCTGAATCTTTTCCTTGAAGCATGAGAAACTCTTGGACTCTTCCTTGTTGTTTTTGCACCAGAATATCCATTAATCTGCACACACAAAATACTAGGTGGACATTTTGGTACCCATTTGTACTTGGGTCCTTCATTGTTAGCCTTGGACCTTATATGTCCTTTTGGAACCCAAACAAATTTATTTATCACGTTTGAATTTCTTCTAATACTACATGTGTGAGAAACATGACCAGATTTTCCACAATAATGACAAATAATAGAATGATGTACATCATGAGATTTTATGCCACTATAGTGGTGGTTAGGTGTGTACAAACTCTGGTTATTTCTTTTCAAAAAATCTTTCTTCCCAAAACATTTTCTAGCATGTTTTAAAGCATTTTTACTCTTTGAAATAGGATCAGTAATAGGCAATAAATTAGCTTTATGCAAATCAAGATTGTTTTTCTTAAAACCAAAGGAATTGGAACTGTATACCATAGCTGCATCTTGAGCTCCAGAGGATAATTGATCAGACTCGTTCAGGTAGAGCTCTTGGCAGTCATCTTTCTCTTGTCCTTTAGTGTTGACTGAATCTTGGAAGGGTTCTGTGATTTCTCCTTCTTTAATTTCAGCTTCCAATTGCTCATCAACCATAGAATTGCAATTATGAAATCTTGATGAGCTGTCCACACCTTCAGCTTCAACAAAATGATCGGTGATATACATAGATTCAAGTGAATCCCAAATTTCTTTAGCACTAGAGCAAAGTCTGATTTTCTGAAAATCATTTTCAGTTAAGCTTTTATGTAGAATTTGCATTGCTCTAATGTTGAAGGAAAACATTTTCTTGTCCTTTTCTGTCCAATCCTTTCTAGGTTTGAAATCAAAATCATTTATAAAAACATTCCACATACGATAATCAAATGATTTTATAAAATTTTTCATCCTTGCTTTCCAAAAACCAAAATCAATATCTTTAAGAAGAGGTGGAATGGTATAATCAAAACCTTTAGAAAACAAGTTGCACCCAAAGTCAGCCATGATCTTTTCACTTGAGATCGTTGGATCCTTTAAACAAGTGACCGGCTCTGATACCAATTGTTAGTGTTGGTTGTCACCCAAGAGGGGGGTGAATTGGGTGATAGAATAAAAACTTTGATTTCTTTATTCAAAACACAAGTGAAGATGATTTCTAAAATCCTTTTCAGGTTTATCACTGAGAGTATTTCAAACCATGAAGTGCATTAAAGAGAATGTAAGTAAAATATGCTGGAAGCTAGGATAGTTTAAAGGAAGAGATGATGCACACATAATTTATCCTGGTTCGGTCAATCCAGACCTACATCCAGTCCTCAGGCCCCACCTGAGATTTTCACTGCCCTCTTGTTTAAAATGGGCACAAGAGAAGCCTATACAACCCACAAGTTTAGCCGGGTACTTGTGAAGCCTACCACAGGTTTTACAAATACAGGTTCACCTGCCAACCTTTTCACAGAGCTTTAGAATTCTCTCTAAACACTCCCCCTTACTACCTATAAGGTTACAACCCTGTTCTCAAAGCACCTAGCTTTAGAACAACCTCAAACAATAGAGGATTTCAAATAATAGGTTCACTAATGAAGGATTGTGATAATCACTTAAGTACAGATTCGTATATGATGAAGAAATACAAATTCTAGAGCTTAAAGATTTGAACTGTGGTTGCTCTAGCTCTCTTTTTCTAGTCTTGGCTCAGCATTCTTTTCTCATTTCTGGGCTCACTTGGAATCAGCTTTCAATTAGTGTAATCTACAACATTTTCCATGAGGCCCTTGTTCATCATCGTTTTCTTCGTTACCTTTCTGAAAGCAAGTCTGGATCTATTTATATCTTCACAGCTTTCCTTTTCTGTTAGTTTCATGTGACCGTTTGGATATAGTCGTTGAGCGCTCATAGCCGTTGGCAATTAATTCAAATTTCTGTTCTAGTATTCACTGTTCATGCATAGAGCCCATTCTGAACGTTTTCAACAACTGTACTTTCATTGCAGCATTTTCAATAGCGTTGGCATGCTTTGCTATCACTGACTGCATAGTGTAAATTCTGCACTTGAGCTGTTAGCTAAACAAATAACCATATAATGCACAGTAGATGCTATCGCAAGCTTAATCCATTAGCTCAATGTGATAAGGATAATATATCAACTTAAGGATTTTCAAAGCATTCTATATCGATAGACATGAGCATTATCGCTAGCATATTCTTTTTAGTTCAATGTTCAGCATTCTAGCTATATCATATCAATAAACATTCTTCTATCAATAGCTAATACCATTATTGCTAGTTACTTGATTGCTTGTTAGCTTAAGGATACAGATATATGAATATTCTAAGGTATTTCAAGTATCTTATAATCTGAAGTACTTTGTTATCGATAGCTTATCCTGAAATCGCTAGCTGATTCCATTAGCTCAGGGACTTGATTTATATTTCTGCTATTTGTCCTCTCTTTCATTTGTTCATGTTCTCTATGAACTTCTAGTGATAGTAAATGACTTAGCGATAGATATTACCTTTATAAATTTCTAAGTCTTCATTTGCTATGGCTCTTTGTCTATTAGCGATAGGCTCTAGCTCTAGCGATAGTGATCTGTTACCTATCAGATTTTACTTGATTAATTCTCAGGTAACTTACACTTATTTACTTATGTTATCTATGGGGTCAGTCTTCATCAAAACTTAAAATTCTAACAAAGCCCATTTTATCAATTTCCCATAATCCAAACTCTTTTCACACATTAATCTAAAATACCAAAAACAAGTAACTACTTTTGTCAATAGTTTTATTAAATGAATTTTCAAACTAAAATCCCCATATCTTTTATTGTTTTGATCACATTTAGCTAGTTTAGGTAGTTTAAAAGACTCCTTATGTGAAACGACCCGGGGTTGCAACCTATATTGCAATCCTTGGATTAATTTTGATTTTAACCCCCAAGGCGCATTTAGGTAAAAAGGTTCAAATCAGGTGCTTATCAAGTAATTGTTGCTCCACCTTTGTGAAAGGTCTTTCTTAAGAAGTTTAAACACTGACTAGCAAGTTCAAGTCAAGTTAACAACTAATCACACATGGTGGATCAATAGCTACGAACTTCATTTCCATTTGAGAAGTGGGCATTTCCTGGATTGCTTCTTCTTTTGCTAAGACTTATTGTAATCCTATTTCGGCTTACAATGATGCCAAGCGGTTTTCTGGACAAAGCTCCAAATGAAAATTTGCATAAACTTCAAAAGATTCCCTCATCACTCTCTCCCAAAGAAAAGAGATTAGGAATGTGATCCTTGAAGGTATTTTGATGGCTAGAAATATTTGGATTAAGAAGCCTTTATGTTTATCCCAACCTTTCAAAATCCAATTTGTAGGCAAGGTAATGGTGGATTGACTTTGGTCCATGATTTCCTCACAATTTGAAATGTATTACGATTTTTATTTGTACAGAATAGGTTATTCCCACTCTTAGTTAAAGAAGGGCTTACAAGAAATGATTTAGGTTTAAAAAAAATCAATTCTTCTAGTTCTGATAATATATTTTCCTTATCTATCTTCATTTCAATGCTTGCATAGTCAAAATTTGTTTTGGACTTCATATGGCAACTGTTGATGCTGTCCTAAGAAGAGATGTGAGACAATATAAATGGGGGATAAACTCCAAATTCTAACTCAATTCCTTTAATGGAAGGTAAACAGGAGAACTATGATGGACTTGAGGTGAAGCAATTTGGCTAAGGAAGGCTCTCATGTTGTATTAAAAGTACAAAAATGAATGAGAACGGGAGTATTCCAAAATTTGAAACACAGACGTATGAGTAAAGCTCAAGAAACAAGCAAGGTGTGATAGTGCTAACTGTCACCCAAGAGGGGGGTGAATTGGGTGACAGAATAAATTCCTTTTAAACACTTTTCAAATCACAATTGAAAGTAATCTTTAAAATCTTTTTCAGTTTACCACTGTGAATATCTCAAAGCATGGAAAGCACTTAAAGAGTATACAAATTAAATATGCTAGAAGATAAGAGAGATAAGAGCATAGATAGTGCACATAGAATTTATCCTGGTTCGGTCAACCCAGACCTACATCCAGTCCTCAGGCTCCACCTGAGATTTCAACTACCCTCTTGTTTAAACTGGGCACAAGAGAAACCTCTACAACCCACAAGTTTAGCCGGGCACTAGTGAAGCCTTTACCACAGGTTTTACAACACGGGATCACCTGCTAACCTTAACAAAGGTTTAGACTCTCTCTAAACAATCCCCCTTACAACCTGTAAGGTTACAACCCTGTTCTTAAAGCACCAAGCTTTAGAACAACCTCAAACAATAGAGGATTTCAAATAATGGGTTCACTCAATGAACGGATTGTGATAATCACTTAAGTACAAAGAAATATATGATGAGATTACAATTCTAGAGCTTAACAGATTGAACAATGAATGTTATAGCTCTCTTTTTCTAATTTACTTGACACATCATTCTTCTCTCATTTCTGGGCTCACTTGATTTAGCTTTCAATCAGTGTAATCTACGAAATTTTGCATAAGGACCTGTTCATCATCATTGTCGTCAATATTGAAGCAAGTCTTGATCTATTTATATCTTCACAGCTTGCCTTTTCTTCCAGCTTTATGTGGCCATTAGAAATTAGACGTTGAGAGCTCATAGCCGTTGGCAACTAATTCAAATTTCTCTCTTAGGTTCAACTGTTCATGCATAGAGCGAGCTAGACTGTGCATTCTGAATGTTTTCAACAACTATACTTTCATGGCAGATTTTTCAGTAGCACTAGCATGCTTTGCTATCCCTAACTGCATAGTGTAATTCCTGCACTTGAGCTGTTAGCTAAACAAGAAATCATGTACAACAGATGTTATTACAAGCTTAGTCCATTAGCTCAATGTGATAACGATAATATATCAACTTAAGGATTTTCAAAGCATTCTATATCGATAGACATGAGCATTATCGCTAGCATATTCTTTTTCTTAGTTCAATGCGCGTATTTGTCAGCAGCATGAGCTTAATGCTGGATTAGTTTCTGAAAGATTGTTCTAGCTGTCGAAAGGATCGGGTTTGCACGCATTTGCTTACACTACCTATGCAATCAATGGTTACACATTCTATACAAAAGGTCAGGATGAGAAAAGCACAATGCAGAATAGTGGAGTCACAGTTGTTGCCGAGGCATGGCATATATCCAGTGCAAGGGATACAAATCCCGTCTATGCACAGATGTCATACTTTGGTGTGATTGATTGCATCTGGGAGTTAGATTACACCATGTTCAGAGTTCCTGTGTTCCGCTGTCAGTGGGTTAACAATAATAGTGGATGACGGTTAGATGAATTTGGGTTTATATCGGTTGACCTTTCTAAAGTTGGATATAAGGATGATCCTTACATTCTACCGTCTCAAGCGGCACAAGTTTTTTACATTGCAGATCCTTCTAAGAAGAATTGGTCAGTTGTCATTCAGTCGAACAAAAATTATGCCGAACAAGTTGATGATGGAAGTAATGATGAAGATATGAATATGATTGAAGATGATCCTTCCTTTGATACATTACTGGCAGAAGACTTTGATGCAGACGGATATGATGACGAAGATGAGCCTGTTTATGTAAGGGGTGACCATGAAGAAGGCATTTAGGTCAACACAACCCTAAATCGCACAAAAAAGAGGAAGCCAACAATTTTGGATAATATAACAATGAGAAAAAGGAGTCGAATGCCATCATAATGATTTAAGTTTGTATGTATTTTCTTATTTTTTTTACTACGAATTATTTCATTATATGCATATGCATGCACTAAAATCATATATTGTTTAATTATTTTACAGGACAATGGATCCAAACGTACCTGAGGAGGAGGAAGCACCACAGAGTGCCCAGCAAGTTATTGATGAGGGTAGAGCACATGTTGAGGACCAAGTTCATCGTGGCAAGACCATTATGCGTGATCTCCTCAAACGTAGAGCCAAGGGAAAAAAGACAGCCCTTGTATGGAACGACAATGGCCAACTAGTTGGAAAGAGTGCGAAGGCCCTTACCGGTTTCGTTGGATGCACTGTTCGTAATAAAGTTCCTATTATAGTTACAGATTGGAGAAAAGTAAACAGGAAAACACGTGACGAGATTTGGTCAGAGGTTTAGGTAAGCTATTTTTTTACAATTAAGTTTAATTTCGTCATGATAGATAACATTGTAACTAACAAATTTAATATGATTTCTATTGCTACAGACTGTGTTACATATCGATGAGACTCACAGGGACTATGTCATGAAGAAAGCTTCAAAAATACACAGAAACTTCCGTTCAGATTTGTCGACATTATATGTGAGAGATGAAAACAGGGAGGTAGTTCCAACACCTCCATCTACATATGAAGGGGTCATAACTCAAGGACAGTGGGATAAATTTGTGCAATCACGCTTATCAGAGGAGTTTCGGGAAAGAAGCGAAAAAAATAGCCAGGCGGCTAAAAGCTATGCGTATCCCTATTTAGGCGGCCGGAAAACATTTCCAGAATTGGAGTACGAGATGGTATGTTAGTAACGCCCTTTTGCTTCTAAAATTGTGAATTAATGTTTATGTAATTAATTTATAAGTTCACCTGTTTTACCTTGACAGATTCAGGAAGAGGGTTTAGAAGGTCACCCTCCACGGTTTAGGGTCTGGATCAAAGGACACTCCAAAAGTGACGGAACCATCGTTCACGAAGAGGTTAGAAGAGTCCGTGAACGATGTGTAAGTCATTCTCTTGGACTTTGTAATTTTTTTATTAGTGAATTTCCTAACTTAATAACTAATAATCCTTCTTGTTATAGGAAATGTTAACACAAGAATCGCCCGAAGAGGTCAACATATTTGGCCAAGGTGATATCCTTAGCAAAGCACTTGACCGTCCTAAGTATTCAGGCTGTGTTCGGGGCACTGGTATAGGGGTCATGCCTTCAGCTTACTTTGGCCGCCAAAAGCGGGTAACACAAAGCGAAGTTTCTGTGTTGAAAGATGAAGTCAATACTCTGAGCGAGACTGTGCTTGAAATGCAAAGAAGGAATGAGGAAATGCAAAGACGGCAAGATCTGATGTACGAATTTTTCTAGCGTAACAATGTTGGATCACAAATGTCGAACTTCATGCAACAAGGTAACGTTCCTTCTTGTGAGAGTCCAAGCATCAGGGAGAGCTGTACGATGCCTAGGGCTCAAATTCCTCAGGTAATTCTTGTCTTTTGTACTTATAAATTTGTAGTGATACTGTTATATTATCGATTGGGAGCTAACGTTGTCAACTCTTTTGTAGGGCAAATCAAGGTGCAACCTGTATAAGGATCAATCTTTCAGTGAAGTAGTTGCGATCGGTTCGGTCTTCAATACTTCAAACAGGATCCTGCACAATTCTCCATTGCCTGAAAATACATTGAGGGTTATGATTGAATTCTCCCTGAACAGGGATGCACCGTTACCATTCCCTACTCCTAATGCGATGACTAAGGTCGCAGATGTTGTTGGTGCATATGTTGCTTGGCCCATCAGTTTGATTGAGCCAATACCACAGGTGGTTATTTACTAATAACGTTTAGACTAGCATTCTTTGTTTTGGAATAACGCTCTTTTACTATTTATAAGTTTTTACAGGGTACAGAGGCTCTGGGAAAGAAAGCACAAGTGGCTACTGTAAAAGGTACCGGTGGCCCAGCTACTCAATTGAAGAAAAAGAGTTCACGAGCTGGTCCAGTGTCATAGGTGGTTTTTTTCTAATTAATTTAAACTAACACTCTTCTTATTGGAAGAATTTTTTAAACTTTCTATTTATATGGTTTATAGGCAAGAAAAAAGTTCAAGTGCCTGCTCCTGTTATCCAAGATACAAGTGCTGAAACGCCAAATCGAGCTCGATTGCGAGCATTTGCAGCTACCGTATCTCGCGATGCTACTGTCACAATCTCATTCAACAGGCTTATATTTGGTGAGTCAAATTTCAATGAGCTTCTTTCTAAGGATCAAGTCATGGAGGTGCTTGACGAAAGATGGGTTAGTGCTACGGTCATCAATTTATGGATTAGGTATATATGTGTTTCCATTGTGGTTTCATTCAATGTCATAAGTTCTACACTAATTGGGAGTTTGTATGGTTTCTTTGAAGGCACCTGCATGAAGAAGTCATAGTCTCCGAGGACAACGTTTCATTCTAATTCATAAACCCTTATTTAATAGCGCAAATTGTGGGTGTGAAACGTGATGATCAGTTGAAAGAGATTAAGAGGCGTTTCACTTTAAAGGCAACAGGCAGAACTTTATTCTTAGCTCCAATTAATACAGGGTAAGTGTATAGGCATGATAGCTTTCATTGTATTCTTAGCTCCAATCATCATTGATATATATACTGACATAACGTTATAAAACGTCTTAGGCTACATTGGGTTTTGCTTGTCATCAATCTGACAGTACAGCCGGATCCACTTATTTACTATTTGGATCCTGTGGAATTTGCTGAACCAGATAATCGCCCGGATTTGATGCGTCTCTTCAATGGGTAAGTGAATGTCAACATTATTTGAATGTGTTGTATTATCTGTCATTTTATATGACTGACCCAAGCTACTAAAATTAATTTAATATGTTTTGTTTCCAGAGCATTGACTAGTTATCGGGCAGCTAATGGGTACAATTATTCCAAAGCCCATGACCAGAAAGATGCTTATCCGTGGCTCAAAGTTCAGGTTTTACAAGTTATTCAATTTTTCAAACAATCATTACTTAAACCATAACGTAACTGCTCTTATATGATATTCTGTATTTTTTGTTACAGTGCCCACATCAACCCAATGACAACGACTGTGGATACTATGTCATGTATTATATGAGGGATATCGTATCACGTGATCGAGATAACATCCCATTGACAGTAAGTTTTATATTTTTCCTAATCTAAGTGTTTGTACTTGTTAGATTTCAAGTAAATTTAATTGTCATTTAAATTTCTATACGCAGTATTAACCAGACACACGTTGCTTCATGGTGTCAAGGGAGAAGATGAAAGCGCTAATTGAAGAATGGTGTAGTTATGTACACCCTCTGTTCTCTCAAATTGGACAGCCTGACTAGTAGTATGCATGTTTATTTTCCTAACTGAACAATATAACTTTTGGTCTTATTGTACATATTCTTCTCTGTTTGAGTTACTGGTGTATATGGACTGCCTGGAATTGTATAGAATTGCTGGTATTTTTGCAATGATGCAGGTGGGTGTGAATTAAAAAATAAATTGTATATTTTAAAAAAATATAACCTAAAGCGGCGCTTTTTATGAAAAGCGCCGCTATAGAGATGCCTATACTAGCGCTTTAAGATATTAAAGTGCTGGTATAGATGGGCCTATACCAGTGCTTTTTACAAAAAGCGCCGGTATAGGCCTTTTCAGTTTCAATAAAAAATTAATTAAAACATACCTATACCGACGCTTTTGGGTAATAAAGCGCCGCTATAGAGAGGCCTATACCAGTGCTTTGTAAGTGCCGGTATAGGTCATGTGACCTATTGCGTCGCTAGCTATAGCGGCACTTCAAAAGCACCGCCATAGGGGTCAAAAAAGCACCGGTATAGGTGTTTTCTGTGGTAGTGTTCGTTCATATCATATGATTGTGCTTGGAGACTAGGCCTAGAAATTTGTAGACTGCCTTATGACTTAAATGTTATCATGCCAACAGAAGCAAAGGTTAGGACCTCCTGTGTTTGCCTAGGATGCATAGTCCAGTACAAACACTGCAGTAGCACACTAGACTTAATATGCCTGCCATTCCCTGACATAGATGTAGTCATTGGATTGAACTGGATGGCTACCAATAGTATACTCCTTGATTGTAAGAATAAGACAATCATCACTCCCCCTCATAAGATAGAGAATACTAGCGAGATTAAGTTAAATTTCATATCTACCTCAAGGACAGAGGGATGTTTAGAAGGACGATGCCAAGGATTCATAGTATTTTTCTCAGTACAAGTAGATGAAGAAGAGAAGATTGAAGATGTCCTTGTGATAAGGGAATTTCCTGACATTTTCCCTAAGGAGATAAGCGGGATGCCGCCTCATCGGGAATTAGAGTTCACAATCGATATCGTGCCAGGAGCAGGGCCAATATCAAAGGCACCGTATCGGATGGCTCCAAGCGAGATGGCCGAGCTAAAAGCGCAAATCGAAGAGCTACTGGACAGGGGTTTGATAAGGCCAAGCGTATCCCCTTGGGGTGCTCCAGTGCTATTTGTTAAGAAGAAGGATGGGAGCCTTAGATTGTGCATAGATTATAGGGAGCTTAATAAAGTGACAATTAAGAATAAGTATCCCTTGCCAAGAATAGATGATTTATTGGATCAATTAACTAGTGCTAAGGTTTTTTCCAAGATAGATCTTAGATCAGGATATCATCAGTTAAGAGTGAAAGCTGAAGATATTCCTAAGACGGCATTCAGGACGAGATATGGGCATTATGAGTTCTTAGTGATGCCGTTTGGATTAACCAACGCACCTGCTATATTCATGGATTACATGAATAGGATCTTCAGGCAGCATTTGGATCAGTTTGTTGTAGTCTTCATTGACGATATCCTAGTCTACTCCAAATCAGCCGAGGAGCATGAAAGGCACTTGAGAATTATCTTAAGCATTCTGAGAGAGAAGAAGTTATTCACTAAACTTAGTAAATGTGAGTTTTGGTTCACAGAGGTCAGATTCTTAGGACATGTGATATCTCAAGATGGAGTCGCCCTAAATCCTAGTAAGGTAGAAGCAGTCCTAGAATGGGAGAGACCGAAGACAGTGACAGAAATAAGAAGTTTCCTTGGTTTAGCGGGTTACTACAGAAGATTTATTCAAGACTTTTCTCATATCGCCTTGCCATTGACGAAGCTTACAAGAAAGAACTAGCCATTCTTGTGGGACGAGAAATGTGAGCAAAGCTTCCAGGAGCTGAAGAGAAGGCTAACCTCAACACCAGTACTCACTATCCCAGATCCATCTCAGTCCTATGTGATCTATAGTGATGCTAGCAAGCACGGATTAGGTTGTGTATTGATGCAGCAAGGAAAAGTTGTAGCATATGCCTCTCGACAGCTGAAGACTCACGAGGAGAACTACCCTACGCATGATTTGGAATTAGCAGCAGTAGTGTATGCTCTCAAAATATGGAGGCATTATCTATACGGAGTTCCCGTAGAGATATTATGTGACCATAAGAGTCTCAAGTATCTATCCAATCAAAAGGAGTTGAATATGAGGCAAAGAAGATGGATGGAGCTTCTCAAGGATTACGAGTATACGTTGAAGTATCATCCAGGGAAAGCAAACATGGTTGCTGATGCCCTTAGTAGGAAGGTTATTCAAGCTTCCAGCTTGATGATCAAAGAGCAAGAGCTGCTAGAGAAGTTTAGAGATTTAAACCTAACCTATAGCATGCAAGTTAAGAGTATGAGAATAGTGGAAATGCACATAGGATGGGAATTAGGAGATCAAATCAAGGAAGTGCAACTTCAAGACCCTTATGCAGAGATAATGAAGAGTAAATTGAAGAATGAAGATGCACCAGGATTCGAGATCTCAGATGATGGTGAAGTAAGGTTTTAGAAGAGGATTTATATTCCTCCAAAGCCTGAACTTCGGAAGAAGATTCTTGATGAAGCACACAAGAGCAAGTATACCATTCATCCAGGTATCACGAAGATGTATCAGGAGCTCAAAGGAATGTTTTGGTGGCCTGGCATGAAGAGGGAAGTAACTCAGTACGTTGCTCAGTGTTTGACGTGACAGAAGGTAAAGATAGAACATCAGAAGCCGGCAGGAACTTTGCAATCTTTGGATATCTCAGAATGGAAATGGGAAAGCATATCTATGGACTTTGTTATGGGATTACCTGTAAACCTTCAGGAAGTAATGCTATATGGGTAATAGTGGACCGACTAACCAAGTCAGCTCACTTTTTGCCGATCAAAGCAACCCATACCTTAGATAAGCTAGCAGAGTTGTATGTAAAGGAAGTCGTTAGATTGCATGGTGTGCCGACTAGTATCGTATCAGATAGAGATCCAAGATTTACATCTGGATTTTGGACATCATTGCAAAAGGCGATGGGTACAAGGTTAAGGTTTAGCACGGCATATCACCCGCAGACCAATGGTCAATCGGAGCGAACCATTCAAACGCTAGAAGATATGCTACGATCGTGCGTGTTGGAGCTTAAGGGCAGCTGGGATTCACACTTACCTCTGATAGAGTTTGCTTACAATAATAGCTACCATGCGAGCATTTAGATGGCTCCATATGAGGCACTCTACGGTAGAAAGTGTAGATCTCCACTTTGTTGGACAGAGTTGAAAGAAAGGAGTATGTTAGGCCCTGAGTTGGTAGACAGAACTTCTCAGCAGATTGAGATGATCAAGCAAAAGCTTCAAGCAACACAAAGCAGGCAGAAGAGTTAAGCAGACAAGAGAAAAAGGCCATTAGAGTTTGAAGTCGGGGATCATGTTTTTCTAAAAGTATCTCCCACGACTGGTACAGGTAGAGCTCTAAAATCAAGAAAGCAAAGTCCTAAGTATATAGGACCATTTCAAATTCTTTCGAAGGTTGGTCCTGTAGCTTATAAAATAGCCTTACCCCCTAATTTGAGCCGGATCCAGCACATGTCATAGAATTGAGGACATTGCCCTGCGAGACAACTCGTCTTTTGAAGTGGGACCTGAGCGAATCATAGATTCCAAGGTCAAGCAGCTGAGGAATAAGAGCATTCCGCTAATCAAGGTTGTCTGGAAAGGGTCATCCGCTGAAGAAGCCACATGGGAAATGGAAGATGCTATGAAGGAAAAATATCCTGAGATATTTAGTTAAGGAATGTGTTAAATTTCGAGGACGAAATTTTTTTTAGGAGGGTGGAAATGTAACGTCTGTTAGAATCGTAAGTTTTGATGAAGACTTGCCCATAGGAAACATAAGTGTAAGTTACTATTGAGCATAAACAAGTAAAGTCTGATAGGTAACAGATCACATCGCTAGATCTATCACTAATGAAAAACCCATCAAATGACAAATGATAACTTAGCAGATGGTGACTTAGCAGAACAATAAGAATGAATATCTCTATCGCTAAGTGAATCTCTATAGCTAATAGACAGAGCCAGTGAAGACTTAAAAATAACAAAGCTAATATATCTATCGCTAAGTCATTCACTATCGCTAAAGAATATTCTATCACTAGAAGTTCATTGATCATATGAGTAAATGAAACCAGCAGATAAATGAACTAAGTCTCTAAATCAGCTAGCGATAACAGGTTAAGCTATCGATATCAAAAAGTGCTTCAGATAATAATCATTCAGATAGCTAGTCGAGTGATAACAAAGCTACTAGCGATAGCACATTCAGTTATCGATAATAGGATACTCAGAACCTTGAATATTCAGATACCAGTATCCTTAAATCTAATGAGCACGCAAGTAACTAGCGATAATGAGATTTGCCATCGATAGAAGACTGTCGATAAAAATGACATAGCTAGTATGCTGAAAGTTGAACTAGAAGAATATGCTAGCGATAATGTTTATGTCTATCGATATAATATGCTTTATGAAAATCCTTAGTTGATATAAATATTATCATCACATTAAGCTAATGGACTATGCTTGCGATAACATCTGCTATACATTATATGCTTGCTTAGCTAACAGCTCAAATGCAGAAATTACACTATGAAGTTAGCGATAGAAGATCCAGTTAGCGCTACTGAAAAAGCTGCTATGAAAGTACAGGTGTTCAGAACGCAAAGTCTAGCCTACTCTACACATGAACAGTTGAAGCTAGATCAGAAGTTTGAATCATCTGAAGAATAGTATCTATCTCCAACGGCTATGGACTTCCAACGACTATATTCTAACGGTCATATGAAGCTGAATAAAAAGACAATCTGTGAAGGTATAAATAGAACAAGATCTGCTTCCAGAAAAAGAAGAGAAAAATCAACGAACGAATTATCAACGAGAGATGAACAGGGCATTATACAGAATTGCAAATTCCTCAGATTAAGAGCGTTAGAAAAGTAGAGCTAGAGCTATACACTGCTCAGATTATTAAGCTCTATATTGTATTTCATCATACATTACGTTGTACTTAAGTATTTATCACAATCTGTTCATTGAGTGAACTTCATTGTTAAAAATCCTCTACTGTTTGAGGTTGTTCTGAAAGCGTGGTGCTTTAGAATAGGGATATTGCCTTACAGGTAGTAAGGGGGAGTGTTTAGAAGGATTTTAAAACTCTGTAAAGGTTTGCAGGTGAACCTGTGTTCGTAAAACCTGTGGAAGGCTTCTCTTGTGCCCGGTTTAAACAAGAGGGTAGTGGAAATCTCAGGTGGAGCCTGAGGACTGGATGTAGGTCTGGGTTGACCGAACCAGGATAATCTATGTGTGCATTATCTCTTCCCTTAACTTCTTCAGTTTCCAACATATCTACATTATATATCTCTTAGTGCATTCAACATATTTGTATTACTCTGTAATAATCTGAAAAAGGTTTTGAGAAGATTACCTTCACTGTGTTTAGAAAATAAAAGATTTGAAAAAGGTTTAAGTTTTATCCTATCACCCAATTCACCCCCCTCTTGGGTGACATCCAGTACTCTCAATTGGTATCAGAGCAGGTCACTTGTTTAAAGGATCCAACAATCTCAAGTGAAAAGATCATGGCTGATTTTGGTATAATACTTCTTCAGAAGGTTTTGATCATACCATTTCACCTCTGCTTGAAAATATTGATTTTTCGTTTTGGAAAGCTAGGATGAAAAGTTTTATAAAATCAATTGACTATCATATGTGGAATGTGTTTATAAACAAGGTTGATTTTAAACCTAGAAAGGATTGGACTGAAAAAGACAAGAAAATGTTTTCCTTGAACATTAGAGTAATGAAAATTTTGCATAAAGGCTTAACTGAAAATGATTATCAGAAAATCAGATTTTGCTCTATGCTAAAGAAATTTGGGATTTTCTTGAGTCTATGTATGCCTCTAACCATCTTGTTGAAACTGAAAGTGTTGACAGCTCATCCAAACTTCAAAGTTGCATATCTATGGCTGATGAGCAATTGGAAATTGAGATTGAAGAAGGAGAGATCACATAACACTTCCATGAGTCAGTCAACACAGAAAGTCAAGAGAAAGATAAATCCCAAGAGCTCTACCGGAACGAACCTGCAAAATCATCTTCCGGAGCTCAAGATGCATTTATGGTATATAGTTCCAATCCCTGTGTTTTTGAGAAAAACAATTTTGATCTGCATAAAACTGATTTACAACCTATCACAGATCATATTTCAAGGACTGAAAATGTTTTAAATAATGCTGGAAAATGTTTTGGGAAGAAAGATCTTTTGAATGAACACAATTTGAAATTGCACTCCTCTGACCATCACAATAATTACATAAAGTCTCTTGTTACACATCATCCTATTATTTGCTATTATTGTGGTAAATCTGGTCATATTTCTCACACATGTAATATTAGAAGAAATTTAAATGTGAGACATAAATTTATTTGGGTTCCAAAAGGACATGTAAGGTCCAAGACTAATAATGAAGGACCCAAATATAAATGGGTACCAAAATGTCCATCTAGTACTTTATATGTGCAGATTAATTCTAGAAGAAAGGGACATCATGGTACAAGGACAACAGAGAAGAATCCAAGAGCTTCTCATACTTCAAGAAAAAGATTCACAGAACCTAAATACAGAAGGAAAACTCATGGAAAAGCCACTGCTGCAACATCTGGTTCAAATCATAAAAGGCAGTGGACAGCAATAAGAGGAACATGTTCCACCTCAAGAATGAACTACAACAAAGTGCCATTTAATTATTTTGAGGAGAACAAGAGAAATAGAATTCCTAACATATCAAGAAGAAGATTCTTAAATTCTGTTTCTCACAAGAAAACTCTACAACCCCGTGCTAAGTATACCAGAACAATTTGGGTGAGCCAGAGCAATTCTCAAAATGTCTAAGGTAGAGGTATGAAATGGTAAAGTCTCCTACTCCATTATCGGTAATATTTATTGAGATTTTACACTCTGAAACCTTAGAAATGAACATTGAATCGTGTATTAAAGACAATTGCAAAATATATACAATGTTCATAACCTAGCTCTTATATACATGCATATTGATTTGGAGAAGAATATATTTATATATTTTTGTGCATGAAGTCATGATTATCTTAAACTGATTACATCCTTTCGAAGCATATGAATTATGTTGTTTATTACCTACGAACTAACCATGAGCAGATCCATATGAAATTGGATACTGAAGGAAAGAAAAGAATTATAGTTTTTGTAGGTAACTCGGAGAGAAAGCTTCAAGGCAATAATCTTCTCAAGTCTTGAGGAGCTGAACTTTATGCTTGGATTTTGGTGGAGAACCTGTAAAAGAAAATGTAACGTCTAGAATTTTACTACTATAATAGAACATTTTAATTGAATTATAACCACTTTTTAATGTCAGAAGCCCAAAAATACGTAAAAATTTAAAACTTTTCTTTCAAAAACATTAGACCAACCCTCTGTTGGTTGGAATGGGCTTTTCAGACAAATTGAAATAACTTAAAACTCTTTATAAAATAAAGTGGTTAATAAAACAATTAAAAGTACACTAACCCTCTTAAGGGAGTCTATTCATAATTCATAATACTTAGGAAAATTTAAATCTCTTAATGAATTTATACAATTATATTTTCTATACTTTCTACTATTAATTTAATAATTTAATTTTACAACATATACAAATAATCTTATTAAAATAATTACTGTCTCTTGCTTTCCAAATTATGATCCTAATTTCTTCGTCTACTCTTCTTCCCCAGCTAGCCTCTTTCAACCTGCTAAACTGAAAAATGTTTGGGGATGGGGGTGAGATTGGAAATCCCAATAGCAGTTTCTTTCATTAACTTATATTATCATGCTAGCATTTACATGTATTAATTTCATAAACCTGAACAAATAAAACAATTATACATACTTCCTGCGCTCAATGCTCTACCAACCACTATTAACAATATATTCGTTAACTAGTGGAGGCCTCACCTGCAGGATTTCTCGTTATAACATTTAAAGTTATAACTAACTGATCTAGCAAAGGGGGAGCGACCCACCTAAGCCTGGAGTACCCCATAAACTCTATGCAGGAATTAACAAGGCTTATCACCTTCATGCATAATGTAAACTTGAAACAGATATTACAAAATAATACATGCAATTCTTTTAATATAATGAAATAAACTGCTACCTGAAATCCAAGCTTAGTCCTTATCTGCTCCTTTTCTTTCCATTGACATTCTCAACTTATATTATTATCCAGACCTATTGACATTTAATATAAACAGCAAATTAATATCTAAACTTTTATATAATTATTCAGCGTCTCTCTCTCGGTCCTATTGTACTACCCCTTTCTATTTCTAATACAACTAAATCTAAACTTCTAATATAATTAAATCTAAATTCTTAATTCAATGGTTAATTATACCATCAGCAATCAACATTGCACAACCATTAATTTACATTCACACAATACAAATCTAAAAATATCATTACTATTTTAAATTAAACTTACATTTCTTATCAATCAATTTTCCTTTTATTTCAATTTACTTTCTAAATTTCTTAGTAAATCATATAACTACTTACTTTACATTTTAAAGTTTAAATCACTCTTTAGGTATCCAAATATAACAATCCAAACAGGATAAGATAGGAATTTCATTTTCAGAATAATATCGTCAATTGATAATTCAATTAAACAATTATAAACTTTCAACCATTGTTATTTACTAATATCTAAATTCATCATGACAACAATGGATCCACCAGGCATACACCCCAAGAATTAAATACACATACCCAGCAGAAGAGCCAAAAGTTTTTAATTATGTTCACAGTAATTATTTACACATATGAAATATCTAATCATTATTTAATTATTCATACATCTCTAATCAACTTCTCTTTAAACTTTAAGTTCCCCTTATTTAATATAGTTAACAATATTAATTTCTATTTATCCAAACCATACCTCCTTAAGATGGCAAAGATTAGATACGCCAATCAAAGATTAAAACCCCCTTTCTTATCTTTCAACAACTGCATTTACATTTCTTGTTTTACCTTGCACAAATAAAAGTCCAGGTTAACTACTATTACATAACCTCCAATATCATCAATAACTTTAAACAACACTCAATCATTTTATCTTACCACTAAAGATCCTTACAATAACCGCCACAAATTAGATCTCAAAATAAATTGCTCTTGCTTCAATTAAATTTCCAGTAGTCCCCTTGTTCTTTTAAATTCATAATAGCTATTTACGATCTATCTCATTCAAGTTCCAAAGTTAAGCACACAATAACTAAATCTTAAAACCTCAAATGGCAACCTAAATATTAATACTTCAAAACCCTTCCATCTCGTCGATAACTTCTATAATAATCTAAATCTCCAATTAGGTGCATCCAATCTCCCACCTATTTCAAACTATCATATGTATCTTAATATATGTTCCAAAATTCCGATTCTATTTCAATACCTTTCTAATTCCCAATCTAATCATTATTAACTTCGATTAAAACCTAACTAATACCTTAAGACCTCAACCAAAGCGTAACCATTAATACTAAATCTTTAGAATGATCACCATATACTACATTACCATTTTAAGAATCAATCTACATTTCCCATTACTTTTCACCTTTTTGCTTCCTAACAGGAATTCAAGCTTAGATATATACAGGTACGATATATATCAGTAGAAATTAGTATTACACCTCATTATTTGATGATAATTCTCTTCGAATTCTTAACTTCAGTCTTGAGCAATTGTAAACTAATTGGAAGCCTTGAATCATAAATTGACACTTTGAACTTATCCCATTTCTTTGAACAATAATATAGCACCCAAGAGCCATCTTTCCCTAACTTAAACAATTCCATTAGCTAGACTTAACCAGTGAATGCTTTAAGCTTACAATTATCATAACAAATCAAAGATTGGGTAAATTATCTCAAAAATAATTTAACAACAGTGAGCTCAAGAGGCCCGTATTTCCACTGATTACTTCAATATAAAGCCGAATGAAATAGAACCAAAAGCAAGCAACACACATCACAAAACATATCCCTCAATGAACAAGCAACCAGCTACACAGAGGAAGTAAGATTCGGCCAGAGCAACAAAAGAGGGGAAAATTTGAAATTGAACAGTTAACAATTCGACATCCTCCTTCATCATCATCAACAAACAAAATAACAATAGAATATCACCAAGACGAACAAGAAAATTAGCAGCACAGATGGATCAAAAGTCGGCCAAACAAAGCAAAAATAATAATAATAATAATAATAATAATAAAAATCCACAAGTTCATATATTCAACCAACCTCAATCCCTGATCATTAACATTAATTCACCCTTCCTTATTCAGACTTAGAAATGAAAATCACGAAGACAGAGCATCACATTTTCGGGTCCAAAACAAAGCAAAATTGAATAAACAGAGGAGGAAGAGGAAAGATCGAAATCGGACATGAAACTTCGAACAATACCTTGAATCAACCCTTAGCATCATTTAACTACTAATTGATTTCGTTTTAGATGAAGAATCGAAGAAGAGCATCGGTGAACAGTAACCCGAGTTTGGGGATTTTGCACCAATCAGCCGAATACCAAAGCAATATTCGAAATCTTCCCCCAAATCCCCAAAATCGAAGCTTAAATTTCGATTCTACAAGTTTAAGAACTTTAAAACTCGAATTGGTCCCCCCTTTCCTCACTTGGATCGAACAGCAAGAGGGAAGAACATGAGAAGAAGAGGCTTACCTAGGGTTCCCCTAAGATTCCTGAGCGTCTTCCACCCCTTTCTCGCCGCCGGTCACCACGAAAATCGCCGTCGTCTGCCGCTCGAGTTTGATGAAATTAGAGAGAGGGCAGAGGAGAGAACGAGGGAGGGAAGGCAGAGAGGGAGGACGGGTTTTTGGAAGGAGGCAGAGAGGAATGGAAGGTATATATTAATTGGGAAGGAAATAGAAAGAAACACGTGGAACATATATGTTAAAAGTAGGATGAGATATTTTTTTTTTATTAGGTATTTCACTATCTTGCCCCTCCTTTTATAATTGAAGATATTTTCAACTAGGGGTAGATATTGTCTTTTTCATTTCCTATTTTCTATTTTTCCCTTAAATGATAATTTTATTTACCATTATCATTTAGAAATAGTCCTAAATTTATCCCAAAAATAATTTCCCTAAATATACTTTAATTTCCAAGTTTATTTATAAGACTTTTTAAATGTCAAGCAATACCTCAAGGTTCTAAATATTCCCTTATTTAAATTAATCTTCTAACTATTTTTCCTTGACTAATACAGAAAATAAGCTTTAAAAATTATTAAAAATACACATGGCCTCATGAATTTATTTATAAGGCTTTTTAATTTTTAAATATCATCCCAAGACCTTAAATAAACCCTTACTATCTCTTTTCCTCCAAATTAAGGTTTATCTACTAATTGTTTCTCTTTATTTCTTAAATAAATAAGCCTTAAAATTTATTGAAATGCCTAAGATATCATAAATTCGTTTTTCAATGCTTTTTAATATTTTGATAACATTCCTTAAAACCTTAAATAATTTCCTATTTCCTATTTTCTAAAATTTGGGATGTTACAGAAAATATCAACATCTTTCTACCTAAATCAAAGCTACTACATGGACAAGACTGATCAATCGATAGTAAAGTTCATTATAGCTAGCATTCGCAGGACAGAGCTAAGATTGAGTTGACTGCCACCAAAAGCTCTACTTATAACAACTCTCAATACTGATAGCAATCTTCTGCCAAGACAAGTACAATTAAGGTGATATCATGTTTACCCTATTCTTAATGAATATCCTTATGGCTGGATAATGAATGATTGTTTCTCTTAATTAACAAACAATCCTTGAACTATCTGTCAGATTGCTATATGATTAAAAACAATTTTGAATCTGTGTATAGTATTATCTTATGTGGAATCTATGAAATGCAATTCGAAGTTGTTTTAATTTCAACTCAGCCTGCTTATAAAATTGCACCCAATAAACTGTTAAATCTTAAGTTTTGTAGTCCTGACCCATCGACAGTAAGTTCTACTATCGCTAGTTATGTACAGATCAAAAGCTTGAGTCAAGATTGCCATCGCTAGCTAAAAGCATTATCGATAGCAAAGTCAGCTATCGATAGATGAAACTTGGAAGGAGTAAGTGATAAGTCAAAGTCACTTGCTCAGCGTGGGATCATGCCTACTAGCGATAGCTGATTATATTAAGCTATAGCATGTCACTTAACAGGTCAGAATGCGAAACGTTAGCTGAAGGTAAAACCCTAAACCCTAAAACTTATAAAGTTGGATCATGTGCATTTGCATTCATTACTTATCTGCACTTTCTCTTCTACTCCAAAAACTCTCTGAGCATTCCTACATTCATTTGCCTCTCAAAAACCTCTCTTCTCTCAAAACCTAAACCCTAAAAATGGCCAGAACCAAAGTCCCTGGTGAAAGTGATGTTCAGGCTACCTCTAGCGCTAAACCTTCTTCTCAATCCACTAGCAAGAGGTCCAAAACTTAGAAAGAAGTTTCATTCTCCAAAGAAATAGTTGAATCAATCTCTAAACGTCAAAAGCGAACTGTCTCTAACTTGCCTTACTCAGAAGAACCCATTGAAACCCCAAGTGCTGTCTTCGCAAAACGAAAAACCCTAGATAGGACTGTAGTCTGGGTGGATTTGGAATATTTCAAGCAGAATGGTTTCGACTTGGATGCCTGGCTTCTTCCATACAAGAACTGGCTCAGTATTCAGAATGTTTATAATGAGGAAGTTCTGAGGTCATTTTATTCGAGCATGAAAGCCAAGCCAGTATATAAGAAAAAGGAGCTGGTCAATATTGTGTTTGAGGCATCAGTAAGAGGAAGGGGGATTTCTTTTAACTGGTTAGCTATTAACAAGATTCTAGGGATATTTGAAGCAGAGCACAACAAGTGGTACTCTTCTGACCCCTACTCCGAGGAAGAACTTGCAGAAATTTATGAAAACTTCTCCAATAAGCCAGCCAGCATGCCTGTGATCAACAGAATACTTCACTATGTGTATACCAGATTAATGACTCACAAGGCAGGGAATTTTAGTAGCCTTCCCAAAATAGACAACCCCTGGCTGCCCAATCTGATTTCAAAAGTACCTTTAAATCCAGGGCAGTTGATATCAATGGAGATTCACCAATTCTTATCTGATAAGTCTGCTAAAGCCCCTCTCCCATATCCTCAGCTCATGTCTTACATCCTGGAGTTCTCAAAGATCAAATCCATAGGGGACAGAGACAATAAAAATTGCAAACAGGTTACCATCTCCACTCTAAGAAAAATGGGGATTCCTGTTAAATCAAGTGGTGCTGTCTCTGGATCTGAGGCCTCTCATGTTCCTTCTACATCAGCTCAGTCTCAGTCTATTGAGGAAGAGACTCAGTCTCAGAATTCCTTCTCCTCAGCAGCAGCATAATCTTAGACAAGAGCCACCTCCTTCTGCCCCTGCTTCATCAAAGTCAATCTTCTCCAAGAATGCAATAGAAGAAATTGTATTCAGGGTCTCTGCTGAATTTAATATGGCCTTGGAAGCGCAAAAAGCAGAGTTGATGAAGTCTATTCGAGAGCTACAATCTCAGGTAAAAAATCTGGAAGAAAACTTATGCCTCGTCCCTGAGCATGTCAAACAAAGGGCCACAGGTTCTCCCTCAGCAGGTACTTCATCACATCATCATTCCCCTCTAAATTTTCACTCACCCTCTTATTCCTCTCCACAACATTCACCTACGATCCCTACTAGCTCCTCTCTTCATCTATCCTACTACCCCTCTCCTCCCACCTTCAAACACCCTAGCCCTTCCCTTAGCCACCATCCACAAGCCCAAACACCTTCATCTCCACCTTCACCACAAACCACAATCCCAACACCACCAGAAACTCCCACAGCTAATCCTTCCCCTAGCGCTAGCCCACAAACACAAGCTTTACCTTTAACCACCAAAGTCCCAACACCACAAGCAACCCCTATAGCTAGCACCATCCCTAGCGATAGCCATCCTTCCTCTATTACAAACCCTCCTTCACCTACCCCTGCCAATGATGATGACAAAAAGGGGGAGAAACAAAAGGACAAAAATGTGGCAGAAGAAGGCTTAGTAGAAGGCTTAGTGGAGGAAGCATCTGATGAGGAAGACAATGCATCATTCAATCCAGATGGTTCTCCTGATAATGAAGCTCAAGAAGAGGATAAGAGCATGGCCATGGTCCTATATGAGGAAGAATTTCAACCAGTTTCTATAAATCTTCTTCCTCATTATTTTCAGCGAGCACAAGAGCTGCATGAGGAAGTTGAAGAATTTTTAGAAAGGTCTACTCAATCTCTAAAGGAAAGAGAGGATAGAGATGCAGCAAGGGCAGAGGCTGAAAAAGAGAAAGAAAAGGATCCTTTTCAGACTTTCTCTCAGAACTTGGAACTTAGTGGGAAAGAAAAAGCATCAGAGATCCAGTCTGCTCCCAAGAAGATAAGGATCAAGAAATCTGCTCCAAAACCCCCAGAAAAGAAATCAAGGGCATCTAAAGGGATTGTGATTGAAGAACCCAAGTCAGCCCCTAAGTCATCAAAGAGGAAAGCAGCACCTAAGGGGAAAGGAAAATCTGTCAAGCCTCCTCAAAAGAAGAAGAAGAAGCAATTGAGTTATGGGGAAAGGGCTCTAGCCCAATTAATTCAGAAAACTCCTCCCTCTCCTCCTAAGAAGAAAGCAGTCTCCAAGAAGAAGAAAGCTCCTGCTAAGATAAAGGAGGTTGAAATTGAGTCTGAGTTACTTGAAGATCCCTCATCTGACTCTGAAAGGATAAGCAGTGAATCTGGAGACTATGATCTGGACACGTCATATTGGAAGGATGATTTTGATTCTGACTAAATCAAAAAGCCTGAATCAATCCCTAAAACCACTTTCATTTGCATCATACTCAAACTACATGACTACCAGCTTTATAGTTTATGTTTAGTAATTCTTTTTGCAAAATTTCAAATACTGAATTATTTCTATCAAGTCTATTATTCCTTTTATTCTTTACTTATGTTTTGTCATCATCAAAAAGGGGGAGAATGTTAGAATCTTAAGTTTTGATGAAGACTGGCCCATAGGAAACATAAGTGTAAGTTACTATTGAGCATAAACAAGTAAAGTCTGATAGGTAACAGATCACTATCGCTAGATCTATCACTAATGAAAAACCCATCAAATGACAAATGATAACTTAGCAGATGGTGACTTAGCAGAACAATAAGAATGAATATCTCTATCGCTAAGTGAATCTCTATAGCTAATAGACAGAGCCACTGAAGACTTAGAAATAACAAAGCTAATATATCTATCGCTAAGTCATTCACTATCGCTAAAGAATGTTCTATCGCTAGAAGTTCATTGATCATATGAGTAAATGAAACCAGCAGATAAATGAACTAAGTCTCTAAATCAGCTAGTGATAACAGGTTAAGCTATCGATATCAAAAAGTGCTTCAGGTAATAATCATTCAGATAGCTAGTCGAGTGATAACAAAGCTACTAACGATAGCACATTCAGTTATCGATAATAGGATACTCAGAACCTTGAATATTCAGATACCAGTATCCTTAAATCTAATGAGCACGCAAGTAACTAGCGATAATGAGATTTGCCATCAATAGAAGACTGTATATAAAAATGACATATCTAGTATGCTGAACGTTGAACTAGAAGAATATGCTAGCGATAATGTTTATGTCTATCGATAGAATATGCTTTATGAAAATCCTTAGTTGATATAAATATTATCTATCACATTAAGCAAATGGACTATGCTTGCGATAACATCTGCTGTATATTATATGCTTGCTTAGCTAACAGCTCAAATGCAGAAATTACACTATGAAGTTAGCGATAGCAGATCAAGTTAGCGCTACTGAAAAAGCTGCTATGAAAGTACAGGTGTTTAGAACGCAAAGTCTAGCCTACTCTACACATGAACAGTTGAAGCTAGATCAGAAGTTTGAATCAGCTAAAGAATAGTATCTATCTCTAACGGCTATGGACTTCCAACGACTATATTCTAACGGTCATATGAAGCTGAATCAAAAGACAATCTGTGAAGGTATAAATAGAACAAGATCTGCTTCCAGAAAAAGAAGAGAAAAATCAACGAACGAATTATCAACGAGAGATGAACAGGGCATTATACAGAATTGCAAATTCCTCATATTAAGAGCGTTAGAAAAGTAGAGCTAGAGCTATACACTGTTCAGATTATTAAGCTCTATATTGTATTTCATCATACATTATGTTGTACTTAAGTATTTATCACAATCTGTTCATTGAGTGAACTTCATTGTTAAAAGTCCTCTACTGTTTGAGGTTGTTCTGAAAGCGTGGTGCTTTAGAACAGGGATATTGCCTTACAGGTAGTAAGGGGGAGTGTTTAGAATGATTCTAAAACTCTGTAAAGGTTTGTAGGTGAACCTGTGTTCGTAAAACCTGTGGAAGGCTTCTCTTGTGCTCGGTTTAAACAAGAGGGTAGTGGAAATCTCAGGTGGAGCCTGAGGACTGGATGTAGGTCTGGGTTGACCGAACTAGGATAATCTATGTGTGCATTATCTCTTCCCTTAACTTCTTTAGTTTCCAGCATATCTACATTATATATCTCTTAGTGCATTCAACATATTTGAATTACTCTGTAATAATCTGAAAAAGGTTTTTAGAAGATTACCTTCACTGTGTTTAGAAAAGAAAAGATTTGAAAAAGGTTTAAGTTGTATCCTATCACCCAATTCACCCCCCTCTTGGGTGACAGCCAGTTCTCCCAACGTCCCAATTTTTATTAGCTTGGAAATTACATTTTATAGGCATTAATTTAAAGCATGAGGAAGTTTGAGTATTTGTTGATAATATCCCCTAAGAATTCTCATAAAACATTAAGAAGAATTCATAATAATTAAGTAGAATTTTTGCATGATAATATGCTATTATTTGCTTAGAAACCCATCTATTTTAGGGTTGGGCTTGGAAAATGGACTAGAGAAAGACCTTAGCCCATGAGAAGTGGTAATTACCCTTGAAAGAACCTAGGGTGGCGCCACATGGTATGGAGAAAGGAGAAATTATGATGCAAATAATAAATAGAAAAGCAATTGCAATATGTGTAAGCATAAAATTATGTTAGAAAGAAAAGAATTATTAATGACCAATAGAAATACATGCAAGGGAAAAGAAGAAGGGGTCATCATAACAAGATAGCCAATAGAAAGACATGCAAGGAAGAAAATCAAAATAGTAAATAAGATAAATTGAGAAAGCCAATAGAATTGCATGCAAGAGGAAAAAAGAAAAAGAAATAAGGGAATAAGTAACCAATGGAATGACATGCAAGAGAAGATGCATGTGAGTGATGTCATAAGAGATGTCTCTCTTCCTTCCCCAAGTGGCCAAAGGTGGCGCATGAAGGGATAGAAGAAGAGGAAAAGAGCTTAAAATAATAACCATCCAATGAGCTAAAAGGGAATTTGCTAATTTGATAAAATAAGAAAATAGGCTTTAGGGTTCAAATAGGCTAAGGGAGCCTCTTGCTAAGGATAAAATAATCATTTTTAAGGAGAAAGAAAATAATATAAAAGACAAGAAAAGAAAAGAAAAATGCATGAGTGGTGCAATAGTGGAGGCTAGTCTAAAATAGGATAAGTGTGCAAGAGCAATCTCAAAACTATTGGGCAATGTGTGAGGTGGCTTGGGGTGATCCTTGCCCTCATTTCCCCTATAAATAGTGCCTCTTCCACCCCATTCTTCACACCAAAATTCGTAGCCCAAAAGAGAGTGAGAGAAAAAGGAGTGTTCTTGAGTGTTCTTGAGTGTTTTTGAGTGTTCTTGAGTGTTCTTGAGGAGCCTTGAAGGTTGGGACTCCAAGAGAAGTTGTAAAGCTCTAAGGTAGTACTTACTCTCTTACATTTCCAGTATTGTTTCAATATTGTGATTTGGTATTTGGCTTCCTTGATGAATCATGTTTGAAGTGATTATGTGTTTCTTATAATGCTATGGCCATATGTTATTATTCAAGAACATAAATGCTCACATGGATAAGTTATTGGTATTGCCATATCTTGTCCAATGTTAAACTCGCATGGTTGTATATTGAGTATTGTGCTGCTGAGAGTTTCCCCAAAATCTCACCCCCAAATCTAAACCATTTTAGGAGCAAGTTCATCCAAGGAGAAAGAGAAGAAGATAGCTTAATCAAGATGAAGATTATGCTCTTTGTTTTTGTTATGCATCCTTGAACTCATGATAAATATGTAATATTGTTGGTATGCCCTGGATTATGTTGTTATTATGTTTCTCTTTTGAATTTATGTATGTATATGGTCATTCTTGGCCATTAAAAACAAGTTTCAATTCATGCAAATGAAATGCTGTTTTTCTGGGTTCCATTCTGTGCAATGTTGGTTGATGATATTATTTGAGGTAGCAAATAAATGCATTTAGATTTGAAATTTTTATGTCAAATACTAGACAAATAGGGCTTTCCGGAGTAAATCGGAGTTATTTAGCTTAAAATAAAAATCACGCAAGAAGGTCAATATTTCTGGGCGTGAAAACAAAGGCAGGTTGGGAAAATCAAATATCTGTATCACCTGGGTTGATGCATGTTATGTTTGATATTTTTCCCAGAAAGAGCACTCTTCAAGCTTTAGTTTGAGACTTGAATCAAGTCAAAACCATTTTTCTAAAATTAGTTATGATTTTTCAAAGTTGCTGGAAAAGTTCTGCATTTTCAGCATTTTTCCAGAAATAAAGAAAAGTTTTAAAAGTTTGTGGTTTTGATGTTCTAAGTCCCATATGAGCTTGAATATGGTTCCCAATGATTATTAGGCTTGGGAATTAGTCCTAGAAGTAGGTGTTACAGCTATCGCTAGTACGAGCTGCTATCGCTAGCAGGCGTGATCCCACGCTGAGCAAGTGATTTAGACTTCAGTTCATTTACTCCTTCCATCTATCGATAGCTGACTTTGCTATCTATAATGCTTTTGGCTAGCGATGGCAATCTTTGCTCAAACAGCTTTTGTCCTGCATACAGCTAGCGATAGTGAAACTCACTATCGATGGATCAGTTCTGCAAAACTTAAGATTTAACATTATGAACAGATTCTATTGAGCAAGTTTGACATTAATCAAGCAAAGTGGTGACAACAATATATTTAGACACCAATATCTATTCAGCAAAAAATCAAAATTTTGATGCATATGAGATCAGTTCATAGATTCTGAAGGCAAGTCAATTCTAAAGAACAGAATAAGTAACAGAGTAGCACAGAATTCACAAGTGTCATAAGTTCTTTTACGCTCAAATGAAATTATCTAGTATGATTGTTGAGCAAAGTTATTACATGAACTGTTAATGATCAAAATGGGATTTTTGTGAGCATCAGATTCAGGTGTCTTATAATGAAGCATAATTTGATGGTTTTTCATGATCAATGATAATTTGTAAAAATAGTTTTAATATTTGCGCCATGTCATTGATATGAATTTTATGCAAGTGAATCCAATCAAGATCTTAGTAGAAAATCTATCCAGAATAATATTAATCAATAATAAAGAGTAGGGATAGAATTGCTCATTCAAGATTGGAGGGGCCTTTCTTCAATGGATACTTGAAGTAGCCAGTTTCATCTCTACATATGACAGCTAGAGCTTATTCTCTGTATAATGAGTAATGGCTTTGGCATTCATTCTTTCAAGTGCCTTGATTTGCATAACTCATTCTTGAATACTTCAAGTTCCTTCACTTTACCATCTTTTATTTGCTCGGTCAATGCCATCCTTTATCCTCTCTTATCAACTGAAATCAGACTTAATGAAACACAGCTTGTTTTGAAATGATTCTTTTTCAGACGAAGAACGTTGAAAACTCAAGATGAGACTTGAAGCAGATTACTTATGCTTTTAAGTTTAAAATAAACAGAAATATATTTCATAAGGCATAAGGATCAATTAATCAGCATTTTGCTTAGCATAATTTTAAAATACCATAATGCATCTAACAATTGAAGATTTCGAACATAATTTATTTTTCAAATCAGATGCTTATGATGAAAGTGATGGATGTCAATAATGAAGGAAATATATCAGAGTGCTTCATAAATAATGATCAGATAAGTTTTTCAATGTCACATGAATAACAATATGACAATGAAGACTTTGTGCTATAAACATGATAAGACAAATGACTTCATAGAGATATTCTTGACTTATAGAGTTGTGTTCTGAACTATCAAAATGTTCAGGTTTAAGATATGAACACAAAACTTTATCTACTCTTGAATATAAATGATAGAGCTTTTGATAAATTTGAGTAGCAGAATAAGAATAAGGGCAATTTGAACACTAAAGCACATAGTCATTAGTCCAAATGACTTAGTCAAGAATTTGTGTATTTGAAGTATTTCCAACTTTAAGTTCATAACTGATATATCCTTCTAGTTTTCAAAAGCATTTTAAATACAATTGAAGTGAGAATATTTTCAAAATATGTGAATGCAGTTTTATGAACTATGATGAGTTGAGGTTTAAACAGATTTTGGATTGTGTATTTCAAAAACTCCACAATAGATAAACTATAAACAATTTCAACTCTTCAGTCATATAGCAATCTGACTGATATTTGATGACAAAGATTGATTGCTAATGGAATAAAGAAGACGAGCATTCATTATCCAAACAAAATTATATTCATTCAAGATAGGATAAGAATGATATCACCATAACTGCACTTGTCTAGGCAGAAGCTTGCTATCGGTAATGAGAGTTGCTATCACTAGCAGGCATGATCCCACGCCAAGCGACAGTCTTTCACTTCTTCCAGCTATCGATAGCTAACTTTGCTATCGATAGAGCTTTTGATGGCAATCAGCTCAATCTTAGCTCTGTCTTGCATATGCTAGCGATAGTGAACTTCATTATCGATTGGTCAGTCTGAGCTTGCCCATGTAGTAGCTTGATTTAGGCAGAATAATGTTGATATTTTCTTTTACAGGTTCAACACTAGAATCTAAGCATGAAGTTCAGCTCATCAAGACTTGAGTAAATTTCCATGTAGATCATAGTCTTAAAGGATTTTCTCCTTGTTACCTCATAACTATAATTCTTTTCTTTTCTTCAGTATCCAAATTCATATGGATATGCTCATGGTTAGTTCGTAGGTATTAACAACATAATTCACATGCTTCAAAAGATGTGATCAATTTGAAATAGCTGAGCATAGTGAATTAATCATCACTACATGCACAGGGATATATACAAATATATTCTTTTTCAAATCAATATGCATGTGTATAAGAGCTAGATTATGAACATTGTAAATATTTTGCAATTGTCTTCAATACATAATTCAATGCTCATTCCTAGGATTGCAAAGTGTAAAATCTCAATAGATATACTGATAATAGAGGAGGAGATTTTACCATTGCATACCTCTACCTTAGGCATTTGGAGAATTGCTCTTGCTCACCCAAGTGGTTCTAACATGCTTAGCACTGGGTTGCAGAGATCTCTTACGTGAAATAGAATTCAAGAATCTTCTTCTTGATGTATGAGAAATTCTATTTCTCTTGTTCTCCTCAAGGTAATTGAATGGTACTTTGTGGTAGTTCATTTTTGAGGTAGAACATACTCTTCTTGTTACTGTCCACTGCTTCTTATGATTTGAACCAGATGTTGCAGCAGTGGCTTTTACATGAGTTCTCCTTCTGTATTTAGGTTCTATAAATCTTTTTCTTGAAGCACGAGAAACTCTTGGATTCTTCTTTCTAGCTTCTGCATCATAATGTCCATTTCTCCTTGAATCAGCAGTCTGCACACATAAAGCACTAGATGGACATTTTGATACCCATTTGTACTTGGGTCCTTCATTGTTAGCCTTGGACCTTACATGTCCTTTTGGAATCCAAACAAATTTATTTCTTACATTTGAATTTCTTCTAATGCTACATGTGTGAGAAATATGACCAGATTTTCCACTGTAATGACAAATAATAGAATGATGTACATCATGAGATTTTATGCCACTATAGTGGTGGTTAGGGGAGTACAAACTCTTGTTGTTTCTTTTTGAAAAATCTTTCTTCCCAAAACATTTTCCAGCATGTTTTAAAGCATCGTTACTCTTTGAAATATGATCAGTGATAGACAGTAGATCAGCTTTATGCAAATCAAAATTGTTTTTCTCAAAAACACAGGAATTGGAACTGTATACCATAGCTGCATCTTGAGCTCCAGAGAATGATTGATCAGACTCATTCAGGTAGAGCTCTTGGCAGTCATCTTTCTCTTGTCCTTCTGTGTTGACTGAATCTTTGAAGGGTTCTATGATCTCTCCTTCTTCAATTTCAGCTTCCAATTGCTCATCAACCATAGACATGCAACTTTGAAATTCAGATGAGCTGTCAACACTTTCAGTTTCAACAAGATGATTAGTGATATACATAGATTCAAGTGTATCCCAAATATCTTTAGCACCAGAACAAAATCTGATTTTCTGAAAAACATTTTCAGTTAAGCCTTTATGCAGAATTTGCATTGCTTTAATGTTCAAGGAAAACATTTTCTTGTCTTTTTCAGTCCAATCCTTTCTTGGTTTGAAATCAAAATCATTTGTAAAAACATTCCACATATGATAATCAAATGACTTTATAAAACTCTTCATCCTAACTTTCCAAAATCCGAAATCAATATCTCTAAGAAGAGATGGGATGGTTAAGTCAAAACCTTCAGAAAACATATTACACCCAAAATCAGCCATGATCTTTTCACTTGAGATCGTTGGATCCTTTAAACAAGTGACAAGCTCTGATACCAACTGAAAGTAATGGCTGTCACCCAAGATGGGGGTGAATTGGGTGATAGAATAAAAACTTTATAATTTAATTCTCTTAAAAAAATGAAAACAATAATCAATATTTAATATCCTTTTTGGTTTATCACTGAAAGTATTTCAAACCATGAAATTCACTAAGGGATATGAAGATCAGATATGCTAGAAAAATATGAGTGACAAAGGAAGTAAAGATGCAATCAGAGATTTATCTTGGTTCGGTCTATCCCTTGACCTACGTCCAGTCCCCAGGCTCCACCTGGGATTTTCAATCCACTACCTTCTTGTTTAAACCGGGCACAAGAGAAGCCTTTACAATCCCACAAGTTTAGCCGGGCACTTGTGAAGACTATCACAGGTTTTACGAACACAGATTCACTTGCAACCTTTTCATAGAGTTTTAGAATTCGCTCTAAACACTCCCCCTTACAACCTGTAAGGTTACAACCCTGTTCTTAAAGCACCAAGCTTTAGAACAACCTCAAATAATAGAGGATTTCAGATAAAAGGTTCACTTAATGAATGGGTTGTGATAATCACTTAAGTACAGAGGAATATATGATGAAATTACAATTCTAGAGCTTAACAGATTGAACAATGAGTGCTCTAGTTCTCTTTTTCTAATTTACTTGACTCAACATTCTTTCCTCATTTCTGGGTTCACTAGGTTTTGGTCTCGATCAGTGTGATCTTCAATTCTGCATAAAGCTCTGTTCCATCATCTTTTTTTATTGAAGCAAGTCTTGATCTATTTATATCTTCACAGCTTGCCTTTTCTTTCAGCATCATATGGTCGTTGAGAGCTCATAGTCATTGGCAATTATTGTAGTTTCTTCATTGAAGTTAACTTTCTGCTCTAACTTCAACTGCTCTTGCGTAGGGTGAGCTAAGAGAGATGTAGACTGAGCGTTCTGAGCATCTGTACCAACTGTACTTTCATAGCAGCTTTTTCAGTAGCGCTAGCATGCCTTGCTATCGCTAACTGCATAGTATAATTCCTGCACTTGAGCTATTAGCTAAACAAGTAATAATGTGATGCATAGTAGAGGTTCTCGCAAGCTTAGTCCATTAGCTCAATGTATCAGCTTATCAGTTTGTCTAAGTTATCACAATGGGCATGCTCCTATCGATAGCTAGATGCGTTTTCACTAGTGACCTTTGTTATCACAAGTTTGTTTAGCTATCTAGTAACTTGTTATTTCCTCAAGTATTTAGATATCGATAGCAGCTTATAATATTACAAGTTGATTCCAATAGCTCAAGGACTTGGTTCATTTTTCTGCTAGTTGTTCTTCTTTTCATTTATCCATGTTATCAATGAACTTCTAGCGATAGGATATTTATTAGCGATAGTGAAGGACTTAGCGATAGATATTAACTTTGTTATTTCTAAGTTTATTTCTAAGTCTTCATTTGCTATGGCTCTTTGTCTATTAGCGATAGGGATACACTTAGCTATAGAAATAGTTACTTTAGATTTCAGCTAAGTTTCCATCAGCTATTGTTGGGCTTTTCATTTACGATAGTTTTTAGCTCTAGCAATAGTAATCTGTTACCTATCAGATTTTACTTGTTTAATTCAAAGGTAACTTACACTCTATTTACTTATGTTATCTATGGGGCCAGTCCTCATCAAAACTTAATATTCTAACAAAAAAATTTGCTTTAATTGGAAGGGGAGTTTGTTCATCAAGAGTAATTAGACTACTTTGGGCTACTTGCGATCATTAATTGATATGAAATGCTCTAATGAGCAAAACTACATATAGTTTTCTTAAAATTCATTACCTTATAATTAAGCAATCAGAGGACATTTGAGCAGCAAACCCACAAATATTTATGAATAATTTGTACATTACCTTATATTATTTTTTTTCAAAGCAAGAAAAATTAAGATTTACCTTTTTTATCCATTAAAATTTATTTTTTAAACAAAAATTAGTACTTGTTATAAAAAAATCTAATATAGAGCATGTAAATGTTATTTAGGTAATTTAGATATGTTTATAGGGTTAAATAACAAACTTGACCTGAAAATATGCAAGAAGTCTGAATGTCTTCCCGGAAGATTTTCTAGTCTTAATATCACTCTAGAAGTAATAAAAGTAGAAATGTTCCCCAAAGTTTAACAGTATAAATACTAACTATACTAAAATGGCATGCCCACGTGACATTATCGTCTTATCGTCTTCCCACCTCTGCGTTAACCAAAACTACGACCTCCCCAACTCAAGCAATCTCATCACCAGGTGAGTCAATCTCAAGCAAAACTCGGACACATGACCAGCCAAATCTCCTCACAAGGTGAGTCAATCTTAGGCAAAATCCTTCTATGACCGAAAATCGGCGCATCCCAAACAAAAACCCCAACCTCCACATGCGACGGATTCTTCCGAGCAAGCTTACAAAGACGTTTTAAGCCCTGTGATCGCGCCCTACGGCATCTCCGCCGTGAGATTGGCGGCTATGGTGGTTAGCATCGTGAGGCAGTAGGACTCCCTTCTCTCTCTTCATTATAACGTCGGCCAAACCCAAAATGCATATATTCATAAACCCTTCTATCTTCCGTTTCTTCTATACCTCCAATTCCAATGGCGACGAACCCAAATCTACAGCCACATCCAATTCCTATTTTAGCGATGTCGAGAAGGTGCTCAAACGGCAATTACTCCATCCGCAAAGTTCTGATCTGCCGCAGTGTTTCATATCTGATACGAATGTCGTGGAGGGAAGGAAGCTTGGTCATGCCTTCTTCTCAAGCTGTGGCAAGGCCTCCTTGGGTTTCAAAGATTTGCAACAAAATGGAAAGAATCACGAGGGTTTTGTGAATTTAGGTTTGAGATTAATGCTTATCATGATTTCTACTTTTTTTTATGAAGTTTAGGTCTTAATTGGTTTTAGTGTTTTTAATAGCAAGTGAAGTTGATCAATCCGTAGCGACATCAAGGTTCTTGTATATGAATCTGAGTTTGGGTGATGTTTGAATTCCTTCCATTTGTTTGCTAGCTTGTTTTATGCTTCTTTCTGCTTAGTATGTGATCGATTTCTTTTTGTTTCTTGTATGAATCTAAGACTGGAATATTGTTAGAGCCTACTATTTGTATTTTCCATTCACACTTTTCATCTATAATTAAACTTAGAACACAATTTCCTAATCTCTCCTTGACTTCCAGTCTTAACCTCAATACTACTCATCTTAACCATCGATTTCGGGAATTCAAACTCAAACCTCAACCCAAACAAGCCTCTAACATTCTCTGCATATTTCTGCACCTCACTTTGTGTTACAGAGTCTCCCCACAACCTCTGATCAGACTCCAAAACCACGTTTCCATCACGCACGTTCTTGAAGAAACATCAAACTTGGCCGCACTATCTCTGTCCAACGCCACTTTTTTCAACCCATCTCCATTCTTAGGACACAGAGCTTGAAGTTGCCCCAAGAAAGATTGCCTTATTGTTGGATCGGAGTTTCCAGAGGCCGTGAAATTGTATAATCGGTAGCTGAAGAATCTACAGTCTGTTTGGCCTATAGTGTGAGCACCTACATAGAAGAAAAGAATCAAAGAGAGAATTAAATAGATTGGTTTGGTTCATATGAAGATGATGATGAATTATTTAAGGTATTTTTTGGAGGGAGGGAATATTATTAAATACCGAGGAGGGTGACGAGGGTCGAGTGGAGAAGGCAAGTTTGAAGCTTGTGATGCCAAGGAGACGGTGCCGTCTCTTCTTCCTGTTGGTACTGACCAGCTTGGACCTCCAGTCTTTCCATATATTTAATTAAATTAAAAGCATTATTTTAGACAGTAAAAAAGAAAAGGAGACAAATCCATGTAACTCTGAGGGAAAGAGAAAATCTTTGTTGAGATTTTTCCTTCTAATGGAAAAATTGACAATTTATAGTGTAAGGGTACTTAAAATAAAGTTGAAATTTGTTGAAGTTCCTAGGCACAATTATCTTCCTATATTTACTAATGTGCGAAACCAAGAACACTTGCACAGTATTTGAAGACATGATTCACACATATGATGAAGAAGGAGGCTCAAATACATGAGTTCTTAAATAAATTTGAGGTAGATTTAGACAATAAATTTTGAACGCCGAATTTTTGAAAATTAGAGCTGGTCATAGTACGTACGAAAACGACAGCGTCACGAGCAGCCCAAGCTAAAACGTCGGCACAGGATACGACGCCGGGGCAAGAAGCTTCAAGTTGAGATTTGGCATCATCAATAACTTCAAAGCCTCTTAAGCCAGTGTTTGCCAAAGCATTCTTCTCTACTGAAGATCCTGATATCAATATGGATCCATCACACCCCTGTTATGAATTATCAAACACATTCATTAATTAATAAATGATCATATTTCAATTAATTAGTTTAGTTAGTGCTCATCATGCATGTCAAAACCTGCACGAAGCAGTCATGGAAATGAAGCCTGAGGAGGGAAGGAGCTATGGTGGGATCTTGGTTGAAGTGAGATTGTACAGTTGATCTTACTATGCCTTCTGCATTTGGACATGAAGATGAATAGAAACCAGCTTTGAGTTGCCCACAAGCTGATCTCAAACTCATCATCAACGTAATAAGCATCATAACACAACAGCACCACCACATGCCTCCCATTTATGATAATTAAACTGCTTCACTACTTCTCTTTCCCTTCCTTCCACCGTTAATCTGAACCCTTTCCTCTTCCTTATATAAGGCTATATGTGACGTATGTCAACCAAAACAAGTGCTACATTTTCTTTTTTTTTTATAAAAATAAAATGAAAATGTCATGGTCTAGTTGGTAAGGAATTAGCTTATAACATATGAGATTGTGAGTTCAAATATTATTTTCAATGCGAACACTTGTTGGTAAGAAATCTATAAATACCTTTGTAAGTGCTTTGAGTCTAGTGACATACCCAAGCCCTGATAAGTCTGACTGATTTCACCTAAATTTTTATATAGCAAATAAATCAAATAAAAATAAAAGTACCAACAGATGGTCTTAGTGGAAGAGACTTCACCTGCTTGAACACAAGATTTCAAGTTTGAGTAGGTGTCAGAGCTATTCTCAATCTGTTTAACAACACTTAAATATGGCTCAGTTAAATCCACTTAAGAAATAAACTGAATGTGATGAATTGGACCATGAAGTTTAATTTGGTTTAATTTAAGCTTTATTAACAAAAAGGGACAATTGCATTGAAATTCTAAATAAGAGAATTAATAATAGACAAGTCCGTAAGTAAGTTGTTAATGATAATATTAACAAGTAAAAATGTCATTGTTAACAAATTAAAAGCATTATTGACAATTCATCGGGACTTGTCTGATATTAATTCTTTTGTTTGAGACCTCACTATAACTATCCCAAAAAAATCCTTGAGTTTTTTTTTATTAAAATTATGGACAAATTCACAAATTAACTCACTATTCACTAATGAGACATTTTTATAATGATATTTTATTTTATGTCCTTTTGAGACGATGGACATAATCGTATTAAGTGGACTGCCATATATTCGGTCCAGAGTTCAAATAATGCTACCATCATGTTATGAGATCTCTACCAACCGCGTTAGTTGGTTTTTCCTTCAACCTTTAGTCCGAAATTGATAAAAAAGATGTTACAAGATTGTTTTAAGAAACTGAAAGAACAAAAAAAAAAGAGGAGTTAATCATTTTTTAGTGTTTTTGAATGACACGGGAGATAAGTACAGATAAGTTGACACAAACTAGATGGCCATGATTTTAATTTTCTTTTCTTACGTTTATATTGGGTTTTATATGTACAAGGTATATATGGTGGAGTAATATACTCCAATGAGCAAAATTTTGAACCCTATCGGTCAAACCAACATATCACTTGATTGGTCGGTCACGTTCATCAATATTTGAACTCAGAAAAAAAAAGCGACTTAATTTTCTTTTTTGGTATTTCAACTTCAATATTTAAGGGCAGGCCATTTTTCATACACATCAATGGCCCCATACTAATTCGGATCACTGATTGCTGGCCAAAAGTTTTAACGTGCTTCATACCGAATTTGAGAAAAAATGGACTTATATTTACTTCATATGTTTTTAAATATAAGATATATTTACCTAATTTGCTTAAATTATGTATGTTTCTAAATTTAGTTAATATGTCATATTTTTTCTAAAACATCCTAATGATCTTCCGTAATTCCCTCTCTCTATCTTTTACTCGGTTATTGTTGAGAAAGTATTAATAGAACCAATGTGAAAAAAATTATTGATATAAATTAAAAATGAGTACTATATTTAGGACCGATATCAACTTCGTAGTATTAATTTTCTTACATACAGTTTGACCCAAGGTTGAATGGTTGATCAATAAAGCTCACTACAAAAAATAGGCTATTACCTGAGTGTTGTATTATTTAAGCTAGTATTTGAACCGGTTTATAATTAAGTGGTCCGATTTTAATGCCCTGGACTACTCCATCATCAATTGGCCTTTCATATCTTTGATGATTTCAGCTTTATTCCTCTACTCGTTTTTCTTTCTATCTGTCTCTCATAATTTAGTTCTTTTGCTTTTTTTTTTATTTGTTTTTTCATTTTGTTCACATTGGCTTTTGTTCATATGGTCAAATTAAGATTCTCGCGAATTCACTTTTGTGCTGACTTTGTCAAGTTCCTTAACTTCATCAACTATATGACGGTGACTACTACGACAGTTTCGGGGAAAAAAAGAAACACTCCTGAAAGTTAAGATAAATACATAACATTTAAATGTAATTAATAAACAAATGGCATGCCCTTGCACAAAAAGAATATAAATCAAATAAGCTTTTTTTGGGACTCAATAAGTAATAGCGAAAATATAGATTTCCTTCGTTAATATTTATAATTTTAGACAAATATATATTGATCAGTAACGATCGGTTGATAGTTGACGACAGTACAGAGCACTAATAATACATACTCTCTCCGGTCCTAATTATAAGATCACTTTGACTTTTTTGACTTTTTTTTTCAGTTCAAAAATAAAGTAGTTTCAGTCCCAAAAATAATCTTTTTTCCTCAAAACTAATTTATTCTACTTATAAACTAACCTATAATCTAATTTCATATGACATATGATATAATTTAGTGGTCTAATTTGCTTCCTTAACTTTCACATAAAAAGTCAAAGTGGTCTTATATTTAGGACCGGAGGGAGTATCCGTGGATATGGCATTATAATTCTTTATTCATTAAATGTGAGGCCACGAGTATATAAAAATGTTCACACTAGTACGGTTGGAATTTTGGATCCAGACCTGCCTTTGATGGGTTGGATTAATTAAATGGAAAATATGAGTAATTCCTAATTGACTTATTAATCAAGTGTTTAATTAATATGATTGGTCGGATGATAAATGTCTGGATTGCTAACTTAGCCATGAGTAATTAATTAATTAATTAATTAAGTATTCAATTATCTGATTGGTCATATAAGAAAGAAAAGGATTGCTAATAAGATGTTGAGATATTCTCTCTTCTGATGGTGGTGGATATTTTGTATTCTCAAAATATCCCCAGCCCTCTTCTATAAATAGAAGGCCTCCCCTTCGGTTCTAATCACTCCAGTTGTTGAGTTTTTCAACTCTCTTATTCTCTCTATATTCTTTCTTGTGTGGTGCTCTGCTGTGCCGCATGTTTGGACTCTGGTTTTTCCAGTAGTCCGAATTTTTGCATGGATTCTTTTAGAACCAACTCGTGAAACTCCGGAGATTTAACCCAAAGCCGAACATGGATCCTTTTGGTATGTTGTTTTTTCTCCCTCTCATTTAATTATAATTTTTCATCAAGTACAATAATACTCTTTGACAACTTTAGTGGTACTTGTACGGTCAGAGAGCAAATTGGTCACAATAAAGTATTGTGTATTTAATATATTTGTGTGCTCTCGCAATATCGACATGATTTAAATTGTGGGTAAAACAATTTAAAAAATGAAAAAGGGATAGGATAGACTCAGACTGTATTTCCAAGAAGCATGTCCTCTCGCAAGAAAAAAACAATAATTGAGTGATTTAATCCTAGCCATCATTCTTCGTTGACTTCATAATCTAAGAATTTTATTGAGGAATGTGAAAATTTTGAGAAAATACGAGTTAAGGGTAGAATAATTTGAGGAAAATGGTGGTTTCGATGAGGAAACCCATTCATGAGGAGGAGTATGCTTCAACAAGGTATTGCTGAAACTACAACAAGTAAATCAATAAGATTTTAAGGAGGGGTGAGGATTTGGAGTGTTTCATTTTTTTTATACAACAAAAGTTTAGGCAGGGGTAGACACTGAGAACCCTGTTCAAGAAAACCACCAACCTCTTTGAGGATTTCCCGGAGGGATTACATATCGCTCCACCAATGAGGTCTCCTCATCAGTCAGAGGGTTTGAATACACACCCTTATGATCAGAATGACAAGACCTTAACCAAATGTGCCAAACCTCATTGGCCTACTCTTCACTTTTAACAATTGTGATAGAATTTTTTAGACATCGCCCTACTCTTCACTTTTTTGTTCGTCTCCAACTATACGTTTTCTTCTTCAGCTGTAGTATTAAATTTGTGATGTTTGTTGTGTTGAGTGTTATGCCATTTTTTAGTTCCCAACTGCCATGAATGTCTTTAGTAGTCAAAGGGGAAATATCACACTTTACAAGGATTAAACTCATTTTTGGTCTTTATAGTTTGCTTAGGTTTGGGTTTTAGTTCCTGAAGTTTTAAATAAAAGGTTTTGGTCCCTGAAGTTTGTTCAGTTTAAAACAGTTAGTCCTTATACTTTTAAAAGGACCTAATGGTGTTAATTCGTGTTGATGTATCACTAACTCTGTTAGTTTCGCTGACCTGGCACGATGACTAGACGAGGTGACTTGGAAATAATGGATTTAAAAAATAAAATAAAGAATGTAATTTAAAATAAAAAAAAAGAGAGAAAAGAAGAAATCTTTAAACCCAGATCTGATGATGTGTGCGTGCCTTTTCCTCTTCCACCACCGTATGGCTCAGCGTTGTCAACGAGTCACCGACATGGATTCACAAAAATCCAATTCCAGTGCATGAAGATCAAAAGCAAGAAAGCAAAACACAGATGCATATCAAATCATGAACATTCAAAAATCAAAATAACTCGAAATTGTCAAATAGGAACAACAAGAGACAAAAGAATAAGGAAAGAGAAAAGAACACGTGCGTGCAATTGGGAAGCAAGAATGGCAAAGGAAGGTGTATGAGAGGATTAGACAAAGAAGCAAAGAATATAGGAAAGAAGAGATAGTTTTCAAAATCGTGCATTAGGTGGGATAAAGCATAGACACCTGTCGAGTTCGCGAAATCTGATGTAATGGAGCAATTCAAGCTTTGAGAAGGGGATGAGCTTGTGAACTTGATTGCTTTGGTGACTCATCGACGGCGACGCTATTCGATGGTGAAAGATGAAGAGGCACACATCAGATCTGAGTTTAAGGGTTTTTTCTTTTCTCTTTTTTATTTTTAAATTATATTCTTTATTTTATTTTTAAATCAATTATTTCCAAGTCACCTTGTCTAGTCATCATGCTAGGTCAGTGAAACTAACGGAGTTAGTGACACGTCAACACAAACTAACACTGTTAGGTCCTTTTGAAAGTATAGGGACTAACTGTTTTAAACTGAGCAAACTTCAAGGATCAAAAACTCCCCTTTCAAGCTTCAAGGACCAAAACCCAAATTTGAGCAAACTATAATGACCAAAAATAGGTTTAACCCTTGCGCAAAGAATGATCATAATCTAACATCAACACTACTACAAAAAGCCCTTTTTATGTCACCAATTAACGTCACTTATTTAAAAATGTGACATTGAAAACAAAAAAGAAAGAAACAACATCACACTTAAAATTAAGTGTGATGTTGAAACTTTTCAATGTCACATTTAAATTAAGTGTGACATTGAAAAGCACTTTCCATGTCACACCAAATTTTGGTGTGACATGGAAAAGGTTTCAACGTCACACCAAAATTTGGTGTGACGTTGAAACCACTTTCAACGTCACACCAAAATGTGGTGTGACGTTGAAAGTTGTTTTCCACGTCACACCAAAATTTTGGTGTGACGTGGAAAACCCGTCCCTCTTTTTTTTTTTTCTTTTGCCGCCCCCCCTCCCACATTGAAACAACTTTCAACGTCACACCAAAATGTGGTGTGACGTTGAAAGTTGTTTTCCACGTCACACCAAAATTTTGGTGTGACGTGGAAAACCCGTCCCTCTTTTTTTTTTCATTTCCCGCCCCCCCTCCCACATTGAAACCACTTTCAACGTCACACCAAAATGTGGTGTGACGTTGAAAGTTGTTTTCCACGTCACACCAAAATTTTGGTGTGACGTGGAAAACCCGTCCCCTCCTTTTTTTTTTATTTCCCGCTCCCCCACTTTAATTTTTTCATTTCGCGCCCCCCAAAATAAAAACCATCAACTCCAGCTGTCTCCCACCCCCACCCCCCCCAAAACAAAAACATCAACTCTAACTCTCCCTCATCCACACCCCCGTGTCCTCAGCTTCCCTACCCCCCCAACGCCCACAGCTCCCCCCTCCAACACCCCTAGCTCCCCCTGGTGCCCACAGCTCCCCCACCCCCTAACCCACAGCTCCCCCTTCCCTCCCCCCACAACTCCCCCCAGACGCCCCCCATCCCCCTCACCCTCCACCTGCAGGTTCATTTATTCTTTTCTTTTTTCTTTTTTTTTCTGGTAATTAAATATGCAATTTCTATAGGGTTCTTTTTTTTTACTTGTTCAAGGTTTTTTTTCAGCTCTGTTTTCCTCCTATCGGGTTCAACAATTTCAATCGTGCCTCCGTTCGCAGCTTCACTTCATCCAGGTTCCTTCTTTTCCTTTTTTTCCTGATAATTAAATCTGCTGCCTTTTTTTCTCAATTGTAAATTGCAAAAAATGCCATAGAATATTTAATGGTTTTGTAAGTCTTGTAAATTGGTCTGCCATAGAATGTTTAATGTTCAATTGTAAATTGGTTTGCAAATGCTGTTACGTTGTAATTGCTGCAAATATTGCATACTTGCCAAAATGTTTTATAAGTCTTGTAAATTGGTTTGAATAGGTTTTTGTTCTCAAATTGCTGAATATCAACGGGGAATAGAAAAATTAAAAACGTTTTTTTTTTTTAAAAAAAAAAAAGAAACCACGTCACAAATAATATCTTGTGTGACGTGGTTTCCAGGAAACCACGTCACACATAATTTATGTGTGACGTGGTTTCCAGGATACCACGTCACACAAGATATCTTGTGTGACATGGTTTCCTGGAAACCACGTCACACATAAATATTATGTGTGACGTGGTTTCTCCGAGCAACTTACAACGTCACACATAATATTATGTGTGACGTTGTTTCTCTAACTTTCTATGTCACTTGTTTATGTGACGTTAAAAGTCCATTTTTCATGTCACTTGATTCAATGTCCCCTGAAAAAGTGACGTGAAAACCCCCAAAATTTGTGACGTTAAAAGTACTTTTTGTAGTAGTGCAACAGAAAATGTGACTTTTGAACATTTTTTTGAAAGTTCATCGTTACTTTTACCCCTTAAAAAAACATTTGGTGTTGGACACATTTTGGGAAATATCTTATATGTATGCTTACAACGTAACCCATTGTTTATTTTAATTTGTTAGTTGTCACTTTATAAATTACCCTCTTATATTGACTTTCTCCTCAGAAATCACTATTACTCCCTCTGATCCTAATTATAAAATCAAGTTGACTTTTTTTGTAGAAGTTAAAGGAAGTAAATTAGACCCCTAAGTTATAACATATACAACATGTAATTAGATTATATGTTAGTTTATAAGTAAAATAAATTAGTTTTGAGGAAAAAAGATAAATATAAACAATTTAAAGTGATTTATTTTGTATCCTTAATTTCTCCAAAATAAAAAAATTCAACTTGATCTTATAATTAGGACTGGAGAGAATAATATTTAGTAGTCAAATTAGGCGGATTTTGAATGTTATATATTATACCCACAGAATATGTTAAAAAAATAAACTTTACACATTTTACTATTCTTATGCCATGTGCCTTTATGCTGAAAATGAGGATCCATCACATCGCATTCTGGGAGAAATGCATCAGAATGGTCATATTGCACATCGTCATTCGAGGGCTGAATATGAGAATACTACTAATGGCTTCATCTCCACTAAACTCTCTCTGAGCTTTGGCGAGCCTCTAGATCATCACAGTTGTGGGAATGCTGTGATAAATTTTTGGTTAAAAATTCCCATATGTTATTTGATATATATGTTGTGTTCTCTTTCTGTGTATATTGCAGGTTTATGGGGCTTTCAATTTGGTTGTGTTAGTATAATGAGTTTTGATGATAACTAAACATGACTTAGGCATAAGGAAAGGTTGGACAAAGTTCAGGAATCACTACTGCAGAAAGGGGATTCTATGTCTATTATTTCGGGGTTTTCATGTCACTTTTTTATGTGACATAAAAAGTAGTGACTTAGAAAAAATGGAGATTTTACGTCACTTAAAATATGGGACGTGGAAAGTTATATTTTCCATGTCACAACTTATGAAACAAGCGACGTAGATAAGTCCCTGAATAATTTTTTTTTATTAAATGGCTGAGATTTCACGTCACATGTTTAGAAAACATGTGACGTGGAATGTGGTGTGAAGAAACCACGTCACTTATTAGCCAAATAAGTGACGTGATTTAGGAGAAACCACGTCACTTATTTGGCTAATAAGTGACGTGGTTTCTTGCCAGCATATTTCACGTCACATGTTTCTAAACATGTGACGTGGATTTTTTTAAAATTAAATTTTAATATTTTTGTTTGATCCCATTTTATTTTTCTTGTTTTTGCTGTCTCAGAAAACAGATTCACCACAAATAGCAATCAACCAAGCTAACATAAGTAATCAATCATACTAACCATATATAACTTGTGTTTACTACTACTTCACAAATTAACCATTAGTGTTACACAATTTAGTATTTTATACAATGATCAATCATCTCTACTAACCAATTCTGAAAGCAAAAATTCGCAACATTCTCACGAATTGAATCAAGATCTTCATCTGTAAATGTGTTGGTATCATAAAACTGCAACAATAAAGATGTGATGATCAATGCAAAGAAATTATATAAAACATTATATATTTATGTATTAACTGTATCAATCATACAAGAATTTAACTTATACCTATGAGAATGATCCAGTTCGTTCACTAATAATAATGTCAGAAATATATTTCATGACGTAATATCCTCACTCCTTATTGGTCGGTTGTGTAGGGCACTTCAATCACAAGAAACGGTATAAATTAATAGCAATCAATTTAATAAATCTCAATTGACTAACATTGAAAGAATTTAAATCAAAAGTATTTACTCTAGGTCTTTGTAGCACGACGTCTTGATGTTCTTGACCAGTTTTTCCCATTGAATGCCACTGAGATATAACCCTAAAATGGAACCAAAATTAGTACATATATATGGGACTAATTTATTTGGGACACTAGTATATAATAAAGATATTAACACTACTCACTCCGATATGAGAGTTCTATGATAGGGGGTAATATTACGCCTCAACGAGTCAAACCAAACCAGACAATGATCCCTAGGGCAAACGACAGCTAGTGCCCAATGCTTACTGAAAGACATTAAAAATAATCATATCATTTACAAATGTGTATAATGATGAAAAGTTGGCAAAATGAAACAATCAAACTTACTCTTCAAGAATAGGTGCAAAATAGATAATTCCCCGGTTCACTGACATTTGATGGTTGACGTATGCGTGCATGTTGTCATCATAATTCCTCTTCTCCACCGGGGTATTGAAATTATCCCTCATCACCAATGCCATTGGACTGAAGAATCTGTATTGTCTCCTGCCTAATTTGTGACACAAGCTGTGGAAGTACCTATATATCATAGACAAGTTGAAATTAAAAAGGGATTTAATAAGAAATACTGCTGAGACATAAAAAGTAACGGTCATTTATTACATAGTCGCTAACTCTGTTAGAATCTTAAGTTTTGATGAAGACTGACCCATAGGAAACATAAGTGCAAGTTACCTTTGGAATAAAACAAGTAAAATATAATAGGTAACAGATTAAAAGGATCAAATGGAAACTTAGCAGAACACTAAGATAAAGATATATTTATTACTAAGAGTATTCACTATCGCTAAGAAAAATCCTATCGCTAGAAGTTCATAGATTGCATAAGCTCCTGCAAGATAGGTCAAATAGCAGAAATATAGATCAAAGACCATGAGCTAATAAGAGTAAGCTATCGATAACAGAATTGCATTGCTTCAAGTAATAGACATTCAGATAGCTAATGCCTAAGCGAATGAGTTAAATAGCGATAACACTTCTAGCTATCGATAATAGGATACCATGAAACACTTGAATAATCATAACAGTATCCTTAAGGCAAATGAGCAATCAAGAAACTAGCAATAATGGAAATAGCTATCGATAGAGAATGCTTTATGAAGATCCTTAGCTAATATAAAGATCATGTATCACATTGAACTAATGGATTATGCTTGTGATAGTGACTCCTATGCATTATATGATTATTTGTTCAAACTAACAGCTTAAGTGCAGAACATGCTCTATGTAGTTAGCGATAGCAGTTCATGCTAGCGCTACTGAAAAAGCTGCAAACAGTACAGTTCGTACAAGATGCTCAGAACGCTAAGTCTATCTCTTTCTTAGCTCACCCTACGCAAGAAAGTAGTTGAAGCTAGAGCAGAAATTTAAGCCCGATGAAGAAGCTGCATTAAATGCCAACGGCTAGAAGCTCTCAACAACTAAATTCAAACGGCTTCTTGAAGATTGAACGCTAGGGCAAAATCTGAGGAATGATATAAATACAGAACTTGAGCATTTATTGAAATAGAGACGAAAAACAAGAATATTCACGAACTCATTTATTACTCTCTGTATTTATTTAGAGATTTCATCTGTACTTCAGTGATTATCAAAAATCAGTTCATTAAGTGAACACATTTATTGAAATCCTCTATTGTTTGAGGTTGTTCTGAAAGCAAGGTGCTTTAGAACAGGGATATAGCCTTACAGGTAGTAAGGGGGAGTGTTTAGAGAGATTCTAAAACTCTGTAAGGGTTGACAGGTGAACCTGTGCTTGTAAAACCTGTGGTTAGTGGAACCCAACAAAGTGTTGGAGAACTGGACATAGGCAGTGTTGGCCGAACCAGTATAAAGTTTCAGAGTTGATATTTATTAGTCACCATTTTAGCTTTTTGAAAGCACAATTCACCCCCCCTCTTGTGCGATTGCCTCTTCCAAACTCAAGCCATCCAAGGTCAATTTCCTGTAGCTTCAAAAACTCCCTGATATCTCAGGAACTGTCAAGCAAAAATTTGTATGTACGATCAGGACTGACTACTCCTGGAGGCATCGTAAAGGGCACAGACTCCAAATTTGGCTGCATCTCCCGTAGGAGCTGGAGAGAAGGATATTCATCTGAAAAGGTCTGCAGGGCGATGGAAAAATCATTGTTATGTTATGCCTAAACCAGAAAAATATCAAACAAGCAGTCTCAAAACTTAAGTGTACATACCACATCAACCGGCGGGTCCGGTCCCTTTTGTGGGCTCTTGTATACAAGATATCTAGGCCACAAGATGAATGCCCCGACCGCCTCGCCTAGTTTGGTGACTTCATGATCAGGAAAGGGTACATCTGTCCCCGCCCCATTCCTCTGGACAGCTGTAACGGACACCTTCACTTGACCCTCATCAATAGGAAAATTATGTATGAGGGAGGCGTTCGGGAACCGGCGAGCTTTGGCTACCGCGCGCAGGCAAGGGACATCGAGATGGTGATAACACTCCTCTCCATAGTCAGGGTTGTTTTTTGGTGTGGGATCTGAGTTGTCCTCATGAATTGATCCTAACTGTCCAGGCTGATTACAGCTGTCTTTGCCGCTTGGACCGGCAGTACCGAGAGACTCCTACAAGGGATGAAAATATACAGAGTAAGACTATAATTGATGAACCCGGAATATGGAAATCAACATATTTAGTAGATGATCAAACCTGATTATTTTGTCCAGAAGAATTTTACGTGAGTCCGAGCTGTACGGTAGATGCTCGGACCTGTGCCTCAACCTGCATCCGGATCTGCTCCTCCATTTGCCCATTAACCTGCTGGATATGTGCATCCAACTGTTCCTGGAACTTGGCCTTCATCTCTGCCCGAGCCTTGGCCATAATCTCCTCAGTGGATTCTCTACGGGCGTAAGATCGGGGTTTACGACCGAAATACTTGGTCAGCCCTACATTCCTCTGCTCCCCGATAACTCGACCGTGGTGGTCGAGCTTCCCAATTTCCGTGGCTAGGATGTCCATCCTCCCAGAAGGTGTGAAGGACCCTTGGGTGGCTTGCTCTTCACGTTCTTCCTGTAATGACCCAACAAAATCATAATTTGCAATGTGCTACAAAACCACAAGTTAAATGCATAAACAACCAAGTAAAATACTTACAATCCTCTGTGCAACTTTCTCAACCTCCGGAGTCACAAATTTTCCTTCTCTATTCTTCCTTCCCTCAGCCCATTTTGTATGACGTGGGAAGGGCGGCAGAGGCTCTACAACAAAGTTAGGATCGGACCGTGCCGCTTCCCCCATTTCTGCAATTTGTTTCTCGATCAACTTTTTCTCTAGCCACTTGTAACCACCCTGAGACATCGTGTGCTTATAGATATTCTTCGCTTGTCGCTTCTTTTGTTTTTCGTTCTCCTCCTGTGAAACTAAGACTAAGTTAGTTAACTAATATAATGTGTTAACAGTGCAATTTTTAACCAAAGTTGAAAAGTTATTTATGAAATATACAGACCTTGAACTTTTCGTCTAGTTGTGATGCAACAAACTTCTTCCAAGTGTCTGGGTCAATATTGGGATAGCTCTGACCCGAATCTTGACCCTACTTGTCTCCAAAGACGTATTCTCTGGTAAGGAGATTCTTGAAATTCTTCCACATCTTGCGCCCTTCTCCCAACCAAAAATCCTTGAAAAATTGTGTGTTTGGGACATCAAAGTTTTGCTTAAAAAAATGACGAACACATTAGTTGAATTAAGTGGAAATAAGAATACATACATATTAGGAACAAACAGAAGTATAATGATAAAACATACCAAAATATCTGTCCAACATTGATCCTTAACGTCTTTGTTGACTCTTTGCCAATCGTTATCCAAGATGCTTATCCAGTTCCTCACCACAAAACCGACGTAGCTGACGAAATTCGCACCAACTTCCCCGATAGGATTCATGTCATCGTCAAAATCCACACGGATAGGCTGCACATTTGTCCCCTGACGGACAACAACGTCATTGAGCTTCGTCGGACCTCTTCCCTTTCTCTGAGGGGGATCGTTCCGTTGCTGATTGTTATCACCATCTGCCATGTACCTGTTAACATATCAACGATGTGATGAGTCACAATTCCACAACCTTCACAAAACCAAAACAAAAACATTAACAAGAATTAATACATGATAATTCAAAAAGGTTCTCACTTTATATGTTATCCCATATCCCCTCACAATGATCATTTCTAGAGGCAAATTGGTCATCATCATCTACCAATTCAAATTCACTTGGTTCAGGTGGTCCTGCGCCTAAAGGTTGTATCTCATCTAGATCTAAATTGGGAGCACGGTCCTTTTGCTTTTTACCTTGCAAGACTATGGACAATTGCTTATTTGCGGAATCTGTTACATAGAACACCTGTTTCGCGTGACTTGCTAAAATAAAAGGCTCATCTCTGTACGCAACCTTCTGAAGATCAATTGAGATCATACCAGTATGGGGATCAATCACAACTGCGCTATTGTTAACCCACCTGTATTTGAAGATTGGAATTTTGAACTTTGTGTAACTAACTTCCCAGATTTCTTCAATTATGCCATAATATGCCATGGAAGCCAATCTTGGGTTTTATCTTTCGAACTGGAGAAGTGCATCGCTTCGGCTACCACCATCACGCCACTGTTTTGCATGGTGCTATTATTGTCCTGGGCCTTAGTGTAGAAGGAATAACCATTTATGTCAAAAGAGCACCAAGTAACAACCTCAAAACGAGGCCCTTCGGCTAACCATCTTATTGTATCCGGCGCACCAGTCTCCTTTTCAACATACTCCTTGAACCATCCAATAAATGTCCTATTATTCTCGTAGAAATCTGCATGTCACTCTTTTTCGGGTTCTTTTCTTTCAGGATCCTCTTATGCTCGTTCAAATAAGGCTGCACTTCTTCCATATTATTCAATATGTACAGGTGTGCTTGTAACACCTCTTCACGGCACATAGTCTTCACTTTAACGCCTCGTACCCCCTTACCGATCCTATCTTCATGTCGGGGGATTTCCTCAACCCCTTTTAGATATGATTTTCAAAAATCCATTGCCTCCTCAACTAAGTATCTTTCAACAATTGATGCCTCAGGTCGATGTGGGTTCTTGGGATCCCCTTTCAAAACTTTCATGAATTGCTCGAAAGGGTACATCCACCTCAGATAAACAGCCACATAGCCTTATCTCCCTTACCAAATGAACAATCAAGTGCACCATAATATCGAAAAAGGCTGGAGCAGAGTACATCTCTAATTGGCACAATATAATGTAACCCTCATTTTCCAACTCGTCAAGCTTTTCAGTGTCAATGACTTTGCTGCAAATCGCATTGAAAAACATACACAGTCTTGTTATAGTCATCCTCACATCATCTTGCATAATGCCTCTTATAGCAACTGGTAAGAATTGTTGCAACAATACATGGTAATCATGCGACTTCATTCCAACCAACTTCAAATCATTCATAGACACAAGTCTACTAACATTAGAAGAATAACCCTGCGGCACCTTGATCCCACGTAGACACTCACAAAGACTTTTTTTCTCCTGTTTAGAGAGTGTATGAGCAGCAGGTTCCATATAAGCCCTCTTTTCATTTTCACTGACTATAGGATGCAACCGTTGTCTTATACCCATTTCAACCAAGTCTAACCGTGCACTGAGTCCGTCCTTAGTCTTCCCTTGTATATGCAACAACGTTCCAACAAGACTATCACCGACGTTTTTCTCCACATGCATCATGTCTATACTGTGCCTCACATCCAGAAATTGCCAATAAGGTAGATCAAAGAAGATTGACCTCTTCTTCCAAATGATCTTCTCAGAACCGGTCTTCTTCTTCTGTTTCTTACCGAATACCACATTAACATTCTTAACACGAATGAAAACTTTCTCCCTGGTTAAGGGTGTCGGAGCAGATCTATATTTAGATGAGCCATTAAAACACTTCTTTAGTCTGCGATAAGGATGAAACCGATCAAGAAACCTCCTGTGACCGAGGTAAACGGTCTTTCTTCCATGTTTAAGCTGGTGGCAGTTTGTGTCCAACTCACATATAGGACATGCCATATAACCCTTCACACTGTAACCAGAAAGATTGCCATATGCAGGGAAGTCATTTATTGTAGTAAACAGCATAGCTCGCAACTTGAATGTCTCCTGCCTGTACGCATCAAACACATAGACGCCTTCCTCCTACAACATGTTCAAGTCCTCAATCAAAGGTGCAAGATAGACATCATATCGTTCCTAGGCTGTTTCGGCCCAGAAATCATCATAGACATCATTACATATTTGTGTTTCGTTCACAACCAAGGAGGTGGTTGTAAATGACTAGCAAAACTGGCCAAGCACTATGTGTGCTACTGAGACTCCCGAAAGGATTGAATCCATCTGTACACAGTCCAAGACGAAGATTCCTCGGCTCACCACCAAATTCAGGAAACATTGAATCAATTCTCTTCCATTGAGGAGAGTCAGCAGGGTGCCAGAGATATCTTCCATCGGAGATTCTCTCATCACAATGCGATCTCAGTTTCTTTGCTTCTGCCTCATTTGCAAACAAGCGTTTAAACTGTGGTACAATTGGAAGGTACAACATTACCTTCAAAGGTACCCCTTTCTTTAATCCATCATCATCACCAATGGCATCCTTTCTCGGCTTGTACCTCAGAGTATCACATTTAGGACACTCTTTCAGGCCTTCATACTCATTCCTGTACAACACGCAATCATTAGGACAAGCGTGTATCTTCTTATACTCCACCGCCATCTTTCTTAGAACTTTTTTAGCCTCATACATACGCTTTGGAAGCACATTGCCGGCAGGGAACATATCACTCAAAGCTTCAAGCAACTGCGAGAAACCCGTGTCTGTCCACCCATTTTCTGTCTCTTTTTTCAACAATTTCAGGACGCCGGTCAACCGTGTATACTTAGTACATCCCAGGAACAACGGTGTCTCTGCATCACTCCGCAACTTGTCAAACTCATTAACCACAGAAAATGACTCCGCCCCAATGTCATTGATCATCTCATTCATTCCATCATCACAAACATCATCCACCGCTGCTTCTACATTTTGTGGCGTGCACACATGTACGGTACTTCCCAATTCCCCATGCCAAACCAATTCTTATAACGGAGATTGATCCCATCACAAAGAAGGTGATCCCTTATATCATCAACGCTCTTACAATAAGCATTTACACACTTCACACAAGGGCATCGATACATGCCATTCTTACTAGGCACATTTCTTTTGGCAAATTCAATAAATTCTTCCACCCTTATTTGATACTCTTTAGTGGTTCTCAATGCATGCATCCAACTGCGATCCATTCTAATTAACCTATGCCATATGTCCAACAAATTAGTCAAGTTTAGTTCACTACCTTGTGAAGAAATGGGTAAGCCATAAACTTAACTTCACTTCATGCAAAATTTTTAAAAAATTTGGCAGAGTTTCGCCTTGTAAATGTGACATCCAAAAATTACATTTACAATTCAATTTCAGTCCAGTAAATACAAAAGCATACCATTACTAATTCAACACCAATCAAATGGGCATGCCATACATTTAACTTCCCTTCATGCAATTTTTTTTTAAAAATTTGGCAGAGTTTCCCCTTATAAATGTGACATCCAAAAATTACATTTACAATCCAACTTCAGTCCAGTAAATACAAAAGCATACCATTACTAATTCAACACCAATCAGTAATTACAAAACCTATAATTTCACCCTCATCTGATGGAAATTAAACATTGCTCTACAATTAGTAAATGAAATACTCACTATGGAAAAATTGATAAGTAATTGTACAAAGTATGAAGGATATGATAAACTAATTGATAACCCACTGAGCAGAGAGCATCTAAACAACAGCCATTGAAGTAATAAAAATTATGATAAAGTAATTGAAGTACTAACAGCCATTGAGCAGAGAGCATCCTAAACGTTAGCAAAATAAATGGAATTCTGGACAAAAAAGAGCAATAACCACGCATTCTGGGCAAGAGCCAAGAATAAGCTCCATATGCAAATTCAGTGCAAGAGCAAAAAAAAATTATAAAATAAGCATACATGTGTGAGCAGACGAGCTGAGGGAGCGAGAAAGTTGAGGGAGTGAGAGACCTGAAGGACGAGCTGAGGGAGAGAGCTGAGAGCTGAGAGCTGAGGGAGCGAGACGATGCAGCTGAGGGGTGAGGGAGAGAGGAGAGAGTTGAAGGGGGTTTTTTCTATTTCTTCAATGCATGCAGATGAAAATGAAGCTGAGGTGTGAGGGAGAGAGGAGAGAGCTAAGGGGTGAGTTCAAATTTTTCTAGGCAAGCTGGGGGGGCTTTCTGTGCACAGCGATGAAAATATGGGAAAGCTGATGAAGGTGAAAGGAATTGAAGCTGAAGGTTTTTATATTTTTTTTGGAAACCACGTCACATATAGGAAATATGTGACGTGGTTTCTTCTAAACGGCGTCACATATTTTTAATATGTGACAGAAGAAACCACGTCACATATTTCCTATATGTGACGTGGTTTTCTTCAAAATAATCGTTTTTTTAATTTTTTTAATAAACCACGTCACATATTAAAAATATGTGACGTGGTTTCTTATAAAAAAAATTAAAAATTTAATTTGGAGCCAACCACTTCACACCATCAGTGCAAACATCATTAGACTTCAACCTTGGTTGAAGATTCTCTTTGGCATTTTCCTCTCAGTCTTTTGATTTGGTGTAAGAGAGTGGCAGCTGAACTGTGTTTTTTACTTCTCATATCAGGATTAGTTCAGAGACCATGATCGAAATATATATATATATTATAAATCTTAGTTTATATTTTTATGTAAGCCCCAGTACTAAGGCCATTCCTAAATCAATTTTTTTGTAGTATCTAATTTCAAATGGGCCTCTGGTATGTAAGACTTATATGACTGATGTATGTGTAAGACTTATATGACTGATGTATGTCTTTTTATCTAGATGGATTATATTATTGACTTTTTATTTTAAAAAAAGACATTCTACATTACATAACGCTAATAAGAAGAGAGTGAATCTACAAGTAGGTGAGTCAAGCATCATATATAGTATTCTAACACATTTGGTCAATTAAATTAAATACAATGATCCTTGAAGTAGAGATAATTCTATAGCATGCATATAGGAGATAGAGGGTATATTTTGATCACAACAAAAAATCTGAGTTTTATAGAAATAAACATGATTCATCTCTATTTATACAAACACACACACTATTCAACTATAATAATTATTAAATGGTAATAATTCAAATTTGGAGTGAAGGAAAAAAAAAACTAGAAATAAAGAAAATGCTCTCCCTGAAGTCACTGCGTCAACCCCAAATACGGGTCCAAGAAAAGTATTTACTTCCTTTGTTTGAAATTTTAGAGCCTTTTGTAAGTGAAAATCTCCCATCCTAGTTATAAGACCATTTTAATTACCTGTTTTATATCAAGAAATTAAAACAAATTCATGTCCCTAAAATTAATTTTTTTTTCACATAAAATTATCCTTAATTAGATGAATATTCCTGTGTGTTGCATGTTTGTTGATTTTGTGCAGGGTTCCTTGTCCTCGTTGCTTGGTTGGAGAGCTCATGTAAGGAGACAAGTGGACTGGTTCAGATTCTTATCATCTCCATCGAAAGGAACCAGAGGGGAGGAGACTTTATTGTTCTTCTTTTGGATGTTATATCTTTATTTTGTTTTCGTTTAATTTCCATTTTGTCACTGAATCTGGACTTTGGTGGTTGCTGATGGATGAGTTGAGATAATTTTAATGTTTGTCATGAGTAGGTAGTAAATTTTTCCTAGGTTTTTTTGAAACTTGTATGGATTGATGTTTGAACAAATCTTTCTCTCTTGATGTTTAACGATTATTAGGTTGTGAATTTAACTTGTGCTTTATTTATCCTAAGTGGTGGCCAACATTTAGCTTGTCAGCCTAATTAATGGCTTGAGAGAGCATTAATTAAGCATAGAACTAGGTTGAATTCAAGCTTATCTTAAAATTCCAAGTTGGGATTGAAAGTTTGTTAATGAGATAGAGATATTCATTAACCAAGTTTTGTAAAATTGAAGTGGGATGTTTATAGAGACTAATTAACCTAATATGTAGTAAGAGATTATGCATATTAGAGTTAATTAAGGTTTGGGTAAGCTTGAGAGAGTTATTCAAATGGATATGACTTCAAACATCAACTTAATATTTATTAATTGTCATTAGAGGAGGGTCAACCAAGCATCATGAAATACAAAGTAGATAACTAATCCTAGATTTTCCTTTGTTTTGACTTAAAGTTAAATTTAATTATTTTTAAGTTATTTTCATTTTAGGTACTTTTGAAATTCAAAATACAAAAATATTTCACTCAACCTAATTGATAACATAATTGTGATGATTAATGCTCTTTTGCCTTAGTCCCTGTTGGAACGACAATATTTTTTATACTACTTTTAACGACCCGTGCGCTTGCGGATATGCTAAACCTCGGACAAGTCAATGGCACCGCTGTCGGGGACTAATGGCAAAAGCTTTTGTGTTTAATTGTTGCAATTGTGAAATCATTTACTATTGAGTTTTTGTTTTTCGTTTTCTTTACATTTTGTTTTGTCATGTTTTGTTTGTCTTAGCTAGTTTAGTTAAGTTTATTAGTGTTGTGATTTTTCATTTGTTATTTAATTTAGGCCTTTGTTTCTTTGGTGGACCAATGAGACAAATGGTGGATTTGAGCATGAAAATGAGTATACAAATTCCTATTTTGAGTCTTTTGCTTATGAAACTCCATGTGAGTACATTTGTTGCAATTATTGTGGCTATAATCATTTTAGTGAACAATGTCCCCATGTCTCAACTTTGGATTATGTGGAGGATGATTTTGCTAGGGCTCAAACTCATGTCTATGATGATAATTTTATCCTTAGGCAAAATCATGAACCATCATTGTTTTGGGATCCTAGTTGTTCTCTTTCTCCATGTGCATCACATTTTGAGTCATCATCCACTTTTAATGTAGACGAAGTTAACCCAATTCATAAGAAAAAACCCACAATAGAGGATATGCTTCAACGTATTCTAGATAATGAAAATGAAATTAGTGCTAGGCAAGAAAAGAATACATTAGCTCTTCAAAAGTTAGCATTCCAAATATGTGAAATTCCTTCTAACCTTGAGGTTTTGAAACAAAAAGGTGTTTTCTCTGATATATCAAATGATGCTTCAATGAAAAATGGAAGCTCAAGTGAAGAATTCATCATGGAGAGTGAGGAGTTGTTGCCAATAGCATGTGATAGTTTTGGGGGTGATTGTGATTTGGAAATCGATGAGAGAGAGAACAATATCAAGTGTTTGGTTGAGGTTTTGATTTTAGAGCCTAATGCTTGTTTTGAACAAGAGAAGGGAGAGGAAATCCCATCAATTTATGTTCTTGATCCTCCTACTGATATTTTAACTCTTACTGATGAGAGTCAAGTGGATTTTATTAGCTTTTCAAATTATTTAGGTGGCATGGATAACAATTGTGAAAAGGTTAAGTTAAGGCCTTCTATTAGTTTGGTTAAGCTATGCATTCTAAAATCATTTTTGATTAAGGAAATGCATGTTTCTTGTCTTAATGAACTTTCATGTTTGTTAAAATATTTTTCTCCAAAGAGAAATGAAGATATGATGGTTATGATTTTTGATACTTATGACTAGTAAATTGCTCTTGCATAGTCTAGCTGAAGACTATAAACTTAGCGCTTCTTGTGAGGCAACCCAAGTATTTGATATTATATTTTATTCTGATTTTGTAGGATTGTTGTAACCCCTGATGATGTGTTCCATTTGATAGCAAAGATCATAAGTTGAGAGTGCAGATCAAGAAAGGTAAGGGAAGTATTCTTCTACCTTTCTTTGGTTTTATTCATCTGAATATTTTTTTTGGGAATGAGTGTTGATTCTGGTTGATATTGACATGTGATTATATTGATATTTGAAATTGACTGTCATGGCATTTGTTTGTGTTGATTGATTGGTGAAACTGTTGAATTTGAGAAATTTTTGTCATCTCTACACTTGTTTGTGGATGCTTTCTTATTTTCCACTACTTTTCATGTTACATGTTCACATTGAGGACAATGTAACATTTAAGTGTGGAGGTAAGGGTACCATTGATTTTGTATGACTTGTCCTTGAGTTTTTGGTTTTGTTTTAAGGTTTTGTAAAAAAATTTAAAATTTCATTTTTTTAGACATAATTTCTTAGAAAACAAAAAAAAATGGTTTTTAAATTTCTTATAAAATTAAAAAAAACAAAAGAGTTTTTTTTTTAATTTGGATTTTACTTGCAAACATTGTCAAAGTTGATTTAATTTGAACTTGAAAGAATTGAGTTTGACTAAAATTTGAATCTATCTTCTTGGGATGTTTGTAAATATGCAAGTAATTTGGATTAGGTAATTGAGTGTAGCATGTCATAGAACCGGTGAGTTATTTGAGCCTAAATGTCATTTCTTTTAAGAGGGAGTATACTTATTGTTATTTGATCTCTAGAACTTGTCTTGAATCTCTTTTGAAACTTAAAAATCCTTTTTGCATGCACAAAAATAATTAAGGCATTCATTTCATAGCTAGTTTGCCCATCCTTATTGCATTGATCATTTGCTTTACCCTTTTGAGCCTAAAGATTGAAAAAAAAAAGTTGCATGGATTGGATTGAATAGCCCTTTGCTTAAGATAATGCTATTTTTCTTTAACCTCATTTAATACTTGGGTTATTGGTAAGAGATGCTTTTAAAAAGAATGAAAGAATATGAAAAAAAATATAATAATGCTACCTCAGTTTGTGTGAATAGTGAAAAGAAAAAAAATAGAAAAAAAAAAAATGTGGCTGCAAAAGAAAAAAACAACAATTACAGAGTTATGCAAAAAAAAAAAAGAAAGAAAACGAAAAAGAAGAAGGAATAAAAATATGAGCACTCATGATTTCTCTAAAATTTGTATTCTTTTGTTCTTCATGTCGTTAAAATGCTTAGCACTAATCCAAACATCCCTCCATATTCATTGTCATTTCATTATCTTCCCTTATTCATCATAACCCTTGGAAAGTCCTTTTGATTTGTAAATGCATTAAGATTAAAAAGTGGAGATTGAGATGATAGACAAGCTTATGGTAGATGAGTTTTTAGTAAGTTAAATTGAGTGAAACACAAACCTTTAACTATCTTGAGAGAAGAGTACAAACACTTGACTTGTGAGGGGCATCATATTGTTATTTATCTTTGTCAAGTTATTTGCTTTGTCACCCGCATTTTTGGAAGATAGAAAATATATTTGTGAAGGCTTGATTCTTGAAAGATTGAATTGACTTTGTAATGTTTGCATTAAAATCTTATCTTCGTGTTTTTCTTTGATTGTTTTAGAAATTAAAATCTTGAGGACAAGATTTGATACAAGTGTCGGGGTGTGATAACTCCCAGTTTTTGATTAGATTTGATATATATTTTGGAATATTTGAGGGGTCATTGATGCTAAATTAAAAAGATTGATTTAAGATTTTGACAAGATATCAATTTGATAGGTCATTTGGGGATTTGATGTAAACATTATAGTTTAAAACTGAAATGCAAAGATTTAACTTTAGGATATAAAAAAGAAAAGAAAAGAAAAGAAAAGAAAAGCCAATCTTCCAAAAGTTTGCGTTTAAAGTAGCTGATGTGTGTTTGTTTTTATTATTGTTATTAATAATTGTTTCTTGTCTTTTCCAATTGCAAGAACACAATGTTTTGGGTAATCAATTTGGCTGACCTAAAAGATAAAGGGGTAGGCATGTGTTCAACGGAAGAAAGAAAAGAAAGGGAGGAGAGCCGAAAAAACACTGTTCATCTCCATTTTTCGCAGCATCTTCATCGTCTTTGGCAGCTGGATAGCGAGAGAGAAAGAGAGAGAGAGAGAGACTTAGAGAAAGGAGCTTAGGTTCTATTCACCATCTCCACGGGAGGACGAGAGGACTGTGGAGGTGGTGGATTAAGGACCGTAGAACGCTGCCGTCACCACCGCCGCTGGACAGAGCTAAACCGCCGCTACCTTCTCCTCCTTGTTGCTTGGTTGGAGAGCTCGTGTAAGGAGACAAGTGGACTGGTTCAGATTCTTATCATCTCCATCGAAAGGAACCAGAGGGGAGGAGACTTTATTGTTCTTCTTTTGGATGTTATATCTTTAGTTTGTTTCCCTTTAATTTCCATTTTGTCACTGAATTTGGACTTTGGTGGTTGCTGATGGATGATTTGAGATAATTTTAATGTTTGTCATGAGTAGTTAGTAAATTTTTCCTAGGTTTATTTTGAAACTTGTATGGATTGATGTTTGAACAAATCTTTCTCACTTGATGATTAACGATTATTAGGTTGTGAATTTAATTTAAGCTTTATTTATCCTAAGTGGTAGCCTAATTAATGGCTTGAGAGAGCATTAATTAAGCATAGAACTAGGTTGAATTCAAGCTTGTCTTAAAATTCCATGTTGGGATTGAAAGTTTGTTAATGAGATAGAGATATTCATTAACCAAGTTTTGTAAAATTGAAGTGGGATGTTTATAGAGACTAATTAACATAATATGTAGTAAAAGATTATGCATATTAGAGTTAATTAAGGTTTGGGTAAGCTTGAGAGAGTTATTCAAATGGATATAACTTCAAACATCAACTTAGTATTTATTAATTGTCATTAGAGAAGGGTCAATCAAGCATCATGAAATACAAAGTGGATAACTAATCCTAGATTTTCCTTTGTTTAGAATTAAAGTTCAATTTAATTTTTTTTAAGTTATTTTTGTTAGAATCTTAAGTTTTGATGAGGACTGGCCCCATAAGATAACATAAGTAAATAGAGTGTAAGTTACCTTTGAATTAAACAAGTAAAATCTGATAGGTAACAGATTACTATCGCTGAGTAAGAATATATTACCGCTAATGAAAAGCCCTACAATAGTTGATGGAAACTTAGCTAAAAATCTAAGGTAAATATTTCTATAGCTAAGTGTATCCCTATCGCTAATAGACAAAGAGCCATAGCAAATGAAGACTTAGAAATAACAGTTAATATCTATCGCTAAGTCCTTCACTATCGCTAAGAAATATTCTATAGCTAGAAGTTCATTGATAACATGGATAAATGAAAGGAAGAACAACTAGCAGAAAAATGAACTAATTATTTGAATTAATCAGCTAGCGATAACAAATGATGCTATTGATAATGAGTTTAGCCATCTGAGTATTTAAGGTATTTCAATAAGTATACAGATATCGATAGCTAGACTCATTATCGATAGCATCATTTGTTATCGCTAGCTGATTAATTCAAAGACTTAGTTCATTTTTCTGCTAGTTGTTCTTCCTTTCATTTATCCATGTTATTAATGAACTTCTAGCGATAGGATATTTCTTAGCGATAGTGAAGGACTTAGCGATAGATATTAACTGTTATTTCTAAGTCTTCATTTGCTATGACTCTTTGTCTATTAGCGATAGGGATACACTTAGCTATAGAAATATTTACCTTAGATTTTCAGCTAAGTTTCCATCAGCTATTGTAGGGATTTTCATTAGCGATATATTCTCACTCTAGCGGTAGTAATCTGTTACCTATCAGATTTTACTTGTTTAATTCAAAGGTAACTTACACTCTATTTACTTATGTTATCTTATGGGGCCAGTCCTCATCAAAACTTAAGATTCTAACATTCTCCCCCTTTTTGATGATGACAAAACATAAGTAAATGATAAAGAGAATAATAGAGTTGATAGAGATAAGCCAGTGTGCGTATATGTTGAAATCATAGTTTATGGATTGTAGAAAGAAATACTAAACATAACTATAAAGCTGGTAAACGTGCAATTTATGTATGATGCATATGAGAATGTCTTCAGGGAATGATTCATGCTCTTTTAATTCAGTTAGACTCAGTATCATCCTTCCAATTTGATGTGTCTAACTCATAATCTCTAGATTCACTGCTTATTCTCCCAGAATCAGTTGAAGGCTCTTCCAAGAATTCAGGGTCAATCTCAACCTCAGTCTTCTTCTTCTTCTTAGTAGTAGCTTTCTTCTTCTTTAGAGAAGAGGGAGGCTTAAGCTTCTCCAATATCTTATCAAGATATGTCTGTTGTTTCTGTTTCTTCTTAGAAGGAGGCTTAACTGATTTTACTTTCCCCTTTGACACTGCTTTCCTCTTTGTTGACTTGGGTTCTTCAATCACAATCCCTTTGGTTGCCTTGATTTTCTTTTCTGTGGGTTTAGGAGCATACTGGACCTCTGATGCTTTTTCTTTTCTACTAGATTCCAGGTTCTGGGAGGTAGTCTGAATAGGATCCACTTCTTTCTCTTTTTCAGTTTCTGCCCTTGCTGCATCTCTGTCCTCTCTTTCCTTTTGAGACTGAGCAGTTCTTTCTAAAAATTCTTCAACTTGCTCATGTAGCTCTTGTGCTCGTTGAATATAATGAGGAAGCAGATTTATAGAAACTGGTTGAGACTCCCCCTCATATAGAACCATGGCCATACTCATGTCTTCCTCTTGCACTTCATTATCAGGAGGAACATCAGGAGGATTGTTTGTGGCGTTGTCTTCCTTATCAGATGCATCCTCCACTAAGCCTTCTTTTGCCATCATGGTATCCTTCAGAATTTGCTCCATGTGTTTCTCCCTCTTTTTGTCATCATTAGTGGCAAGGGTAGGTGAAGAGGGTTGGTCAGGAGTTTGGGAGTAGATAGGAGGAGAAGGAGGGCTTGTGGTGGTGGTAGCGATAGAGGTTGGCTGTATTGGTGGGGTAATATGGGTGCTATCGCTAGGGAAGGGGCTAGCGATAGGGGTTGCTTGTGGTGTTGGGACTTTGGTTTTTGAGGAGGGTGAGGCTTGTGTTTGTGGGCTAGCGCTAGGGGAAGGGTTAGTGGTAGGAGTGTCTGGTGGTGTTGGCTGTTTGGTTGGTGGTGAAGGTGGAGGTGTAAATGTGGTGGCTTGTGAATGGTGGCAATCGTTAGGAGAAGGGCTAAGATGTTTGAAGGTGGGAGGAGATGGATGATGAGAAAGATGAAGAGAAGGACTAGAAGGGGTTGAAGGTGAGTGTTGGGGAGAGGAATGAAAGGGTGATTGAAAACAGAGAGGGAAATTATGATGTGATGAAGTACCTTTAGAGGGAGGAGCTGTACCCCTTTGTTTGATGTATTCAGGGACATGGCATAGATTTTCTTCCAAATTCTTCACCTGATTCTGTAGCTCCAGAATAGGCTTCATCAACTCTGCTTTCTGAGCTTCTAAGGCAAGATTGAAATCAGCAGAGACCCTGAAGATAATTTCTTCAATTGCATCCTTTGAAGGAATGGAAGTCTTGACAACAGAAGGAGTAGGAAGAGGAGTCCTTTGAGATTGAGTCTCTTCTTCAATAGGATGAGACTGAGCTGATGTAGATGGAGCATGAGAGGCTTCAGAACCAGAAACAGCACCATTTGCTTTAGCAGGAATTCCCATTTTTCTGAGTGTGGAGATGGTAAGCTGTTTGCATTTTTTGTTATCTCTTTCCCTTACAGATTTGATCTTTGTGAACTTCAGGATGTAAGACATGAGCTGAGGATAGGGAAGAGGTCCCTTAGTTGATTTATCAGATAGAAATCTGTGGAGCTCTATAGACACCAGTTGGCCAGGATTGAGTGGGATCCTTGAGATCAAATTAGGCAGCCAGGGATTGTCTTGGGAAAGCGGCTGAAGTTCCCTGCCTTGTGAGTCATTATTCTGGTATAAACGTAGTGTAGGATTCTGTTGACCACAAGCATGTTGGCTGGCTTATTGGAGTCAGTGTCACAGATCTCCTCAAGTTTCTCTTCGGAGTAGGGCTCAGGGGAATACGACTTGTTGTATTCTGCTTCAAATATCCCCAAAATCTTGTTGATGGCTAACCAGTTAAAGGAGATGCCCCTTCCTTTCACGGAAGCCTCAAACACTATATTTACCAGCTTCGATTTCTTTTCTTTTCTTCAGTATCCAAATTCATATAGATCTGCTCATGGTTAGTTCGTAGGTATTAACAACATAATTCATATGCTTCAAATGATGTAATCAATTTAAGATAGTTGAGCATAGTGAATTAATCATGACTACATGCACAAAGATATATATAAATATATTCTTTTTCAAATCAATATACATGTGTATAAGAGCTAGATTATGAGCATTGTAAATATTTTGCAATTTTCTTCAATACAAATTCAATGCTCATTTCTAGGATTGTAAAGTGTAAAATCTCAATAGATATTAATGATAATAGGATAGGAGATTTTACCATTGCATACCTCTACCTTAGACATTTGGAGAATTGCTCTTGCTCACCCAAGTGGTTCTGACATGCTTAGCACTCGGTTACAGAGATCTCTTACGTGAAATAGAATTCAAGAATCTTCTTCTTGATGTATGAGGAATTCTATTTCTCTTGTTCTCCTCAAGGTAATTGAATGGTACTTTGTGGTAGCTCATTTTTGAGGTAGAACATACTCTGGCTTGGCTTTCATGGTTGAGTAAAATGACCTCAGCACTTCCTCATTATAGTCATTCTAAATACTGAGCCATCTCTTGTAGGGTAAAAGCCAGGCATCCAAGTCGAAACTACTCAGATAGCTAAACAAACTTGCAATAACAAAGGTCACTAGCGATAACGCATCTAGCTATCGATAGAGAATGCTCATTATGATAACTTAGACAAACTGATAAGCTGATACATTGAGCTAATGAAATGCACTATCTATAACATCCACTGCATGAATACTTGTTTTAGCTAACAGATTAAGTGTAGGACTCACACTGTCAAGATAGCGATAGCCAAGGGAGCTAGCGCTAATGAAAAAGCTGACATACAAGTACAGTGGTTGGTTGCAGCAGGTTATCGTTACTCACAGTCTCCATCTCTCTTATCTTATCCATTACAAGATTAGTTGAAGCAAGAGAAGAAAGAAAACTATCAACGGCTAGTTCTCGAAGTCTCCAACAGATAGAAATTCATCAAACCATATTTAAAGACTTGAAGACATCAAAAACGAGTATGAACACTTGACGCATATACATACAAATGACAAGATGATACGAGATGAAAAACAGAGGCTCTGCACAGAGTATTAGTTATATATCAGTGAGCCCAGAAAATGGAGAAATAACGATGAGTATAGTTCTATAGAATAGAAGAGCTAGAGCAACCATAGTTCAAATCTTTAAGCTCTAGAATTTGTATTTCTTCATCATATACGAATCTGTACTTAGGTGATTATCAAAATCCCTTCTTTGAGAGAAGTTAGATTTCATTGTAATCATTCTCTATACTTAGTGAGTGATACTCAAGATTGGGAGATCTTGAGTGGGGAAACAGATTGAGTCCATACAGGTTGTAAGGGGGAGCGTTTAGAGATAGTCTAAACCTCTGTTAAGGTTGGCAGGTGATCCCGTGTTGTAAAACCTGTGGTAAAGGCTTCACAAGTGCCCGGCTAAACTTGTGGGTTGTAAAGGCTTCTCTTGTGCTCGGTTTAAACAAGAGGGTAGTGGAAATCTCAAGTGGAGCCTGAGAACTGGATGTAGGTCAAGGTAGACCGAACCAGGATAAATACTGTTTGCATTATCTCTTTCCTTAACTCTCTTAGTTTCCAGCATATCTATATTATATATCTCTTAGTGCACTTAACAGTTTTGAAATACTCTCAGTGATAAACTGAAAAGTGAAAGTATTGGCTGTCACCCAAGAGGGGGGGTGAATTGGGTGATAGGATAAATGTATATCTTTTCGAAATCTGAAAACACAGTGAAGGTAATCTTCTCAAAAACCTTTTTCAGATTATTATAGAGCAATTTAAATTTGTGAAATGCACTAAGGAATATATAAAGAACATATGTTGAAAACTGAAGGAGTTAAGGGAAGAGAATGCACACAAGATTTATCCTGGTTCGGTCAACCTAGACCTACATCCAGTCCTCAGGCTCCACCTGAGATTTCAACTATCCTCTTGTTTAAACCAGGCACAAGAGAAGTCTTCCACAGGTTTTACGAGCACAGGTTCACCTGTCAACCTTCACAGAGTTTTAGAATCCTTCTAAACACTCCCCCTTACTACCCGTAAGGTTACCACCCAGTTCACAAAGCACCAAGCTAGGGAACTACCTCAAACAGAAGAGGATTTTAACAATAAGGTTCACTCAATGAACAGATTGTGTTAAACACTTAAGTACAGAGTAATGTATGCCGTAATATAAAATAGAGCTTAAAAATCTGAACAATGTATAGCTCTAGCTCTTCTTTTCTAATGCTCTCAATCTGAGGAATTTGCAATTCTGTATAGAGCCCAGTTCATTTCTCGTTGATGATTTGTTCGTTGATTATCGTCCTGTCTTTTTCTTGGAAGCAGATCTTGTTGTATTTATATCTTCACGGATGATCTTTTGATTCAGCTTCATATGACCGTTAGAATACAGTCGTTGGAAATTCATAGCCGTTGGAGATGGATACTATTTTACAGATAGTTCAAACTTCTGATCTGGCTTTAACTGTTCATGCGTAGAGTAGACTAGACTGAGTGTTCTGAACACCTGTACTTTCATAGCAGCTTTTTCATTAACGCTATCTTGATCTGCTATCGCTAGCTTCATAGAGTAATTTCTGCACTTGAACTGTTAGCTAAGCAGTTAAGCATATAATGTACAGCAGATGTTATCACAAGCATAGTCCATTAGCTCACTGTGATAGATAATATTTATATCAGCTAAGGATTTTACTAAAGCATATTCTATCGATAGACATAAACATTATCGCTAGCATATTCTTCTAGTTCAGCGCTTATCATACTAGGTGTCATTTTTATAACCATACTTCTATCGATAGCTAATATCATTATCGCCAGTTACTTGCGTCCTTATTAGCTTTAAGGATACAATTATCTAAGTATTCTGAAGTATCTCAAGGTATCCTATTATCGATGGATAAACATGTTAGCGCTAATAACTACAGCTCATTTGACTCTTGTTCTCAGGCACTAGCTATCTGAGTGTTTATTATCTGAAGCACTTTTGTTATCGATAGCTTAGCCTGTTATCGCTAGCTGATTTCTTTTGTCCATGGACTTAGTTCATTTTTCTGTTGGTTTCATTTGCTCATATGATCAATGAACTTCTAGCGATGGTATCTTTCTTAGCGATAGTGAACAACTTAGTGATTTGATATCAACCTTATTATTTCTAAGTTTTCACTTGCTATGGCTCTGTCTCTTAGCTATTGAGATTCACTTAGCGATAGAGATATTAATTCTTTATTGTTCTGCTACGCTTTTATTTTTCATTAGTGATGGATTCTTATTTTAGTGATAGTGAATCTGTTATCTGTTACCTATCAGATTCTACTCGTTTAAATCAAAGGTAACTTATACTTATGTTTTCTATGGGTCAGTCTTCATCAAAACTTAAGATTCTAACATTCTCCCCCTTTTTGATGATGACAAAACATAAGTAAATGTACACAGAAGCAAGTTCAGAACATAATTATTTATTTCAGTATGAGCATATATCAGAACTAGAATAATAGTAATGCTTATACAGAACATCTGATATAGGTATATTCAGAACAGCGTATATTTTGCAGAAAGAAATGCTAAAACATAAACTATATACTAATGTATGATGCAAATGAGGGTTTCAGGGAATAGGCTTTTGATTCTATATGATCTCGATCTCCCTTTTGCATCTCCTTTTTGCTTTGCTTGCTTATACCATTCTCCCCCTTTTTGTCATCATTTGTTGGAGAGATATGGTTTAAAAACCCCTAATCCAGACCCAAGATTCAGCAGTAGCATAATCTTGGACAGGAGCCGCTTCGTCTTCCTCACGATGTTTGGTCTCCACAGGTTCTCTGTAGAAGAACAAATCCACCAAACCTACAGCCCTACTTAGGGTTTTTCGATTTGCGAAGAGGGCACTGTGAGTTAGGAAGGATTTTTTTGAGAGGATTAAATCAGAGGAGACTAGCTTTTGAGGCTGGATGCCGGATTTAATCATTTCTTTGGAGAATGACGCAGCTTTCTGGATTTTGGATCTCTTGCTAGCGGATTGAGAAGAGGGTTTATCGCTAGAGGTTACCTCAACATCACTCATTTTTGGAATTTTGGCTCTGGCTCATTTAGGGTTCTTGGGTTTGAGAGAAGAGAGACAAGTGAATGTAGGAATGTTCAGAGTGTTTTTGGAGTAGAAGAGAAAATGCAGATGAGTAATGAATGCAAATGCACATGATCCAGCTTTATAAGTTTTAGAGTTTAGGGTTTTACCTTCAGCTATCATTTCGCATTCTGACCTGTTAAGTGACATGCTATCGCTAATATGAGTAGCTATCGCTAGCAGGCATGATCCCACACTGAGCAAGTGACTGTTTAGAGCACTTACTCCTTCCTTCTATCGATAGCTAACTTTGCTATCGATAATGCTTTTTGGCTAGCATTTGGAATCTTGACAGGCTTTTGATCTGCACATAACTAGCGATAGTAGAACTTACTATCGATGGGTCAGAACTACAAAACTTAAGATTTAACATTTTATTGGGTGCAATTTTATAAGCAGGCTGAGTTGAGAAAAAAAAACTTTGAATTGCATTTCATAGGTTTCTCATAAGATAATACTATACACAATCTCATATTTTCAATCATATAGCAATCTGACAAATAATTCAAGAATTGTTTGTTAATTTTGACAAGCAACCATCCATTATCCAGTCACAATGATATTTATTAAAGATAGGGTAAAAATGATATCACCATAATTGCACTTTTCTGGGTAGAAGATTGCTATCAGATCTTGAGAGTTGCTATAAGTAGAGTTTTTTGTGGTAATCAACTCAATCTTGGCTCTACCCTGCGATTGCTAGCAATAGTGAACTTCACTATCGATTGATATGTCTTGTCCATGCAGTGGCTTTGATTTCGGTGGAAGGATGTTGGTATTAACTTTTACAGGTTCTCCACCAAAATCCAAACATAAAGTTCAGCTCCTCAAGATTTGAGAAGATATATTGATTATAGTCTTGAAGCTTTCTCTCCGAGTTAGCTACAAAACTTATAACTCTTTTCTTTTCTTCAGTATCCAATTTCATATGGATCTGATCATGGTTAGTTTGTAGGTAATAATCAACATAATTCATATGCTTTAGAAGATGTAATCAATTTAGGGTAATTGAGCATAGTGAATTAGTTATGACTTCATAAAAAAATTATATAAATATATGCATGTGTATAAGAGCTAGGTTATGGACATTGTATATATTTTGCAATTGACTTCAATACACGATTCAATGTTCATTTCTAAGGTTTCAGAGTGTAAAATCTCAAGAAATATTACTGATAATAGAGTAGGAGATTTTTACCCTTGTATACCTCTACCTTAGGTACATGGAGGATTACTTTTGCTATCCCAAAAGGTTCTGATATGTTTAGCGCTGGGTTGCAGAAATCTCTCACGTGAAACAGAATTCAGGGATCTTCTACTTGATGTATGAGGAATTTTGTTTCTCTTGTTCTCCTCAAGATAATTGAATGGAACTTTGTGGTAGCTCATTCTTGAGGTAGAACTTGCTCTTCTTGTTACAGTCCATTGCTTTTTATGATCTGAGCAAGATGTTGCAGTAGTGGCTTCTCCATGAGTTCTCCTTCTATATGTAGATTCTGTGAATCTCTTTCTTGAAGCATGAGACACTCTTGGATTCTTCTTTCTAGGTTCTGCACCAGAATATCCATTTCTTCTAGAATTAATCTGCACACATAAAACACTAGATGGACATTTTGGTACCCATTTATATTTGGGTCCTTCATTGTTAGCTTTGGACCTTACATGTCCTTTTGGAACCCAAATAAATTTATTTCTCACATTTGAATTTCTTCTAATATCACATATGTGAGAAATATGACCAGATTTTCCACAATAATGGCAAATAATAGAATCATGTGCAATAGAAGGTTTTATGCAACTATTGTGGTGGTTAGGAGAGTACAAAGTTAGGTTATTTTCATTTGAACAATCTCTCTTCCCAAAATATTTTTCTGCATGATTTAAATCATTTTCACTCTTTGAAATATGATCAGTGATAGGCTGTAAATCAGTTTTATGCAAATCAAAACTATTTTTCTTAAATACACAAGAATTGGAACTATATACCATAATTGTATCTTGAGCTCCAGAGGATAGTTTTTCCCACTCATTCATGTTGAGCTCTTCTTGGGATTTATCTTCCTCTTGTTCTTTTGTGTTGTCATGATGATGGAAGTGTTCTGTGATCTCTCCTTCTTCAATCTCAGCTTCCATTTGTTCATCATATAGAGATATGCACCTTTGAAATTCAGATGAACTGTCAACACATTCAACTTGAATTGAGTGGTTAGAAGCATATATAGAGTCAAGGGAATCCCAAATATCTTTAGCACTAGAGCAAAGTCTAATTTTCTGAAAATCATTTTCAGTTAAACTATAGTAAAGAATTTTCATTGCTCTAATGTTTAAAGAAAACATTTTCTGGTCTTTTTCAGTCCAATCCTTTCTAGGTTTGAAATCAAAGTCATTTATAAAAACATTCCACATATGATAATCAAATGATTTTATAAAGCTTTTCATTCTAGCTTTCCAAAATGAAAAATCAATATCCTTGAGAAAAGGTGGAATAGTGAAATCAAAACCTTCAGAAAACATGTTACACCCAAAATCTGCCATGATCTTTTCACTTGAGATCGTTGGATCCTTTAAACAAGTGACCTGCTCTGATACCAATTGAAAGTACTGGCTGTCACCCAAGAGGGGGGGTGAATTGGGTGATAGGATAAATGTATATCTTGTCGAAATCTGAAAACACAGTGAAGGTAATCTTCTCAAAAACCTTTTTCAGATTATTATAGAGCAATTTAAATTTGTCAAATGCACTAAGGAATATATAAAGAACATATGTTGAAAAATGAAGGAGTTAAGGGAAGAGAATGCACACAAGATTTATCCTGGTTCGGTCAACCCAGACCTACATCCAGTCCTCAGGCTCCACCTGAGATTTCAACTATCCTCTTGTTTAAACCAGGCACAAGAGAAGTCTTCCACAGGTTTTACGAGCACAGGTTCACCTGTCAACCTTCAAAGAGTTTTAGAATCCTTCTAAACACTCCCCCTTATTACCCGTAAGGTTACCACCCAGTTCACAAAGCACCAAGCTAGGGAACTACTTCAAACAGAAGAGGATTATAACAATAAGGTTCACTCAATGAATAGATTGTGTTAAACACTTAAGTACAGAGTAATGTATGCCGTAATATAAAATAGAGCTTAAAAATCTGAACAATGTATATCTCTAGCTCTTCTTTTCTAATGCTCTCAATCTGAGGAATTTGTAATTCTGTATAGAGCCCTGTTCATCTCTCGTTGATGATTTGTTCATTGATTATCGTCCTGTCTTTTTCTTGGAAGCAAATCTTGTTGTATTTATATCTTCACGGATGATCTTTTGATTCAGCTTCATATGACCGTTAGAATATAGTCGTTGGAAGTTCATAGGCGTTGGAGATGGATACTATTTTACAGATAGTTCAAACTTCTGATCTGGCTTTAACTGTTCATGCGTAGAGTAGACTAGACTGAGTGTTCTAAACACCTGTACTTTCATAGCAGCTTTTTCATTAGTGCTATCTTGATCTGCTATCGCTAGCTTCATAGAGTAATTTCTGCACTTGAACTGTTAGCTAAGCAGTTAAGCATATAATGTACAGCAGATGTTATCGCAAGCATAGTCCATTAGCTCACTGTGATAGATAATATTTATATCAGCTAAGGATTTTACTAAAGCATATTCTATCGATAGACATGAACATTATCACTAGCATATTCTTCTAGTTCAGCGCTTATCATACTAGGTGTCATTTTTATAACCATACTTCTATCGATAGCTAATATCATTATCGCCAGTTACTTGCGTCCTTATTAGCTTTAAGGATACAATTATCTAAGTATTCTGAAGTATCTCAAGGTATCCTATTATCGATGGATAAACATGTTAGCGCTAATAACTACAGCTCATTTGACTCTTGTTCTCAGGCACTAGCTATCTGAGTGTTTATTATCTGAAGCACTTTTGTTATCGATAGCTTAGCCTGTTATCGCTCGCTGATTTCTTTTGTCCATGGGCTTAGTTCATTTTTCTGTTGGTTTCATTTGCTCATATGATCAATGAACTTCTAGCGATGGTATCTTTCTTAGCGATAGTGAACAACTTAGTGATTTGATATCAACCTTATTATTTCTAAGTTTTCACTTGCTATGGCTCTGTCTATTAGCTATTGAGATTCACTTAGCGATAGAGATATTCATTCTTTATTGTTCTACTAAGCTTTTATTTTTCATTAGTGATGGATTCTTACTTTAGTGATAGTGAATCTGTTATCTGTTACCTATCTGATTCTACTCGTTTAAATCAGAGGTAACTGATACTTATGTTTTCTATGGGTCAGTCTTCATCAAAACTTAAGATTCTAACAAAAAGGATTTTAAAGATTACCTTTACTGTGTTTTAGAAAAGAAAAGTCTTGAATTTTACCCTATCACCCAATTCACCCCCCTCTTAGGTGACAACCAGTACTAACAATTTTCATTTTAGGTACTTTTGAAATTCAAAATACAAAAATATTTCACTCAACCTAATTGATAACATAATTATGATGATTAATCCTCTTTTGCCTTAGTCCCTGTTGGAACGACAACCTTTTTTATACTACTTTTGACGACCCGTGCGCTTGCGGATATGCTAAACCTCGGACAAGTCAGTATTATGATTTCTTTTGGTTGGAATATTTATATATTTATTATTGGTTTTTTTTTGTTTTTTTTCATTTACCTATTTATTGTTGGTGATAGTGATAATTGCTGTTGGTGATAATGATAATTGCTCAAGATTAATAGGATTAAGGAAAGTTATGCATCATTTATAATATCATTGTTTTTCTCATGATCTATAATTTTTAAAATATATATGAGAAAGGGTTAATACAACTTTTGGTCCTTAAACTTTTACTCAATATTAGTTTTGGTCCCTAAACTTCAAAATCGGTGGTTTTGGTCCTTAAACTTTCAGTCAATTCTGCTCTTGGTCCCTGAACTTTATATTGGTGGTTTTGCTCCCACAACTTTGTGCTATTTATAACTATTTGTCTTTGATTTTTCAATTTTTTTTAAAAGTTTTGGGATCAAGACCAAAATTGACTGAAAGTTCAAGGACCAAAACCAAAATTGACTGAAAGTTCAAGGACTAAAATCATCAGTTTTAAAGTTAAGCTAATACCAAAATCAATCGAAAGTTTAAGGACTAAAAACCACCTATTTTAAAGTTCAGGGATCAAAACCAAAATTGAGTGAAAGTTCAAGGACCAAAAGTTGTATTAACCCTATGATAAAATATGAAATTTTCTTGTTTGGAAAGAAAGCCAAGAAGTTTTATTAAAGTATTCCAAAGGGATTTAGAACAATTTCTGCAGCTTTCATCATTCCTTCTCTGCAAGAGCTTTTGCCCACATGATATTAGAAGAATTTAATAAGCAATAGGACATATGAATGATTGGGTAGGATCTGAGATTTTAATATTTGGGCTAAAAGACCAAACTGCCCACTTTTTTAAATTGTGAATGTGTAAAGTTGTTAATCTCATTATTGATTTTGTTAAAATTATTATGCAAGTGATTACTGCCCACTTTCTATTCCTTTTTTGTCTTGAAAAGACATGCTGATTCTCTCTCATCATCAACTCTCTTCTAACACCTTCTCTCATAAGCTTTTTCTTTGAAGGTCTCTCTCTCTCTCTCTCTGTCAAGCATATGTTGTGAATGTGCGAAGTTTTTGATCCCATTACTAGTTTAGTGAAAATCATTTCGAGAGTGGTGAAAAAATTTACTCATTTAGTGAAGCCCATTTATAAGACTTAATGAATTTCAACTTACGATAACGATGAAAACCTTTACTTATTTAGTTAAACACATTTAGAAGATGTAACTAATGTTAGTCTAAGTTGTGAATGTCTAAAGTTGTTAATCCTGATACTAATTTGGTTAAAACCAATAGAGAGTGGTGAAAACCTTTACTCATTTAGTTAAATCCAAGACTTAATGAATTTCAGCCTAAGTTAAGAATGTTTCAAGTTGTTAATCATGTTAATGATTTGGTTAAAACTATTACACGAGTGATAATTACCCACTTTCTTTTCCTTTTTGTATTGAAAAGACATGCGCATTCTCTATCATAATTAATTCTCTCATCTTTCCTGACACTTCCCATTGTCAGCTTTTTTTCTTGAAACACGTGCCCCTCCTCTCTCTACAGCATAATTATGAATGTGCGAAGTTGTTAACCTTATTACTAATTTAGTTAAAACCGTTACGAGAGTGGTGGAAACCTTTACTCATTTAGTGAAACCTATTTACAAGACGTAACGAATTTCAACATAAGATGTGAATGTGCAAAGTTATTAATCTCATTATTAATTTGGTTGAAACTATTACGAGAGTGGTGAAAACCAGTGCTCATTTATTTAAGCCCATTTATTGGAGGGAATGAGAGAAGATTTTCCTTAAACTTGCATATCCCAAATTGATACCAATCAATCATATGTCATTTTTCTTATTGGAGGTAGCTTTATGGAATTTTTAAATTCATTAAGTATTTATTTGGGATTTCCCTTTTGAATGTAATCACAAATATTTAATTTATACGCACACATATACTTCTAATCATTTGTCTATATTTCTATTTCGAACTGTATCTTTTTATTTTGATTTGGTAAGTCTTATAAAAGTGCCTAATAGTATGTCATTTTCTTATATAATGATATGATTGAGTCCTCTAGAACATAAATAAGTTTTGAATTATTTTTAAGACCAATGATAATCTTATAAGCTTCATTGCCTATTGCCTTCTAATTTCATTTGTCCATAGATCTTACAATAATGTTTTTCATTACCATCAACAATAGTGATTTTTTAAAATTTTTTCCAGTCAATATAATATACTAAAAATGAAATTTCAAAAAATAAAAATGATTGTTATCATTTCTAAATTGAATCTTGTTACTTCTAATCACCAAACACTTGGAACAACTCACAGTGAAGCATTCCAACTTAATAGTGGTTTTGTGTTCATACTTTAGGCATATAGTTATGATAATTACTTTGAGGTAGCAAGGTTCCCCCCATTTGTTAGCTTACACTCCCACGAACAAGATTAGTTAGTTGTTAGTAGTACTATATATTGGTAGATAAATCCAAAAAAATATAACTTACTTCTAATGCATTATTTAAAATATAAAATAAAAATATTCTCTTGGGTCATTTTTTATAATAGATTGTTCTCTTGGTCATATTTACCAGAGACAATTAATAACTTAAATGCATATGATTTTTTTGGCCAATAAATGCATATTATTTGACAAACAAGTTTTTGGGCACATATGAAATATATCAAGTGCTTTAATTATCTTTTATTGCCTTGTTTCAACTGGTTGCAGGTTGTTTTAACTTAGTTAATAATTATATATTAATGTTCTAAGTATGTGCCATAATAATTATGCGGAGGTATTGGGGTTTCCCTGCATTGTGGATATGCATTCTCATAAACTAGATTAGTTGGTTCTTAATAACGCCAGATACTCTGGATAAATTAAAAAAAAACAGCTTAGAATAGACATTCAATCAAATAAAAGAAAATTTTTAATTGTTCACATTTTATAATGATTACTTTTTATAATTTAAAAATTATTTTTTATGTACAAATGATATATTTAAATTGAAAGAAAATAAATTATAGGGTTAAAAACCAATTTTACCTCGGAAGTATTAGTCAAGCAGTAATTTTGCCCCAGAATTTGTTCAGGAGCAATGTAGCTCTAGAATTCTTAAAATCGGAGCAATGTCGGTCAAACTTTTTCACCTCAAACGGTCAACCATTAGTTAACCCATAAAAGTAATTAATGTTAGAAAAGAATGAAAGTAATTTAAAAAAGTTAACATGGATAATTAAACGGTATGTGTAATTTTAATCTATTCTATGATAGAAAAGAAACTTTTGAAAATAAAAGCTATCATAGATATTAAAAATTTCTAATGTCAAAACTAGTTTATCTAGTTAGATAAAACTCGCCTAATATGGATACCAAAATTCACCTAAAGTACATAAATAAAACCTTTCAAGATATTTTCACCGTATACCATGATGGAAGAAGAAAATGCCTATCATGGTAATTAGAAACAATATATATCATAATATACTTCCATTTAGCTTGAAATCAATTTCACCAAACATTTTGAAGTATCAAATAATCATGTCCATCATAATGTGCCATTTCTAACATAAACAAACATAATCCCAACTTCAACAGTATGAATCAACTCAACCAGAAAGTCTTAGAATAATTAGTAACCCATAAAATCGTTCCAAAATAAAATAATGTAAGTTGGATAAAACTAAAAGCATGATAATTTCATAAAACAATGAATTAAGAAAATGTGCGGAAGCTAATGATGAGAGTGTAATGCAAGTGGAAATATACAACTCTGCATCCGAATCCCAAAAGACTCACTATCCCTAGTGAGTAGTCTTCGGATCCTTTCCCCACGACTCTAATCCTGAACTTATACCTACAAAAATGAGCAAATGGAGGTAGACACTGTCATGTCTACTAACCACTAGCTACTAATCTATATGTGAATCTGTGTACTAGCAAGGTGTCAATGTAGAAACCTATACAATACATATATGAACAGTTTGAAATATGACAACCTAACTAGATAATCATATAGTAATCAGTACTGGGAAAAACATTTAATAACTTCATGTACATCACCATTTTATAAAATAGTTTCAAAAATACATTTTGCACAATCATCTATAACATTCGCCCTACAAAATGTTAGGTTGTCCCCTACCACTAGGTAGACCAGAGTAGAACTCGACGGGTATCTCAACCCATTCCCAGAACCATGGAGAAGTAGAACTCAATGAAGATTTCAACCCATACCCAGAACCACAATAGGGGTAATGCTTGATGGGGTTTTAACCCATAACTAACATACTAAAGGGTAGTACACAATGGGGGTCTAATCCATACCCAGCCGATAATATAATTAGTCCCTATGGGCCTACAAGGTACCTCATCACGCGATGGCAAGAATATCCAATGAGTCAATTCTAACTACCACAATATATGCATCACAAGCTACAATTGCAATACAACCAAAAATCAAGCACTTGACCTTTCCAGTATTCAAAAATTCATGCAATAAGATTTCAAACCATATATATATATTCCCTTTCAAAATTTTGTGATGTAACACAAATATATATATGCCAGGTCCAACATAAGAATCCCATATGATAGTTTCATGTCAAAATAGACCATTGAAATTATAATATATGTATACCACCAGAATCGAGAATCCCATAATCAAAAATAATTTTAAAGCTCTTACTAATAATGCGCGTGCGCACACACACACACACAAACTAAGTGGCAGTAGTTACCTCATTGGAGGTAAACCACGAATTACCACAATTGCACCCCGCGTGCTCAAGGTCCTAACCAGCATCTACAAACAATAATATCACATCTACATGTGATTAGTGAGTAACCAAGTTCCATATCAATTCTTACTTAAGGACTTAGCCCTGCTTAAGCCTGATTCATGCTTTAGGTGCTAAATTATAACCGTTTTATTTGATTAAGTGAAGATAATCCATATCAAACCTACTAGTTCCCAATTTCCTTATCTAAAATTTATTCCAAAGATAGCAAAACATTGATTCAACATATTCGAAACAAAACATCTACATAACACCAAAAACAAATCCTAGTCAAACCTTTAGCACGCTTTAAACATTCATTAATTATCCCAAATCCTTTACAGCTATTTAATTAACCCTCATACTTACAATCACAGAAACTTTAACTCTTAAACACATCATCATAACTTTTAGAATGTTTGGATAACAAATTTACATCCCAATAAACCTCAAATATTATGTTCCCATTGATTTCACTATTCTCACAGCATCACTCTTGTTAATCACATTTCCTTCTTGTTCAATAATATAGTAAATAAATCTATTTATACTCAAATTACAAATACCCTATTCAAACACTTTCATTGTCTTTTAAACTATATTTGTTTCCCAAAAATTTGGCCAGACTCTCTCCTTATGTTCTAGAAATGTTTCTAGCTTTATAAACATCAATTAAGTTCAATCATTCAACATTTAGATATCTTCAAACAGCAACTTTGAATCAATTTAGAACTCAATATGATCAAAGATTCTGGCTTCCTTAGTAGCTACCTTCTTACAATTCAAACAATTTAATGTACATATTAATATTGTCAATGACAATATAACGTATAGCCTCAACATTTATATCTATTTTTCTCAACAAAATAACCCTCTGTTTCACCTAATAATTTGAACTGAAACATATGTCACAAAACTATCATCAAATTCAAACTTCAATACATTTCAATCATTAGCTTCCCATATTTACTAACTATGTTCAGATTTAAATCCAACTTCAACCAAATGGCATCTAAGTACTAACTGAGCATCTATCAATCAAACTCTACCAATTTCCTTACTTCACTAAACAATTTCACTCTAACTTAAATTTCATAAAGCGAAATAGAGCATAAACATTTAGATTTGAAAATCCTTATACATATTCAACCTTTCAGTTTAAAGATTCATTATTAACATGATTAAATCATTCATTCCAGTAATCCAGAAGCACCAAAAACTCAATTAAAGCAGATGGGCAAAAGAAAAACTAGAGTATAAACTAAGGATAAGAAAAATCATCAAATATAGCAATAATCAAGCTTGAACTAAAACACTCATATTTACTCAATCCTAAAAATATGCAAAATTCAATTGCTTTAATATGAATCAAAATTCAAAGAGCACATTGATCAACAGACTTAAGGAAGGAAATTTCATCAGAATCCAATCAAAACTTTGTGCAACAACAAATTTCTTAGGGTAGTCTTGAAATTTAACCTCAAGCTTTGATTTAATAAAATTACATCTCCCAATGACCCAGAATTTAATCAAAAACCTCACACCAAAGTGGTACTAATGAAGAAGCAGAGGAAAGAGTAGAGAGAAGAGGCTCACCCGAGTTGATGACACCACTTGCTATGGCGATTGAACATATTATCATTAAACCTAGGTGGGATTCACAACTGATTAAACCTCAGGTCATTCCTCCAATGACTACATCAATCATTACAACTATCATTAGATACATACCATCCCAAGACTTATCCAAAATAGCCTCAAAGTTTCACCATAGGTCATGATTAAACTGACTTCAACATTTATCTAAATTAAAAGGGTCTATGGAAACCCTCAATCGACAAGAAATAACCATTTTTCTAGATATTGCTCCAAAACCCTAATTTATCAAACATTCAATTAATAAAATTCCATATAAGCTCAAATTAAACTAAAGTAAACTGATTGAACATATTATTTACTCCCTATAAAGGATTTGAGGATGAAGAAACGAAGAAATTCAAATTCATGTCAAAATTCTTCCAAAACAAACCTAAATTCCTCTTTGAACAACTAGAAAATCAAGTGAAATTGAAGGAAAAAAGAGTAGGGAAGCTTAGTTGGTGTTTATCTAGCTTGAAAATTGTCCAAGATTCTCCAATAGTTGAACCCTAGTTATCCTCCATCATCCCTCTCTCTCTCCCCCTCCCTCCCTCTCTATTTCTCTCTGTCTCCCTTGAAGATGGTAGGAAAGTACAAGAGGGGGTGAATTATGCTTTCTAAAAATTTGAACACTTAAGACACAAAGCTTATACTGGTTTAGCCCAAATTTTGGCCTACGTCCAGTTCTCCAACCTTAGTTGGGTTCCACTAAATTCTCAAGATTAACTCAGGCTCTTGATTTCCTTTACAAGTGACCTCTCAGTAAGAACTCTTTCTTACATATCACTCCCCCTTACACTTTGTAAGATTACAACCAACTCTTAAGATCCCACTATCTTAAAAGTAAACCTCACTTGAATGTGATTATAGAAAACTCGTTCACTCAATGAACTGATTGTGATACACACTGAAGTACAATAGCAATGAATGAATAAGTCTAAGAGTAGGTGAGTATTGAATGCAGTAAGTATGATTCTAAGGTATAATCAATGTAAGCAATCAATGCCCTTCATCAACTTCTTCACCAAGACTTTTATACTTGATTCTGTAATTCTGCCTGTTGATGAAAATATAGGTGTTGCTTGACCTTTGATGAGAGATGATTATAGATGGAGTGTTGAGATGAATGTGTTCTGGGTAGCATTAACTCCTCTGTACTTGGTTTGCATCATATCCTCTCTCTTCATTAATCGTAGAAAGTTGTTGTTGTGACAAACGACTTTATTTCTGTGTCTATGACTATAACGTAAACTTCCTAAAATAGGTCTGACACATTTTGTACATAAAAAGCTTCATCTTTGAATTGCATCCCTACATCGATCACATGACGCTGATCGATCACACTTTGATCAGGCTTCGATCATAACTGGCATCACTTAACTATTTATTAGATAATCACATCGCTTGATCGATTACAGGAATCCCTGATTGATTAGACTTGTATAATCGATTAAGCTCAGATTATTTCATATTCTCATGATTGATCACTCACTATTCTCTGACCGATTAATTGATTACTTACCAATCTCTGATTGATTATCCTTTCTAATCAATTAGACTTGAGATTAGATTGAGATCACAATTTAGACTAAATGATTGATTACATAGGTGGTCTGATCGATCAAACACTACAGTTTGATCATACTTAGTAATTTATATTTCTTTAATCGATCACACTGAGATTGTAAAATTCATATCTCCTAATCTACACTTCCAAAAATTTTGCGTGAGTACTTGTTTTAAAGCTTAGAACGTTTACTATAAATCTAGAAAATATCATGACCTAATTCAACCTATAACATAACGAAATTTCTGCCATAAATAAACCTATTCACATGCATTCATATTATTTAAACATAGATATAGTTTTCTACTTGAAGTAGAGTTTAAAATCTTGGTTTCCTTATGGGTCTTTGAGCTAACTAGGCTCCTTATGGAGTTTATACATACAGACCAAAATATGATAATTAACTATAAACTCCAAAATATTTCAGGTCCTCCTTGCCTTAGCTAGAAATCTGCTTGCTTCTCCTTTCCTCTAGAAGTGCTCGGTGCTATGGTTGGGACATAGAAAAAGGGGTGAGATTTGGGGAAATCTCAGTAGAAATAATCACAATTAGTATATAATGCATGGTAAAAACTGTGCATGCAAATCAAGCCAATGAGAATAATACCTTACAAAACTGTAAATTGTAACTGGAACTATTTCACACATGATCATGGCAAAATAAACTGAGTAAGGATATTTACATATTCTCATGCCTAACTGTAGCATAAATGGCAATAATATACATGCAACCAAAACAAAATATACAAAATTGCAAATTAAAGCTACCTCTTGTAGAGTCTCTTTCTAAAGCATTCCTTCTAAATAGGCCTCCTTGACTCTCTATTTTTCTTCCTCTTTTTCTTTCTCTTCGTCTCTTTATTTCTCTCTCTCTCTCTCTTCCTCTTTGCCTCACGACCACTCAGCCTTCTCATCACACTCCCTTTCCTTGCATCCACTTCTATTTATAGCCAAATTGAGCTTGGCGGCCAAGCATATGCAACTTGTAAAGAAAGCCACACATGAACTTGGAGGGCAAGACTTGCTGCATGAGATGCCACTTGTCTTTACTTCAAAATGGATGGCATCCTAAGAAGCATACAAAGGCCACGCACACACTAATTCTTGAAGGGCAAGCACATGACTTCTTTGGATGGCAATCATAAGTTAGTGTTTTGCCACCTCATGCTTGCCAATGCCATGCAAAAAGCCACGCATAATTCATGCAAAAATGCCACACACATATACCAACTTGAAGACCAAGCATATATTCTTGGTGGACAAGGATTTTGTTTCATGCAATGCCAAGTGTCTTGCTTCAAGAATGGTGGCTGATTTTCTTTTAATTAGAAGGCCACGTACAAGAGTGCTCTATGAAGCAAAATGGATTTTTTTTCTTGAAGCCTAAAATTATCTCTTGTAGCAAGAATAAGCTATGAGTCCTATTTACTTTTATAAATGAAAATTGGTTGAAACTTACTAAATAAAATTGTCTTTATTTGTAACAAGATGGCTAATTATTTTGGGATTATTTGACATGTCCTAGACATATAAATTAAGCTCTTTTATGATCCTAAAGATAAACTTCCAACTGAAACATGCTACATATAAACTTTTGGAACATATAATTTACCTAATTCACAAACTTATATAACTATCTTGGGCCCTTAATAATTCCCTTTATAAAATCTCAAATATCTCTATTTTCTTAAGGCCCTAATTATCTTCCTTAACATTCATTAGCTAGCTACTTTAAAGCTTCTTGGATTTTTTTTGGGATATTACAAAATGCATAAAGCGTATAAAGCTAGCTAGGTATCTATATAATATATGTTTTGGATAGGAAATAAAGAAGTAATAATACCGAGAGATTTTTACAGTAAGTCAAAAAATTAGGGGTTTTACACTCACCACAGATAGAGGATTTGCTCCTGCAACGAAGAAGGCAGCACTCTAGTCCTTACCTTGCTTTTTTCCTATTTCATACTCTAACTCCTTCACATTCCAATCCAGACATCAAATCAACACCAAGATCCACGATTTATCAATTACTTTACCTAATGACCTCAAAAAATACTGAATGCAACAATCAATCATTTCTACATATATCTATATCATTCAATCACCGCAATTTCAATCAATTTAAGTCCTAATCATTTCTTTCAATCATAAACCATCGCTCACTAACCAATTTATCATTCTCATGATTGATAACCTCAATCAAGTACCATAAACCATTATTAATCCTTAGATTAAAAACATTGGATGTTGCAACCCCACCTTTGGGAATTTCGTTCATAAAATTAATAAAACATATAACATATCATAAAACAATACATTCACAAGAAGCACTTGCCAAGGGAACAATTGAGGATACTCGTGGTGCATCCACTCCTCGATCTCCCAAGTAGCATCACTTGAGGTCATACCTTTCAGAATACTTTAGTCAAATGCATGGTCTTGTTTCTCAATTGTTTATCCTTGACAACAAGGATTCCCTCATTCTTGTCCAGGTAAGTTAGATCCTTGCTCAACTCAACCTCCTCTGGCTCAATCACATGAGATGAATTTGGATGGCAATTCTTTAATTGAGACATGTGAAACGCATTGTGTAACTTGGACAATTGTGGGAGGTAAGGCAATTCAATAAGCAACTAAACATATCCTCTCAATAACATCGAAGGGACTAATGAAATGGGGAGTGAGTTTCTTAGCTCTGATCGACCTCCCAATGCCTTTAGGAGGTGATACTCTCAAGAACAAATGGTTCCCACACTTAATTCTAGTAGTCTTCGCCGCTTATTTGTATAACTCTCCTATTTATTGTGGGAAATAAATAGCTTCTGCCTGATAATCTCAATCTTCTAAGTGGTCCAATCCACCATATCCAGACAATATTTGTCCTCTCACTCAACTCAGTCCAAGAGATTGGTGATTGACACTTCCTCCTATACAAGGCTTCATACAAAGCCATCTGGATACTCGAATGATAACTGTTGCTGTAAGCAATGTCAAAGAATATGTTTATCCCAACTAACATGTAACTCAATGGCACAAGATCTAACATGTCCTCAAGAGTCTAAATGGTCCTCTCCGTCTGATCATCTATCTAGAGATGGCAGGCTGTATTGAACTTAAGCTTGGTACCATAGGGACTTCCAAAAATCCGATGTGATACTCTCTAGTACCCCATGAAGTCGTACTATCTCATTGACATACGACTAATATAGTCTTGTAAGTGGATATGTTATCTGAATAAGTAAAAAGTGAGCAAATTTTGTCAAACGGTCCACACTCACCATATCATATCTTGATCAGCCTAGGTAAGAGGCAATCCCATAATGAAATATGTAAAAATGGAATCCTAATTCCAATTGGGAATATCAATACTCTATAGTAATATGACTGGCTTCTAGTGTTTGATCTTCAATTTTCTGGCAAGTCAAGCACTTAATCACATTTGAGTCACATCTTCCTTCATCTTAGGCCACCAATATTCCCTCTTCAAATCATTATACATCTTGATGATCCCAAAATGAATGGCATACTTGCTCCTATGAGCTTCCTCTAGAATGGTTTTCTTAAGTTCTTCATCATCAGGAATGCAAATCTGCTTCTTGAACCTTCGAATGCATAAATCACCCAGATCATAATCGCAAACTCCACCATCTCTTCCCAAATCTTTCTCAAGATGATGTTCCCCTCCTTAGCTACTCTTAGGTCCTTGAAGAAATCTAGCTCACCCAAAACAGCGCTCAGATATTTAATCTCAAACTTATAGTCCTACCTTAATTACATTTGCCTTACCCGGATGGTATTTAATCTCAAACTTATAGTCCTAATCAAATCTATCCAATGACATTGTTTGTTATTCAGCTCATATGATCTATCACACGTCACACTTTTGTAATCTCTTAATACCTTAAACTAGGCTCCCACCAAATAATGTTGCCAAATCTTCAATGCAAATACAACTACTCCAAACTCCAGATCGTGAGTAGGGTACTTCTTTTCATGTGGCTTCAATTACTTTTAAAGCATAGGGGATAACTTTGACATCCTACATCAGAACATACCTGAAACCTATTAACGACATGTTTGTAAAAAACTCATATAGCTAGGTCAGGTTCGGCAAAGTTCACACCAGATAAGTAGTCAAACGAGTCTCAAGCACCTAGATAGCCATCTCACAATGCTCAGTCCATTTAAAAGGTATGTCTTTCTTGGTCAAAATAGTCAACAACCTTGAAATTTGGAAAAATCCCTAGATAAACCTCCTATAATACCTTGCCAATCCCACGAAATTGGTCCCATGCTTGTTCCGACACAATGGTAAACTCAAACTCTCTCTTTTGGTGATACTCTACAAATACCTTACGGTATTCCCTAACCACCTCAACTAGGTCAATCTAAATTCTTCCCCAACTTGAACCAACGAGAATAATACATATGCCTGAAAACCCTATCTCACACGTTATCAACCTGGGAAGTAGACAAAAACATCGAGCTATATGACATATCAGCGGATAAAGCACTCACTACATAACTTATTGTTTTCCTCTTGTAATGAAACATTGCATAGTTCGGTATCAACCAATTTATGTCAATAACGTTGGAACTCTACATTTTTTATGATAACCGAAAATGACTTAGGTAATAGGATCATGAGATCTTAACTTAAAAAATACATCAAAAAACTGGTGCTTAAAATCTAAGTTAAGAAATCGATTGAAAAATCAGTTAATCAATTGGAGAATGTATCCCGCAATTGATGGCATATCGAGTGCAGCCTATCAATCGATGGAAAACCAAGCAATCAATTGATGCGTAGAATTATACTAAGTAATCAGAATTCAATCAATCGATTGATTGGAAGGAAAATTGATTCAGATAACAATCAATAAGCAATCTGTTGGCAATCGATTGGAGCTTACTTTAAAAAAATGAAATATGCAATCGATTAGAGCTTGATCAATCGATTGTCAAGAGGCAATCGATTGTGAAATCATGCAATCGATTGATAGCCTCAGTTTCTATTCAATAGCTAACACTTCAATCGAGCGATGCAGGTGAAAATTTGAAGCAATCTGAAGGCAATCGATTGACAACCAGAGACATCAATCAATTGACACCATTTGCAATCGATTGAAAACTGAAGATTTTCAAATTTGTTTCTTTTCTCATGTCTAACTATCTTTATATTGCAAAATGTACTTGCTGCTATTTTAGGCAGTTAACGTTAGACACAGAAAACTCAAACCAAATAGTTGTTACAATCAGCAACACACAACCTGGTACAATGCGCTTAGGAAAAAGAAAGAGGAAACATATATTTGCACTCTGGAGAATTAATTGCATCTCAGAATCATCATCAATCTCCAGAATTTCATCTCTCTCTTGGCTTCACAACTACTTCACAGAAGGCTCAGACTTTACTCAACGGGCAGAAAATTTCCTAAGGACTATAAAAGCGTTGAAGTAGAAATTGGTTGGTAGAGAGAGCATTAAGTGATATCCAACTAACATCTCCCACTGCAATGAATACTATATGAGTTCTCTCATATGTTCTCCAGTTTGTAATACTATCAACTCAAGGGTGTGAGCAATCTTTGTATTCCTCTAATAAACATTGTATTGAGTATTTTTCCTTGGGATAGTGGGATCCCAGTGGAAGGGTTGTACACTTACAAGTTGTAAGGGGGAGTGATCAGTAAGGGGGAGTTCCTACTGTGAAATCACTTGTAAAGGCACTCAAGAGCCTGTTTGAATCTTGAGAATTAGTGGAACCCAACTGAAAGTTGGAGAACTAGATGTAGGCCAAGAGTTTGGGCTGAACCAGTATAAATTCTGTTTTATCCGTCTAAGTTTTAGAAAGCACAATTCACCCCTCTTGTGCATTCCTACCAATTACATTTGGTATTAAAGCCTGATCTTCTCGAAACATTTGATCCAATGATCAAGAGAAGCAAAAATTCATCATGGTAGGTTATGACAATATTCTCCCAGAAGGAAGCTCAATTAACCGACCTCCAGGCTTTAATAGAGAATATTACACCTTCTGGAAGATGAAGATGAGGACATTCATTAAGGCAAATGGATAGATGCTTTAGAAGATCATAGAAGAAAGAGACATTGTACTAATGAACATTGAGAATGGAGCTCAGGTGCCTAAACTGCCATCAGAATTCACAAATAATGACCAAGATCATATGGAGCTAAACAGCAAGGCAATTCTAGTGATTCAGAGTGCTCTTAATCAGAAGGAATATTTCAGAGTGTGTTATCTAGAAACAGCAAAAGAGATGTGGGATGCTTTGGAGATAGCTCATGAAGGAACTTCAGGAGTTAAAGAAAGGAGATCTAAGCAACTAGTTTCCGAATTTCATCTGTTCAAAATTGAAGGAGAGCCCATCAGAGAACTGGAGATCAGATTCACACATCTGATAAATAATCTTACTGCCCTTAGAAAAAGAATCACAGAAGCTGAACAAGTGTCTAAAATTCTGAAGATCCTCACACCAAAATGGCAAATGAAGGCCACTACTATTCAAGAAATGCAAGGTGAATCAATAAGATCCATCACTGCTCTTTTTGGAAGCTTAGCAAAATATGAAACTATAATCAGAACACAAAGAGAGCTTTATGGAGATAAGAAGAAAAAGAATCTGGCTCTCTCAGCTCCCATAAAAGATGATGAGTACGAGGAAGATTAAGAGGAACTTGATGATGATGAGATGGACTTTATGGTCAGAAAATTTAAAAAGTTCTTCAGAAGTGGAAAAAGATTCCAGAGAGGTGGCTCCAGCAACACTAGAAGGGATCCTCAGAAAAAATCCTCCTGTGTGCTATGAATGTAAGAAGCTTGGGCACTTCAAATCAGAGTGTCCAAGTCTTCAGAGATTTAAGGAGAAGGAGAAAAAGAAAGAGAGATTCCAGGGAAAGAAGAAAGCTTATGTCTCTTCTATATGGGGAAATAGCTCAAATGAGGAAGCTAGTGATGCTGAGGAAACAACAAATCTGTTCCTGGTAGCGTAAGAGGAGTCTGACACTGAGGTATATCATTATGACTCATCTTTTCATGAACTCCAAAATGCATATAATGAACTACACTTAGAGTTTGTGAAATTAACAAAAGAAATAACTGGGCTAAGAAAGAAAAATGGGGAACTTGAAAAGAGATTTGAGGAATCAGATTGCATGCAAACTTCAAAGATTACTTCTTAAAAGGATAAAAATCTTGAATGCAAGAGCCGTGAAAATCTCTTGAAAGAAAATGAAAGGATCACTGGTATTTTAAAGAAATTCACTAAGAGCACTGAGGCACTTGATATTATGCTCATGAATCAAAAGGGTTTTAGAGATAAAACTGGCATAGGCTATGATTCTACACCAAAGTCCTTAAAAAGGAGCAAGTCAGCACCTAAAGAGAAACCTTATTTAATGTTTTTCAGAAAGCTTCAAATTATTCATCACCATTTAGCTTCTGCAATTTCTGCAACAGAAAGGGACACATTGATTCAACATGTTATCCCAAGAAATATGGTGTGTCTGGACACTATAAGTGGGTCCCCAAAGGAACACATCAGCCTAAAGTCCATATGGATCAAAGGCAACAAACTAATCCCAAAGGACCCAGGAAAATTTGGGTACCTAAATCTACTTAGTTTGTGGAGGTCTGTCTTAAAGCATCCAAAAATAACAAGTGGTATATAGATAGTGGATGCTCAAGGCACATGACTGGGGACAAAGAAAAATTTGATAATATGATCATGAAGAATGGAGCTAAAGTCAGCTTTGGTGGAAACCAGTCAGGAAAAATCACTGGAGTAGGAGAAATTGGTGCAGTAAAAGATATCTATCTTGTGGAAGGTCTTTGTCACAATTTGCTAAGTGTAAGTCAGAGCCCTAACAGAGGTAACTGGGTAATCTTTTATTCAAATGAATTTCTTATAGTAAATAAGGAAGACCTAACCATAGACAAATCCAATCTTAAATGTCGATTAAAGGCTAATAGAAATGGAAATTTATACACTGTTGATCTGAGCCAACAGCTTTCTGAAAAATGTCTCATAAGTAATTCTGAAAACTGCTGGCTGTGGCATAAAAGATTAGCTCATGTGAATATGACCCAATTGGATAAGTTAGTCAAAAAGGATCTGGCCATTGGTATTCCCAATATGAAAATAAAAACTTACTTAATATGTGAAGCATGCCAAAAGGGGAAACAAACAAAGTCTTCTTTTAAACCTAAGAAGGAAGTCTCCACTACTAGACCTGTAGAACTAATCCACGTGGATTTGGTTGGTCCAACAAGAGTGAAAAGTCTTGGAGGAAGTCTATACACTCTTGTAATTGTGGATGACTATTCTAGGTTCACTTGTACTATGTTTCTTTCTTCCAAGCATGATACTTTTGATGCTTTCTACCTGTTTGCTAAGAAAGTGCATAATGAAAAAGGACAGAAGATCGTTTCAATCAGAACAAATCATGGAGGAGAATTTGAAAATCAAGACTTCTTGGAGCTATGTGGAGAGAATGGTACAAGTCATTGTTGGATATGATTAGTTTTGATGATGTCAAATATAGATTTAAATATAGTATGCAAAAAGTTTGTATAAAGTGTTTATCTCCTATTTTGACTATCTATTATTTTATGTTGCTATCTTATATAGATTAGTCAAAGAAAGATTGAAGCTATTGTGTTGATTTATGAAGAATCATTAGTTTTGATATAGACTTATTCATGATGGATTTGTCATCATCAAAAAGGGGGAGAATGTTGGATATGATTAGTTTTGATGATGTCAAATATAGATTTAAATATAGTAAGCAAAAAGTTTGTATAAAGTGTTTATCTCCTACTTTGACTATCTATTATTTTATGTTGCTATCTTATATAGATTAGTCAAAGAAAGATTGAAGCTATTGTGTTGATTTATGAAGCTAAGAATCATTAGTTTTGATATAGACTTAAATCTAATAAGCAAAAAGTTTGTATGAAGTATTCATTTCCAACTTTGGCTAACCATTATTTCATGTGAATATCTTGTATAGATTAGTCAAAGAAAGAATGGAGTTATTATACTTCTTTATGGAGGATGATATGATAAAATAAGGAGAAATATTTAATGATGAAATCAAGAATCAAGTTATTAGGTTTGATATTAGAAGTTTCTATGCTCAATTGGAAGTTAAAAGAAGCTCAAATGAAGTCCATATCATCAAACCATGAGTTTCCATGCATATATGATCACATAACATGTTCATAGGTGATTCTTTATGATTTGGGGGTTACCAATCGATTGGAAACATCACCAATCGATTTTTGGACGTCTGGAACAATCGATTGGGTGATTTTCCAATCGATTGTTCCTCCCAATCAATTATAAAGAGTGCCAATCGATTGGAATGTTTAGTCTGATGCTGATTCAGTATTTTAGTCATATCTCATAGAATATTAATTGGATTGAAGTGAAATTTGTTTTGTATGAAACTAGACTTCAAACGAGATCATGGACATAAATTTTAGCCTCAGATCATTTATATCCTATGAGCTCTGAATTTTTAAAGTTTTCCCAGAATTTTCACGTCATGCAGTAGTCAGGCAATAATCTTTTAGAGCATATCTCTTAGAATACAAATCCAATTTGGATGAAACTTGTTTTATATAAAACTAGACTTTAAAAACGGTTCATGAAAACAAGTTTCACTATCAAAGCATTTAAATTGAAGGAGATATGATTTTCTAAAATTTGCCTAAGAAATTCAGTTTTACGAGAATCTGACTAATAACGACATTGACTATATCTTTTGAAACACCCTGAGTTTTACAATGATTCTTTCTGCATTAAAAAGTAGATTTAAATAGATTTCTGGGGATATATTATATGCTAAATTTAGAGTTGAAATGAGAAAGTTATGAATTTTCAAAGATTATACCATCATGTTGAAACAGTCTTCAGAAGAGGAAGAATGCTGAGAGCCATCAATTGATAAACCAGCCATCGATGGAATTGATGGTGCAGCAATCGATTGGACTTAGATTGCATACAGATTGGCATCATTTTTAATCGATGGACAATATCTCAATCGATAGACAATGACAATCTGAGCGCCATCAATTGACATGTGAAGCTAGCAATCGATTGGCACCCAAGCCATCGATTGCCAAGCATGGAGAGCAATCGATTGCTGACTGAGCCATCGATTGACAACCTTCAAATTCAAAATTTATTACTCTTCTCATGTTTCACTAATGTTATAATATTTTGGGAAGTTTTTGTTTGAGCTATTTTAGGAAAGCACCGTTGGACACAGTACCCAAGCACAACACATAATAACTCACAAAAACAGAGTGTTGTTATACTCTGGACAAAAAGCAAACACAACAATAACATCTAGAGCAATTACTTCAACGACTAAAACATCATTAACACACTCCAGTCATCTCTCACACAACGGCTAGTTCTTCAAGTTTTCAACGGGCAAAAATCAATCAGACCCTATATAAAGATCTGAAGAAAACAGAAGCAAAAAAACAGGAACAGGGCTCTACGCAGATTACACAGATTAAGAGCAAAACACAAGTGAGCCCAGAAATGGAGAAATAATGATAAGTTGAGTGAATTAGAAAAGTAGAGCTAGAGCACACATTGTTCAAATTGTTAAGCTCTACAACTGTTATTTCATCATATATTCTTTTGTACTTCAGTGAGAAACAAAATCCACTTCTTAGAGAGAAGTTAGCATTCATTGTAATCATTCTATTTTAGTGAATGATGCTCAATATTAGGTGATTTTGAGTGGGAAACAGATTGTGCTCTTACATGTTGTAAGGGGGAGTGGTTCTCAAGTGCCCAGATTAAACTTGAGGGAGAAAAGGCTTCACAAGTGCCCGGCTAAACTTGTGGGTTTGTAAAGGCTTCTCTTGTGCCTGATTTAAACAAGAAGGTAGTGGATTGGAAATCTTAGGTAGAGCATGGGGATTAGATGTAGGTCAAAGGAATAGACCGTGTTAGAATCTTAAGTTTTGATGAGGACTGGCCCCATAGATAACATAAGTAAATAGAGTGTAAGTTACCTTTGAATTTAACAAGTAAAATCTGATAGGTAACATATCACTATCGCTAGAGCTAAAGACAATCGCAAATGAAAAGCCCAACAATAGCTTATGGAAACCTAGATGAAATCTAAATTAAATATCTCTATAGCTAAGTGTATCCCTATCGCTAATAGACAAAGAGCCATAGCAAATGAAGACGACTTAGAAATAACAAAGTTAATATCTATCACTAAGTCCTTCACTATCGCTAAGAAATATCCTATTGTTAGAAGTTCATTGAGAACATGGATAAATGAAAGGAAGAACAACTAGCAGAAAAATGAACCAAGTCCTTGAGCTAATTGGAATCAGTTAGCGATATCATAAGTTGCTATTGATAACAGGATTAGTTATCGATATCTAAATACTTGAGGGAATAACATAAGTTACTCAGATAGCTAAACAAACTTGCAATAACAAAGGTCACTAGCGATAACGCATCTAGCTATCAATAGGTGAATGCTCATTGTGATAACAAACTGATAAGCTGATAAATTGAGCTAAAGGACTAAGCTTGCGATAGCTTCTACTGTGCATTACAAGATTACTTGTTTAGCTAACAGCTCAAGTGCAGGAATTATACTATGCAGTTAGCGATAGCAAAGCATGCTAGCGCTACTGAAAAAGCTGCTATGAAAGTACAGTTGGTACAGATGCTGAGAACGCTCAGTCTACATCTCTCTTAGCTCACCCTACGCAAGAGTAGTTGAAGCTAGAGCAGAAAGTTAACCTCGATGAAGAAACTGCATTAAATGCCAACGGCTGTGAGCTCTCAACGACCATATTCAAACGGCCTCATGAACGCAATGACAAATCTGAGAAGAGCTATAAATACAGAACTTGAGCATTTATGAAGCACTGACCAAAAACAATGAATATTCACGAACACATTCATTGCTCTCTGATTCTTGTATTTATTGTCCTTAGTGATTTTATCTGTACTTAAGTGATTATCATAATCTGTTCATTAAGTGAACTTTATTGTTGAAATCCTCTACTGTTTGAGGTTGTTCTGAAGCTTGGTGCTTTGAGAACAGGGTAGTAACCTTATAGGTAGTAAGGGGGAGTATTTAGAGGGATTCTAAAACTCTGTAAAGGTTGGCAGGTGAACCTGTGTTGTAAAACCTGTGGTTAGTGGAACCCGACGAGGAGTTGGAGAACTGGACGTAGGCAGTGTTGGCCAAACCAGTATAAAGATTGTGTTGCATTAATTAGTGTTTAATTTTTGGAAGCACAATTCACCCCCCTCTTGTGCGATTGCCATTCTCAGACCGAACCAGGATAAATCTCTGATTGCATCTCTTCTTACCTTAACCCTCATATTTTCCAGCATATCTAACTTGCATATATCTTAATGCATTTTATAGGTTGAAGTACTCTCAGTGATAAACCGAAAAGGATTTTAAATATTAACTATTGTCTTCATTGTGATTTTGCAAAGAGATTATAAGTTTTTATTCTATTACCTAATTCACCCCCCTCTTGGGTGACAGCCAGCTCTTACAGTCATAACTTCTCAGCTCCTAGAACTCCTCAGCAAAATGGAGTAGTTGAAAGGAAGAACAGAGTGCTCACTGAAATGACCAGAACCATGCTTAATGAAAGGGGAATATCTCAAGTTTTCTGGGCAGATACAATGAGCACAGCCTGCTACATATCCAACAGAGCCTACATACGAAAAGGAATGGATAAAACTCCATATGAGCTTTACAAAAGAAGAAAGCCAAATGTAAGTCACCTCAAGGTCTTTGGCTCCAAATGCTTTATCCACAACAATGGAAAGGTAAACCTAGGTAAATTTGACCCAAAAGCTGATTGTGGGATCTTTATTGGCTATTCTAACAGAAGTAAAGCTTATAGAGTATTCAATAAAAGAACCTCTACTGTTGAAGAGTCAGTACATGTAGTATCTGATGAAACTAACTCTGAACAAAAATTGCTGGCAGAAGAAAAACCTGAATTTTTAAATAAAACTAAAGTATCCATACATCAAATCTCATCACCAGGTGAAGAAGGCCAAGAAAATGATTCTCATGATGAGCCAGCAGGCCCCTCATCCTGGAGACATCTTAGGGATCATCCTCCTCCTGAGCAAATAATTGGCGATGTTAGTGGATGTGTCAAAACCCGAAACCAGATTCAAAATGAAATGCAATTCACTGCTTTTATTTATGAAATTGAACCTTTTTGCATTGAAGAAGTACTAACAGATTGTGACTAGATAGTTGCTATGCAAGAAGAGCTCAATCAATTTGAAAGAAACCTAGTTTGGGACCTGGTTCCAAGACCTTCAAACTATCCCATAATTGGAACCAAGTGGGTTTTCAAAAACAAACTTGATGGATCTGGTGCTGTAGTCAGAAACAAGGCAAGACTTGTTGCCAAGGGTATAACCAAGAAGTAGGCATAGATTATGAGGAGACTTTTTCTCCAGTAGCAAGGTTGGAAGCGATAAGGCTCTTATTAGCTTTTGCATCCCTCAAAAATTTCAAACTTTATCAAAAGGATGTAAAAAGTGCCTTTCTTAATGGTTATATTATGGAGGAAGTATATGTTGAACAGCCATCTGGTTTTGAAGATTCTTCTAAGCCTGATCATGTTTTCAAACTTAAAAAGGCCTTATATGGACTCAAACAGGCTCCTATAGCATGGTATGAAAGATTAAGCAATTTCCTGCTAGATAAAGGATTTAGGAGAGGAAAGGTTGACACCACTTTATTCATACTACATAAAAATAAAAGCATGCTTATAGTTCAAATCTATGTAGATGATATTATTTTTGGTGCCCCTGATGAAACCCTCTGTGAAGAATTTTCTAAGACTATGCAGGGAGAATTCGAGATGTCTATGATGGGAGAACTAAACTTCTTCCTAGGTCTTCAAATCAAGCAAAGAAAGAATGGAATATTTATCTCACAAACTAAGTATGTGAAGGAGATCTTGAAGAAGTTTGGTATGGTTCTATCCAAGAAAGAAGAGACTCCCATGAGTTCCACAGCTTTGCTAGATGCTGATGTAGAAGGGAAGGATTTCAATCAGTCCACATACAGAGGTCTGATTAGTTACCTCCTGTACTTAACTGCCAGCAGACCAGATATTCAGTTTAGTGTGGGAATATGTGCTAGATATCAGGCCAATCCTAAGGAATCTCATCACAAATATGTCAAAAGAATTTTAAGGTATCTGGTTGGAACTCAGGAATTGGGATTGTGGTATCCTAAGGGAGCTCCAGAGTATCTCATGGCTTATTCAAACTCAGATCACACTGGCTACAAAACTGACAGGAAAAGTACTAGTGGTCAATGTGAGTTCCTTGGAGGATACTTAGTTCTTGGGCAAGCAAGAAACAAACTTGTGTTTTCCTTTCATCCACAGAAGCTGAATATATCACTGTTGCAAGCTATTGTGCTCAAGTATTGTGGCTCAAGCATCAATTGAAAGATTTGGGGATGGAGTTTCCAGAAGTTCCAATCCTTTGTGATAACACAAGCACAATTAGCTTGGCCAAGAATCTAGTGCATCACATAAGAACAAAGCACATTGATGTCAGGCACCATTTCATCAGACATCATGTGCAGAAGAAGGATGACAAAGTGGAATTCATTCCCACATACTTGCAACTAGCAGATATCTTCACCAAACCTCTAGCAACAAAACAGTTCATGTTTATCAGAAGAGAATTGGGATTGGTGAATCCTAATGAACTGTTAGAGATGTATAACTTCCTTAAGTCTTATGATCTTATTTGCTTTCAGTTGGATTTTGATGATAGAATACTGACTTAGGCATTGGAGTGGCCTAAAATCTTGTTGCAGGTCTTGTCACAGAAAATGGCAGTGCAATAGATCACAACTTCTTGCCATCGATTGCAAATTTTGTCTCTCAATCGATGGGACTTCGATTACGTATCGATTCACAATTGTAAGATGAAAAGGCCCAATCAATTGACAACACCTCAATCAAGTGGACAGGCCTAATCGATTGCAACATGGGTCGATCGATTGCAATCATCAACAATTGGGAGCATGGGAAGGGGCAATCGATAGTCAATCGATTGCTCAGCATGGGATTCATTCGAACACAACATATTTCAATCAATTGCTAGGTCATTAATCGATTGCAAAGCCTTACCATCGATAGAAGAACAATTTTCACAATCGATTGCAATCATTCTCAATCGATTGCAACCACAGCGGTAATATTACAACGGTAACTTTTCTCTCACCATCCTCCTATATAATTGTAAATTTCTAACCGTTGCATCATTTTGCATTTAGTGTTCATCATCATCCTTACCTCTTCGAATCAGAGAACATAACCTTAGGCAAAGATTTCGCTCTCCTACTCAAATCTCTCAAATTTTTGCCCTAATCCACCTGATACGAATAAAAAATTGCATACTTCCTTTCTGCAAAACCAAAATGCCTCCCAAGATAATTCTACCTGTCTCGAAATCACCCAAATCATCTTCTGCAAGCAAGAAAAATAGGACCCAGAGTAATCTCTCAGGCAAGCGCTCTTTGTTCATTCCAAAAGTCTAGAAAGACAAGTTTCCTCCTTCTTCTGATGATCCGACTATTCATAAATTAGATTCAAGTAGAACTGAGAATCAGATTATGGCAGAGTTAGCCAAATCTTCCTCCTAGGCCAAGTCTTCCTCCAAGAAGCAGGTGACGTTTGCAGACTCAGTAAATACTTCCCAGAAACAATCTGAAAAGGGGGAGGTCCAATCTAAATCTTCTCCTTCCCTTTCTGGCAAAACCAAAGGCAAATCCAAGGTCAGAAACGTTGAAGAAGCAGTGGTTCCCCCAGTGGATTTTGTGACAGAAGGGGACTTACCAGTCAGTGATGCATACAGACACAGGGGCATCAATCAGAGGACATGCTGCTTTGATATTGATCACCTCTACCAGTTGGGAGTGGATTTGTCTCACTTGCTTAAGGAGTACAAGGATTTCCTGAAGATTCAACTTTCTTATAGCCAACAGGTGGTGAGGAGTTTCTACTCAGCTATGAAAGTCAACAGCACTCACACCACCACCAATGAGATTGCGGATATTGAAGTAACCTTAACTGTCCGGGGCAAGACCTTCTCCTTCAACTGGAGGACTCTCAATTCATGGTATATCTCCAATCCTCTGTGCAACCAGTGACAGAAGAAAGAAAAGTATTTGGATCCTGAACTACAAAAGATATATCAACCTTCTGGTGAGGCCAAGGATCCACACAGTGTGAAGCCAGTAGACATGACCATCTACAACTAGCTGATTCACTATGCTTATTCATGATGTATGGTCAACAAGGCCAGGAATCTGAGTCAATTAAACAAAATTGACAACCCTATTCTTCCTACTTTGATCAAGGGAGAGCCACTCAACCTTGGGCAGATCCTGACAGAGGAATTCATGACATTCAAAGGCTCCTCGAGTGATAAGACACCTCTGCCATTTCCTCAACTGATATCATTCATTCTTCAAAAGAATGGTATCTGGTACCTAGAGGAGAATGATGTGCATGAGGTCCCTCTCTTCACCAGCACCCACCTGAAGAAGATGAAGATTGAAATTCCTAATGTTGCTCAAGACAGATCTGCTCCACTTGGCACTACATCCGTCCCTCAAGCTCCCTCAGCCTCTGCCAGGCCATCCAAGGGCAAAATTGCTCACACAGACGCTTCCAAAGAAGGACAGGATGAAGCTCATTCCTCAACCCCATCTCAGGCCCCATAACTATTTGGGTCTGCTATGAGGAATATGATCTCTGATGAGGTCATCAATCAAATGGCTGCCAAGGTGACTGCAAATCTACAATGGATGATTCCTCAACTAGTTGAGCACAGCAACACCAATCTAATAGAGGAAGTCTCCCTTCAGATTCAAGGAGTAGAGGATAGATTATTGAAAAGACTGGTTGCAGGCTTGAACTCATCCATGATTCCCTCAGTTGACAGCTGTGGCAAATTTGTATACAAGGGTTATCAGATTGTGGAAGACATGGTTGCTCATCTGGTGGCAAGAGTGGGCAACATTGAGAAAATGCTTGGGTATATCCATCCAAGTGACAGAGAAGTAGCAGGCACCCAGTTCATGGCCTCCAATGGTGCTGGACCATCTACCCAACCTGGTGCAACTTCTTCACCAGAGATTTCCCCTTATCATTTACCGATTCATTTTCCTCCCTCTCCTACCCACCAGACCACCTCACCACCCCTTCCTCCTTCTAAACCTATCACCACATCTCATACTTCCCCTGTCTAACAGACCACTCTACCTCATCCCACTAAATCTCCCTCTTCCTCTAAATCCCCTCCACAAAAATCTTCACCTCCCTCACTTCCCCCCCACCATAGAACCTTCCCCACCTCCTTCTCAGCCAATCTCCTCCCTTTCTTCCACCATCCTTCACACTCCCAGATACACCAAAAACCCCTCCCATACTTATGCCAGGAAGAAAGACACCGCTCCAATTACCTCTCCAAATCTGCCATCCCCTCCTTCCTCTGCCAATACAGCCTTCTCTCCTCTCTTCACTCTTACCTCAGAACCCTCTCCTATGGCCCCACGTACCCTCTTTGATGATGACAAAAAGGGGGAGAAAGAAGTAAAAGAAGTAGAAGATCAGATGCTGAGACTGAGACAATTCAAATTGAGGCTAAGCAATTTGAGACCACTCTAAACAAGATTCTGCCAGAAATTCACAAGTTAGCTAAAGACATCTTGGAAGAACAAATTGAGATTGAGGACCTGACTCATGAGGAACCTGGTCCTACCAATGTACCTCCCTCAAATGCTAGCCTGGTTTGGGAAAGAAAAGAAATTGAAGAAGAAGAAGATTTAAGCTTGGCTAGCTATGGTACTCTATCAGGAACTTGAGCCAGTATTAGTAACATAATCCCTCACCTTCACCAACAGGAAGATGAACTCCACCAACAAGTGGAAGAGCTGAGTGAGAGGCTAATCAAAAGCCAACAAGAAAAGGAAGCCAAGGATGATGAGGCAAAGGCAGAGGCAGAGAAAAGTGAAAAAACTTATATGCCTCAAGCTGTGATACCTAGTTTGGGTATCAGGAGAAAGATCTCATTCAAGGGCAAGCCGGTTATGAAGGATGCCATTCAGACTACTTCAGATTTTCTTAAGTGTGATAAGGAAGAAGAAGGATCTGAAGTTTAGTCTAAAGCCAAGAAGAAAAGGATTAAGACGATTGCACCTAAACCCTCTGCTAAGGCTCCAATCAAAAAGAGTACGAGGGCTTCAAAAGGGATAGTAATTGAGGAGCCAAAGCCAAATCCTACTCCTAAGAGGAAGGCTACGGCAAAAGGAAAAGGGAAATTAGCCAAGCCTCCTCCTAAGAAGAAGCAGAAACAATTGAGTTATGGGAAAGGGTTCTAGCTAAATTAGCACAAAAATCTCCATCTCCTTCTAAGAAAAAAGCTTCTCCAAAGAAAAGGAAAGCTCCTGCTAAGAAGAAGGCTAAACAAGAAGTTGTTATTGTGAATGGCAAACCACAAAAGGGGGGTGAATTGTGCATTTCAAAATTAAACTGTAAACACAAAGACAATCCTTTATACTGGTTTGGCTAAACACTGCCTACGTTAAGTTCTCTAACTCCTCGCTGGGTTCCACTATACCACAGGTTTTACAACACGGGTTCACCTACCAACCTTTACAAAACAGAGCCTTAGCCTTCCTTAAAATGCTCCCCCTTACAAGTTGTAAGACTACAACCCTGTTCTAAAGTCCCAAACTTTATAACAACATCAAACAATAGAGGATTTCAATAAATGAGTTCACTTAATGAACAGATTTTAATAAACACTGAAGTACAAATAAACTCACTAAGAGTAATAAAAACTTTAAGCTTTTGAGAGCAGAGATTAGGTGAAAGTAATGAATGTTTTAAATTTCGTTCCCTGTTTCATTAATGCTTAAGTCTTGGTATTTATATTTCTTCACAGCTTGCCTTTTCTTTCAGCTTCATGAATCCGTTTGAATGTGGTCTTTGAAAGCACTTAGCCGTTGGCAATTAATGCTGGTCTTCATCTTTGTCAACTTTCTTCTCTTGCTCCATTTAATTCTTGCAGAGTGTGAGCTAAAAAAAACAGAGTCTGTGAGTAACGGTCACCTAAAACATTGTACTTGCATAGCAGCTTTATCAGTAGCGCTAGCATCTTTGGCTATCGCTAGCTTCATAGTGTTAGTCCTAAACTTAGCTAAACAAGTTTTCAAGTGAAGCATAGTAGGTGTTATCGCTATTGAAATTCATTAGCTCAATGTTAACAGACAATGTATTTGCTATCAGAATGTCTAAGTTATTTCAACAAGTATTTTCCTATTGATAGCTAATCTCGTTATCGCTAGTGACTATGTTATCGCTAGTTATTTCATTAGCTCAATAGTTCAAAGGCACTTGCTATCTGAATGTCTGTTATCTGAAGTATTTTTGTTATCGATAGCTGATTCTATTATCGCTAGATGTCTTTGCTAGCTGTTCTAACATTTTCCCTTATGTCATTTATGGGCCTTAGCGATAGAGACAGAGCTTAACGATAGTGATCTATTTTTTGCTGACTTAAGCTAGCTCAACTCATAACATTAGTGATAGTGAAGTTCTTAGCGATAGGAATATTTACTTCAGATTATTGCTAAGTCTTCATTAGCTATTATACTAAACTTTTCATTTGTTAGTGATAGGTTATTGGCCTAGCGATAGTGTATCTGTTATCTATAGGATTTTACTTATTTAACATTAAGATAACCTACACTCTTTTTCTTAGTCATATAACATGATTCTTATCTCAATTCATTCCAGACTAAGTTGTATGTTATCAGTTCATTTTACTTATGTTATCTATGGGTTTAGTCCTCATCAAAACTTAAGATTCTAACATTTTCCCCCTTTTTGATGATGACAAAACATAAGTAAAGACATATATAAGATAAAGCATGTTCAGAGCATAAGTAAACAATATGCACAAGATAAAAACATGTACAGAGTTTAAATTAAGACAATTATATGAATTGTATTGACTTGTGCAAAAATATTCACATCTTTTCTAATTATGCAGAATGGTTCTTAAAGACTAAGGCTCTCTCATTGTTGAATTTGCCTCCTGAGGGTGAGACAAAATATTCTTCATCAGGATAATCAGAGATAGAGGAATCTGAGTAGAAGAATCTGTCTTGCTCAATTTTCTCTTGCTTGATTCTCTCTTGCTCAGATTTGACTTGCTCAGGAGTCTCAGAGGGTCAGCAATGGAGATATTTTTAGAGGCACCCTTCTTAGTTTTCTTCTTAGCTTTAGATGAGTGAAACCTCCTCTTATATACCCATGCCTTCTTTCCTTGATCAATTTCCTCTCTTCTTTCTTCAGCCTCTTTCTTAGCCTCAGCAGCTTCTCTCTTAGCTTTAGCAGCAGCCTCCTTTCTGCCTTCTTCTTGGCCTTCTTAGCCTTTTTAGCATCCTCCTTGTCTTTCCTTAAGACCTCTGCAATAGCCTTTTTATCTTCTTTTGATATCTTGTGAGGAGGAGCTGGCCTCTTAGGAGCTACTTTCTTGATCCTTGGAGCCTTTTCTTTGGGAGCCTCAGAAGAAGTCATAGGAATGACTTTGAATGTGACTTCTTCTCTGGCTTTCCTCTTGCTCCTTTCCTTTTTCAACACTTCAACTTTGCTCGTGTTTTTCCTAGCCTCATATACTAGCAAATTCTGGATATCATCTTGAAACTTATTTCCGGTGTTAGGCTTGTCCTGGATTGTTATTTCCACATCAGTTTCAGGAGGAATTACAAAAATTGGGATTGGCTTTGTGGTTAGGATGCTTGGAGGAAATCCATGCTTCTGTGCGATCACAATTGCTTCTGCAAAGATGTCCACTTCTGGAGCATTAGCAGCTTGAGTTTGAACTTGAGGCACATTGGAGGATGGAGAAGGAGGACTCCTATGATCCTCAGACTCCATGTAGCTATGAGCAATATCTTTGATTGCCTCTTCAATTTCTTCAGTATCTTCAAGAACTGGAATATTCTTCTCCCCCTTTTGTCATCATCACCAGGTCTGAGAGTTGGGGTAAGGTTCAGAGAGGGGATAGGAGGGGTAGTAGTGCTAGTAGTAGAGGTAGGAATAGTAGTGGAGGTAGCGCTAGGGGAGATGTTAATGATGGGAATTTGTGGTGAGGATTGGTTTTGTAAGTGGTGGCTAGCGCTAGATGAAGGGTTAGCGATAGGGATTTATGGAGGTAGTGGGACTTGGATGGTTTTGGGAGTTGGAGAAGTGGGTTGGCTATGTTAAGAGGGAGTAGAAGAGTGATTTTGGGAGTGGAGGGGTAAAGAAAAATGGTGAATAGGGGAGTGAGAGTGTTGAGAATGGGAGAGGTTGGGTGATGATGTACCTGCTGAGGGAGGAGGCGCTGCCCTTTGCTTAGTATGTTCTGGGACAAGGCAGAAACATTTTTCCAAGTTCCTAACTTGTGCTTGAAGCTCTTGGATAGGTTTTATCAACTCTGCTTTCTGAACTTCCAAGGCAAAGTTGAATTCAGCAGAGAGTCTGAAGATGATTTCCTCAAGTGCATCCCTTGAAAGGATAGAAGATTTAGATGCAGCAGAAGGACGAGGAGGAGGAGCCCTTTCTGATTGAGCTTCTTCTTCAATAGACTTTGGCTGAGCTGAGGAAGAGGGGGCATGAGAGGCCTGGGATTGAGAAGCAGAACCACCCCCTTGATACTTAAAGGAATCCCCATTTCTTGAGAGTGGTAGTTGTAAGCTTCTTGCATTTCTTGTTCTAACCATCCCCTAAAGAGTTGATCTTTGAATACTCCAGGATGTGAGACGTTAGCTGAGGGTAGGGAAGAGGAGCCTTTAGGGATTCATCAGATAGGAACTTGAGGAGCTCCATGCACACCATCTGGCCTGGATTCAAGGGAACCTTCTGAATGAGGTTTGGCAGCCACAGGTTGTCTATCTTTGGGAAGCTGCTAAAATTGCCTAATTTATGAGTCATGATCCTTGTATAGATGTAGTGAAGGATCCTGTTGATTACTGGCATATCGGCTGGCTTATTGGAGTTGGTCTCATATATTTCCTCCAATTGTTCTTTAGAGTACTTCTCAGGCATATATCATTTGTTATATTCTTCCCCTGAGATCCCCAGAAGCATGTTGATAGCCTTCCATCCAAAAATAATGCCTCTTCCTCTCACAAAGGCTTCGAGAGTAACGTTCATAAGCTTCCCTTTCTTGTATTCTGGAGAGGCTTTCAAACTGGAGTAGAATGACCGCAACACGTCCTCATTGTAATCATTCTGCACATTTAGCCAGTTCTTGTAAGGAAGCAGCTAGGCATCTAGATCAAATTCTTGTTGTTTGAAATACTCCAAGTCTACCCACACGGCAGCCCTATCTAGGGTTCCTTTTTTTGCGAAGAATGGGCTTGGAGCTTGCAGTGGGGATTTCACATAAGATAAATTAGAGTGGGTTACTTTCTGTCTTTTGGTGTTGTCTTGATCTACTTCTTTTGAAAAAGATTCAGTCTTTTAGCCACGTGCCCTTTTGCTCGCGGATTTGGAAGATGGATTAGCGCTAGAGGTTGCTTTCTCACTAGGGTTTTTGGATCTGGCCATTTTAGGGTTTAAGGAGAGAGGGTTTTGAGAATGTGAATGCTTGAGTGCTCAGAGAGTGTTTGGAGTAGAAGAGAAAGTTTTGAGTGTCTGTGAATGATAAATGCAAATGCAAATGACCTAAATTTATAGATTTAGGGTTTACCAGAGTGAAGAGCATTCGCTAATCATTTCGCATTCTGACTTGTTAAGTGACTTGCTATCGCTAATAAAAGCTGCTATCGCTAGCAGGCATGATCCCATGCTAAGCAAGTGACTTAAACTTATCACTCACTCCTTCTAGCTATTGATGGCTAACTTTGCTATCGATAAGTCTTTAGGCTAGCGATGGCAATCTTAGCTCAAACTTAGCTATCCTGCATATGCTAGTGATAGTGAACCTCACTATCGATAGGTCAGTCCTGTAAAACTTAAGATTTGGCACTCCGATGCCTAAGTTAGTGATTGATATATATGATTAAAATGAAATCAAATCAAGAATGAAGTCAGAAATATTCACAATTCATTTGTATTTACCATTCCTAACTCTCTTCAAATGAAGCTGAACTGGTCTGTCCCAAGAGGTTTGGTGAAGATATCAGCATGTTGCAAGTTTGTTGAGATGAATTCCGCCTTGACATCCTTCTTCTGACATGATCTCTCAGAAAATGATGTCTCACATCAATATTCTTGGCTCTGGAATGATGAACTGGATTTTTGGCCAAGCTTATTGTGCTGGTGTTGTCACAGAGAATAGGCACTTCTGGGAATTCCAAACCCAGATCTCTTAGTTGATGCTTAAGCCATAAGACTTGAGCACAATAACTTGCTGCTGCAATGTATTCAGCCTTTGTGGATGAAAGAGAGACACAATTATGCTTCTTGCTAGCCCAAGAGACCAAACAGCCACCAAAAAATTGACATTGACCACTTGTGCTTTTTCTATCTGTCTTAATCCTGCATGGTCAGAGTCAGAATAAACAAGAAAGTACTCTTGAGTTCCCTTGGGATACCACAACCCAAGCTCTTGAGTTCCTTGTAAATATCTCAAAATTCTTTTTACATTAGTCAGGTGGCACTCTTTAGGATTTGCTTGATATCTAGCACACATTCCCTTACTAAACTGAATATCAGGCCTACTAGCAATTAAATAAATTAAAGAACCAATGATTCCTCTATAAACGGATTGACTAACTGCTTTGCCTTTGACATCTGCATCTAAGCTGGCAGAGGTACTCATGGGAGTGTCCTCATCTTTAGATTGCTCCATCCCAAGCTTATTGAGAATTTCCTTACAATACTTGGTTTGGAAGATGAACATGCCATCTTTCCTTTGCTTTATCTGCAGGCCTAGGAAGAATGTTAATTCTCCCATCATAGACATTTCATATTCGCCCTGCATCATCTTAGCAAACTCTTCACAGAGCTTTTCATTAGTTGCATCAAAAATAATATCATCAACATAAACTTGAACTATGAGCATGTGTCTATCTTTATGCATGATGAATAGGGTAGTATCTAATTTTCCTTTAGAAAATCCTTTTTCAATTAGAAATGTACTAAGCCTCTCATACCAAGCTCTAGGTACTTGTTTGAGACCATAAAGAGCCTTCTTAAGTTTGTAAACATGGTCAGGCTTAGATTTTTCTTCAAAACCAGGAGGTTGATCTACATACACCTCTTCTTTGATATAGCCATTAAGAAAAGCACTCTTAACATCCATTTGATAAAGTTTAAAGTTTTTTATTGATGCAACAGCTAGAAGAATCCTTATTGCTTCAAGTCTTGCAACTGGAGCAAAGGTTTCTTCATAATCAATGCCTTCTTCTTGGTTATATCCTTTGGCAACTAATCTAGATTTATTTTGGACAATTTGACTAGCTTCATCAAGTTTGTTTTTGAAAACCCATTTATTACCAATAATAGGATATTTCTTGGTCTAGGTACTAAATCCCAAACTTGATTTCTTGTAAATTGATTAAGTTCTTCCTGCATTGCAACTATCCAGTCACAATCAGCAAGAGCTTCATCAATACAGGTTGGTTCAATTTTAGAAATAAAGGCAGAAAATTCCATTTAATTTTGTAGTTGCCTTCTTGTTCTAACACCTTTTGTTATTTCCCCAATTATTTGCTCAGGAGGATGTTGCTTAAGATGTCTTATAGAGGATTGAGGCTCATTAGTTTCATCTTGATCATTTTCAGCTTCATCTTGATCATTTTTATCATTTTCATCAGCATTCATTATCGATGGCCTTGGTGCTATCGATAGTGGAGGCCTTAAAAGCTTTGAAAAATTTTCTTCCTCATCAGCACAGTGTTGCTTTTCCTGAGGAGTTTCATCAAATACTGTTGGAATGATAAGTTTTGATGATAACTAAACATAGCTTAGGCATAAGAAAGAGCTTTGATAAGATCAGAAATATCTTAGGCTTAATCTGATAGAGAATACTAAACCTTAACCAATCGATCAGGGATAGATTGCAAGTCAGATAACTTAAGCCCAATCGATTAGAGAAGAATCAGATAGCGCCTAATTGATTAGAGGCCCCTGTGATCGATGAGTGAAATTAAGCCTAATCGATTAGAGATGAAACAAGCTCAAATCATATAGCGCCTAATCGATTAGATGTCCTTGTAATCGATGAGAAAATTTTAGCCTAATCGATTAGAGATGTGTAATCGATTAAGAGACCTTAGATCAACCGATTAGGGTCATGTAATCGATTAGCAGATCCCAGTCTAATCGATAAGAGTCCAGTAATCGATTAAGAGAAAATTGCCTAATCGATTAGAGCCATGTAATCGATTAGGAGAAGATTAGTAATCTGAATGTAATCTGTTTACAATCGATTAGAGGAATATGTGTAATCGATTAAATCTGCCTAATCGATCAGGCCTCCCCTGTAATCGATGAGGCGCATGAATTATTAATATGATGTTCAGTGATGTAGGCTATAATCTATAGGTAATCGATGTGTAATCAATTAGACAGCAGCTCCTGTGATCGATCAGAGGCATGTAATCGAAGTGGCGACAGAAAATATTCAAAATCAATGTCAAGCCTATTTTTAGCTTTCAGAGTACAGAGTTGTTCAGACCTACTTATGGAAATTAACGTTAACACACAAGTTGATCAAAAGAGTCGTTGGAGCTTACCTACTCTGTCAGCGATAGAAGAAGAAAGAGGAACTAAAGCAAAAGCAAGTACAATGGAGTAAATGCATAGCAGATTTCATCACCATTACTCTACCAGACTTCTCAACCTTCCTTGAGGACTTCAACGGCCATATTCTCAACGGATATATTTCTAAGAGAAACTATAAATGCTATTGGGAAGAAGTTAGTTGTAAGAATTGATTGCCACATTGATTATCTGTATCTACTGCATTCAATACTCTCAACATTCATTGATTTCATATTCTTAAGTGTGTAACAAAATCTGTTCAATTGAGTGAACAATTATATTGTATTCATTATCAAAGTGAGATTTACTCTTAAGATAGTGGGATCTTAAGAGTAGGGTGTAATCTTACAAAGTGTAAGGGGGAGTGATCAGTAAAGAGGGTAGTTTCTTGCTGTCACTTGTAAAGGCAATCAAGAGCCTGATTGAATCTTGAGGAACTAGTAGAACCCAACTGCAAGATTGGAGAACTGGACGTAGGCCAAGTTTGGGCTGAACCAGTATAAATTGTGTTGTCACTTAAGAATTAGTTTTTGAAAGCACAATTCACCCCCCTCTTGTGCATTCCTGTCTGTTTCAAATACAACATGCATTGACTCATCAACAGTTTGAGTTCGTTTATTATAGACTTTATATGCTTTACTCCTATTTGAATAACCTATAAATATGCCAATATCAGACTTAGGGTAAAACTTACCTAAATTTACCTTTCCATTATTGTGGATGTAGCATTTTGATCCAAACATCCTCAGATGACTGATGTTGGGCTTTCTTCCCTTGTAGAGCTCATATGGAGTCTTCTCCATCCCCTTTCTGATGTATGCTCTATTTGAGATGTAGCATGCTGTGCTCATTGCATCTGCCCAAAATATTTAAG